>JARFIW010000507.1:3162500-3762500 GCA_036346225.1 Platerodrilus igneus | reverse complement strand
GATGATACACAAATAAACTTTTATTTCAAAACTATTTTACAATTTTAACGCAGGTTTCATAAATAGGTCTGTATCTGAACAAATTTGAAAAAGAAGTCCCTTATTTATTTTGCTTAGTTATTAAATCAACAAACTTAGCTTACTACAATAACATTTTTTTAACATATAACATCCAATAACAAATCACCTATCTTTCAGTGTCCAACATACCTTCGCTATAGTCTTTATAATAATTTTAAATTTCTACCATTGGTCCAAAACACTTCACTAAACTCCAATAACCTTTTACATTTTGATTTACTTTAAATTTTGATTTACAATTCGTCTAAAAGTTTGATTCTATAAAAAGGAAAAGCCAAATAATTCATACACGACCTGGGCGCTTTGTTATATTGCAGATATCCATAAATGCGTCCGGCTTTCCGACGGCAAATGTACTCTCAACTGGCTCATGAAATATCAACTCAGTATAAAACTTCAAGTACCGTGCATTATATCAACGTCATAAAGTCATGTTACTACCTTTTGGCATATAAGTTTCAATCTGAAATGGTACATACTTTAACGTATGTAAAGTATAGCAAAATTTATAGTTTTTAAATTATTAAATCTGAAATATTGACCCTATCGCTTGGCATACACCCCTATTACTACAAATATACCTTTAGAAACCTTATAACCCCCTCCCTTACACAATAATATATATATATATATATATATATATATATATATATATATATACACACACACACACAGGAAACGACGCTCAAAATTATGGCTGGACCCTTAACTATTAAATATACATATTGGATAATTGGCTCAAAATTATGGCTAGACCCCCCAACTATTAAATATACATATTGGATAATTGCACAAGGCAAGTTGTTGATTAATATTAAAGTACTAGTTAAAAGATGAAATAATAACTCAGACTTTTATGAAAAGCCCTAATGATTATTTCAAATCGAGCTAATAATTAAAAGACGGAAATATAAGCTCTCTGACAGGATTCAAACCAGTATCTTAGGCTTTCGCAATCCATTAGTCTTCTAACTATGCAATCGAGACAGATGATGACAATTGGAAAATTACCAAATCTAAATCATGTATGCAACCATATATCAACCTAACTTTCAATTACATTTGGCATTTTTGTCAATCATATCTGACAGTGTCAAGTTTTTGACTTATATCAGATATAGACAGAAAGCGACGTTAAAAATTATGACTGTAAGTCAACTATTAAATATACATATTAGGTAACTGCACAAGGCAAACTGATAAATGCTGAGGTATTAGTTAATAAGATGAAATAATAACTTAGACTTTTATGCAAAGCCTAAATAATCATTTCAAATTGAGTTAGTAATTGAAGGATGGAAAATATAAGGTCTCAGACAGGATTCGAACCTGTATCTGCAGCTTTTGTGGCTGGTGTCAATTACAGTACCAGATCTGCTGTTGACAATTTTAAATCTGGAAACATTTCCATTTTGAAGCCTCTCTTTATCCTGTATTGTTAAACTGAAAGTGCATGTAACATACTTCCAAATCATTATACAGATACTTTAAATATTATAAATTCTAAATGG
The DNA here is from genome assembly GCA_036346225.1 of Platerodrilus igneus. Lineage (NCBI taxonomy): Eukaryota > Metazoa > Arthropoda > Insecta > Coleoptera > Lycidae > Platerodrilus > Platerodrilus igneus. The sequence continues at coordinate 3,760,908 of JARFIW010000507.1, read as the reverse complement.
CAAAAATAGGTCAAACATGGTATTTAAATCGTAAATATACTTACAGAAGATTTATAATACTGTTGCAAATCTGGGGTGGGAAATACTATATTCAAATTTCTTACATCTTTAACAGGCACAATATAAGCGCAGGTTCTAAGCTGATCGTATTTAAATGGATGTTCTGTCCACTTAGGAGCAATAACATCTTTATTTGCAACATTACTAAAAAGTTGAACAACCAGTTCTTCCAATTCATCTAAGCTCTCTAAAATCAATATATTTCAAGAGTTCTTTTTAAATGAAACTGTACTATTACCTTTTCCTAAAATAGCTAAGGCCATAATATTCGCCGAGTACCAATCACTGTGGAACTTTAATAATTCATCACGGACACTAATTCCTTTTGCTTTAGGATTTGTATCTAATGTATGCAGGTTTCCTAAAACACAAAACATTAAAGGGAAGTATTACCAATGCTTCAATGAAAATGAATAACACATACACAAATGAACTATAAGTAAATTTAAAAACGATGCAAAGTTGAACATTAAAATTAAAAAAAAAATAGTGATATTACATTTTACTAGAAGTGACTCTTAAATTTTTAAACTTGTGTACGCATTTATATAAATTTTACTAGCAATGTATGTCTCATAATAACGGTCAAATTTGCAGTTTTATATACTATAAGACAATACAAAACCCAATGTAATAATCTGTTTACTTTCCATTACTTGGCTTGCCATAGTTGTCCCATAGAAATTTTAGGTAAAGGCAAAATAAACTTCACAGAGTTATTATGAAATATTTAAAAAGATCTAGTACAGTATGGCCCCAAATATACAGCAGTGAAACTAAGTTGGCGGTGTCTCTACGGTGCATCATCAGAAACAAGGTAGCTTGTATAGACCTGTCAAATAAAGTGCAAACAATTAATTAGTAGAGCCTAATTGTTAGAAATGGTGTTAAGTAGAGAAGAAAAAGTGTTTTTGGTAGGGTATTATTTTCGCTCATATGGAATCGGTCGATGCAATGGTGCAAATCTGTGATACATGTGTGATCAATTCATTAAACAATTTAATAAAAGATCGAGTAATTCCATAATTTTGAAAGTTATTGAAAAGTTCAGAAATACTTGCAGTGTATTGTGCCAATAAAACGGAAACTCGGGTCGTCACGGGACAGTTAACATCAACAATAACCATGAACGTGTTTTTGAGCAGATCTTACAAATCCCCTTCGTTATGAGGTCTGTCTTGAACAAGGAGGTGCAGATTTAGAACATGTAATAAAGGATAAATAATATGTATTCCTTAAATAAATAAAAGAATATAAGTTCAGTACTGTTTATTTTGGGCCATACTGTACTTTATTATATAATAAATATAACTCATTCTGATTTATTATTCAACTTCCAATAAGATATTTGGATAAGAGCATTCATATTTTTCTGCTGCCATATAATTTTAGTCATTTTTGCAGTACGTGGCATAATTATAAAAATACCTTTTTAAATAATCAAACGATTTATTTCAATAGTATCATTTATGTAGTGTTATCTGGCAAATACACATGTCATGTTATGTTTTATATACGAATTTAACACTATAATTTTGTGTTAAATGATAATGCATAACTTTTCACCAATTTAATTGGAATGCAATGAATTCGTTTTCACTTGTACAATAGTTCAATTAAACCTTAAAATTGAACATAATTTCATTAAATGTGAATTGTTTATATGTATATGAAATCAATGAAGTCATTAGTACGACGTTAACATTCTGTTGAAGCCAATGTCAAGATTATTACTAATCCATCTACAGGGCTTCGAAAGTGAATTTTGAACAGTATTTCTTAAAAATAATGGTTTCCAAGAATAATTTCTAGGTAACAAAAGATTTTTATACATAAAATATTTAATATATCTTTACATATACAAAAATTAATCCCAACATATATGGATTTCCACTGGGAACATCGTTTGTGAATGGACTATATTACAAGCATCATCATCGTCATTAGATCTTCATTCCTAGAACCGAAAAATAATTCTATAATGTAATGGAAAAAAAAGGAAATTGACTACAGCAAGTGTTCAAAAATACCATCATTTTGTTCGATGCAGACTGCTAGTCTTCTAATGAAAGAAATTTGTTCTCAGGTCAGCATTGCTTTGTCAATTGAACAAAATGCTGTGCTTATTCTATTCTTAATATCACCATTTGTTGGACAAATTCTATAAACCAGTTCCTTATCAAAACCCCATAAAAAATCCAGCCAATACAAAACTCCTAGATACAAAGCTGTTACACACAAAATTGACATTACGTTATTGTTCTGATTCTACTCTGAAGGAGACTGGATGATGTAATAGTTTAAACGATGCACCAGCTACAGTAGTGTGTGGGAGGGGGGGTTTCTTATTGAAGAAGGAATACAATATGAGTATGGTCAAATTACAAAATTACGTTGAAGTTTACACTCACCTTGAAAGACTTTCTACTTCTGCTTTTTGCCACCAGTGGTAGGGTGCCAAACCGTCTGTCTGAGCAAACCTCCCTTTTGGCATTCCTACCTACATGGAAGGTGGTTATTCTGAAATACGTCTCCTTTGCGTTTGATTTCCTAACTCTCGTTTATTCAAACTTTACCTTTTCTCAATAAAGATAGACAACAAATTTGGTCAAATTAAAAAAAATTATCAGGAAGAGTATCCTAAAGCAGTGGAAATCCCCAATGCTGTCCACTATTCTTTCATTACTGAAGTGGCTAGACATCCTTTCACAATTATGTTGTTTTTACCAATTTTATAAATAATACTCTACAATCAACCTAAACTTAATTTCTATTAACATTAAAAATACAATACACAAATACCCTTTCCTGAAGGAACAGCAAACATATTTTCTATGTTTTCTGGTCATCGAACTGGTTAGACACACATATATACTGTTAAAAAGTTCTTATTTAAATCGTTCCACTTTTAACCAATCTATTGAAAAGAAAACGGTTCTAATTCCATCCAGGACATTTGTCTTAACCACAACTCAGTAAATAAAGTTCCAATATTTCTCGTAAGATCATAATTGGGTACAAAAACAAATCTAGTTCCAGGCAATTTAACCTGTTAACATTCAATAAACCTTAAAAAAATATTAACTATTCGCTAACTTCCCAATAAACAATAACCACAAACCTTATGCAGCTTACATTAAAAATTAACATACACCTATTTATACATCATTCAAAAAGGATTCAATTTAACTTAGATGTTAATTTTCTATCCATTTCTAACAAAAATAAAGATGTCCTGGAACGTCAGTGTTTTCTTCCATTCATGGTTTATTTGCCATCACAATGATTTCTAGGTCACATCAGCTCACTTAAGACAAAAAAAAATACCAAATATTGGTTGGGTTGAACCCTGAAGTTCAACACTCTTCTGTTGATTTACTTTATTCCATAGTTATAACTTCTGGCCAACAACCGTTAATTCTATAATACTGGTGTTTAAGGTCATTCTTGCACATAACCGCAAGCAAAGTTCAAAAAGAGTCGTGCTGGCTTCATCTGCCCATGCTGAGTAACCTACAGTTTATATACTCGAGTTCTGAATTTGTCAGACTTGTGAACATAACTTCCTTATTTGTTGTAGGACTTACTTTTATTGTGTAATGCATGTCAACCATAATCAGATTCCCCTCCCCACAACATAATATATCTAATCTATGCTAAATATGATTGTTGTCCCTTTAATCCCTTGTATGTCATGTTCTACTATCACTATTATATTTTTGCACACCCTTGATCATCGAGACAGGTGATGCAACTGTCGCAAACATTGTTTATTCCGAATTTAAACAAGTCTGCATTTCTAACATTCTCGCATTTAATTTAATCATATTTTCGCGGGTACTACAAAGTTTGTGATTTATTTTGGTGAGACAATAACATATTACGTTTCCTTCTTTGTATTTAGTTATTACACATTTTAATTTATTGTAAGGAAAATAATTTTATTACTTCCGGATTAACCCTACTTTAATCCCATGACTTTAATTACCTTTTGTTACATGTTAAGTTAATCCATAACAGTACTTTTTAAATTATTGGATAACCAATTTCCATTTTTTACATTTATTAAACTTACTGTATTTAGTATCAAACTAAAAAAATCGCCTTTTGTTTCCTGAATCCGGTTCTGTTGATTTTTTTAATTATTAGCTACATTATAAGTTTAGAATTTTTTTAATATGTATAAATACTTTAAGATACTCAGGAATTTATGTCGCTCTCAGGGAATGAAATGAAATGTTGCAGCTGTAGATAGTAAATACAAACTGTGGGAATACATGAAACTGCTCTCATGCACCAACATATCCATGACTTAGATCTTAAAACAGTTCAAGTCATACAAACTGCACGAATGATGAAAATCGGATAACCCCTTGAAACAATATAATAAAGACAATCATTCATTCAAGCTTTTATCTTCAGTTAGTCGATTGAAAAGCAACCATTGCCGGGTGGGTGAAAAAATCGAGTAATTCATAACAGCAGTTTTGAAACTCGAGTTTGTAGTGAAACAAATTTACAAACGTGACAGTAATCGCGGATTTGTGAAAATTGTCATTATATGTGAAAGTTGTTCCTAAAGTAGATGCTTTTCTTCAACAGCAGTTGGATTAGTGAATTACTTACAACCCCATTTTGGTCCTAAACGACAAGGTCGCTTGAACGTTTATCAAATTAACACGCTGTAAGTCATGAAATGTTTGTTTTCCACCTACTATATATTTTTGCTGATGTATATTACATAGTTGGTTATATAAAACTTATTGGTATTAAGCGGACTTTTACGTTGGTGCACGCTTCGTTAAAAGCATAATATAAACAGGAAATTCTAATATAGACAAGCACCACAACTATATTTGCATAAATTTATATGTTAGTTAAATTGGTTGGATAACTATAATTGAATAAATTTAAGATCTTTTTCTTTTAGATACAATCAATACTTGATCATTTTGAGATAGTGCTTAGTTTACTTGTTTTGTTGTGTTTGTTAAATACTGGATATTCGTGTTTGGATAATGTAAGTTACGTGAACAACGTAGGGTTTTCATATTACTTGTGTTTATTTTAAATTAATATGTGATAAGAAGTATACACAAGGCTCCATCAACTTGTGTTACAGAAAGAAAAAAAACATTTAAATCGTCTCTTAGAAATGCCCATTGTCTAGTAAGACTGAAAGCAGGTGGGTTTATTGAACAGAAAGTTCAAAGACCTCTCCAGGTAGGTCTAAGTGAAAGTTGTAACAGTCATTCTATGACCGCTACAAAATTAATTCAATTTCTGTATATAATTCTGTATATAAGGTTGTAGATGTCTAGTAATAAAGAAATTTATTTTATTTGATTGGTGTAACGTTGAGGAACGCACTGTATTGTCAAAAGGAAGAAAGTTATTTTAAGGGAATTTAACCTTTGTTTAAACTATATCTCAATGTTTGAAGGCATAGTATCGCATCGAAGATAAAGAGTCGGGATAGCAGTACTTGTTTGTTAACATGATAGCAGGGTGCGCGGACATAATTATTGATTTACGAACAGAAGAACGTTAGGTCGCACGTAAAACACGCTTGGTGGCTTACTAAATTAAAAGAGTTTCAGAGTTGAAACTACCCGAACTTATGTTGTAAGGATTTGTAGGAAATGAATGGTAAGCACACCTAAATTTACTGAACGGATATTTCTAGTTGTTGGTACAAATCAAAATTTCACATCTGTTCGGATCGCTTATCTGAAAGATAGTTTGGCGTGAACGTCCATCTTTTGTAAGTAATAAACTTTGTCCTTATGGTACTAATACTAAATCCTTTAGATATTAACACTTCTGTCTATATTTCAACAGAGCAAGAATTTATTGGTATTGTATAAGAACCCTTTTTAGCGAAGGTAAAGAGGGATTATAATTAACAGGTAATTAATTGTATTATTGCAGGGTTCTTAGGTTGTCCTGAATTATTAGTTGTTAGCGCATTCGTGAGTTTTGTGAATGTCTTTCTGCATTTGGTTCTGGAATTGGTAGTGGAGTTGAAGTAGAGGCTTAATCCATAGTTGGTACTGCTGACGTTGGATATTGGATCGGCTGTTCCGGAATCCAATTCATCGGTACAGGTTCATGTCCGAGGGATGATCGTGAGTAGCCCTAGAAAATAGTTTACTTGTGGTGCGGAGTACTAAGGTTATTTCTAATTAGAATAAAATATGGGTTGGTCTTAAATTTTTCATAACTGAGAATAATTATTTAAAGGTGAAGGGATTTGTATGTGACAATTAACTATTGATAGAAATGTAAAGCTTATAAAAGAAAATTGCTATTTTAAGTCTAATTGTGAACACAATTTGCGCACATTGTGGGATATCAATATTTGGTAACTTATATTCACAACACTCAATTTTAAATTTTAATACGAGCCTAGGGGCTTTTGTCTTAAATTACCCAGTGTCATGATTACATTGCCACTGGTTCACATTATTTTATATTGCTTAGAATCTGTCTGGTTACTTTATTTATAAATATTAAAGAGATTGTGCAAGTGTGTACGACACAAAGTTTTTATTAATTGGAAATCAGAAGCTGTTAAGATAATTACTGCGGGGAATTCTAACCTGGATCACATAGTCTTCCTAATCGGGTTGGGTGTGGTTGACTTTTTGCTTGAGATGTTTCCTGGGCGGAACCTAGCCCTGGCGCCCATATCTACTTATCTCTTATGTAGCACTCCTACGACCCTTGTGTGCTCTTTGACTAGCCAGCGAACAGGAAGCAACAAATTAATCTCTCCGAGTTCGAGCCACTTCCATCGGTTCGAGCACAGCGTTGCTACAATTCACTCCTAGTACACCTTCAGCGGGGCCTTATATTTTACCCCTTGCATTAGGGTGTGACAAAGTGTTAATGTTTGCATGCCCCTAGAAGATTTGCATTTGCTTTTATAGAATGCACCCCTCATCACTGAAAGCCAGCTGGTAGTAATTACTGTTAAGTCTCCTTGGTAGAGTAAATTTAATTCAGATAAATAGCATCAATTTAGCACATAACAAGTCATATGCATACTCCGTTGAATGCAGAACCCCTTGTTGTGTATATTATTGTGAATAAATATCGAAATCGTATTATTGTTCATATACGTTTCCAAATTTGATGTAGAAAGTTCGACATTTAAACAATTTGTTCCATATTTACAAAATTTTGATGTATTGAAATTCGCGTACCTTTAGAAAGTCCTTGGACATTTTGTTGGTATCCAGTGGATAATAATAAGCTTTATTAGTTATAAAAAAACGTTAGATCTCTGAAATGGATGCATGATTGTCAAATTATGATATGTAAGAGCATAAATATTAGATATATGTCTTTCAACATTCACAACATACAATTACAATAAATTATTACCAGTGCCAAATTTATGATAGACATGATTTGAATCACAGTTATGTTTTTCCAACTGGTCTAAACGCCATGCATCACTAACCAGATTTTTATCATGTTCTGAATTAACAGCATTCAACTCACGCTGTGTAGCACTTTCAGTGAACAGAGGTCCAATAAAAAATTGTGAGAACCTGAAAATAGAAACAAATTAAGTAGAAAAAACTATAACAGCACAGATATAAAAAGAGAACATAAACCTATGACAAAATAATAACTAATATATTTCTCAGTTTAACCGACATCTTTTTTTTGTAGTTTTACTACATAAGGTAGTTTAGGAGATGGCAGCTTTTATTTTTCCAATTACTTCCTCTATGATACGATGATTGGTTGGGACTTTGCGGCAAGGTTGTAATGAGCCTGTTTTTGTTGTATTGCTAATGCATTTTTAAATTATTTTCGCAATAAAATCACACAATCGTAGATGCATGACAATTTTATATATTATCAGCTCTATTTCTAACATACTATAGTTTATTTCATATTTTATAGTATTTAGTATTTGTATATCACAGATTTGCTCCAATAAGTACCAAACATAAGTTATGAAGTTATACGATGAGCATAAAGAGGTTTAATACAAAGAAAAACCAGTGCATTGTTTTTAAAATGTGCAACATGACAACCTGATTAATCTTTATTGGTATTCATTTCATAGATCACCCACAGATTTAGCATTTGGCACCTGTATTTACAAATAACATTTTTATTCATAAACATATGTTATCTAAACGTGATTAGAGTGCATGCAAGATTTGATGGATCAGAAAAAGTTTGTATAAGGTCTATCATCTGTGACAAAAAAATACTAGACACTTTGAATCTTAAGACAACAACAACACACCAATCACGGCATTCTCTTTCGGAGTAACCAAACGACTACGTCTACTCCCACCATCATTCACAATCTTTCTCCACATCCCTCGGTCCCTACACCCTTCTTTTGCCTCTGAAACATTCATACGATGCTTTTGGCAAGCTTTTTTGTTCCTCAGACTTCTCACCTGCCGTTCTTTCAGAACCTCCACATCCAACCACCTTTTATACGGTCTGCCCCTTTCAGCTCTACCAGTCATCTTACTTGCATATGTGTTTGGTAAGTCTATCCTCATTCATTCTTTCCACATATCCAAATCATCTAAGTGTGTTTCGTTCACTCAACTTCTTAAGGGTCAATTGCACCCCACACTCTGCTCTGACACGTTCATTGGACACCTTGTCTCTCAATGTTTTTCCACAAACATTTTATAGGAACCTCATTCCTGCAGCATTTATACGACCAACATGCTTCTTCTGACAAACACACTGTTGTAAATGGCCAGCTTTGCATTTATACTCAATCCTTCATTCCTATTCACTGCCCACATACTTCCAGACACTTCTCTTCCAGCATTTGTCCTTCTTTCATTTCACCATCCAGCTTTCCATTACGCAAAAACTTTCTACCAAGGTACACAAAGTCATTCAGTTTCTCTATCGTGTCATTGTCCATTCTAAATACAAAGTCATCAATTCTGCCATCTGCCATTTAGTGTTTTACATAAATTTTTATGAAATCATATAGATATCATGCAGAGAATAGATGAATTTATTGGAAGTGTTATCTAAAATTGAACTTTAGAGTTTCTTGTACAAGCATACGACTCCAGGAAATAAAAATAAAGGGGTAAACAAGTGAACAAATACAAGATTTCAAACTTTTGTCACAAGAAAGTAAAAGAAATATAAATTTGATTTTTAAGCAAATAGAATTATAAACAACTACAGGTGTTGGTTGTGAAATATTTTCAAATAATGTTGATTGTGCGAAATGATACATTGGGAAAACTATAATTTGGTAAATGCTCAAGTGCTGGAAAAACTTGGCAGCCACAGGCTGTTTACCCTCATTCACATACCTTACATGTGATTTTCCAATGCTCCACCCGAAGGTACTACATTGGCCAGGAAGCGAGTTTTTTTTACCTGGAAAATTTTGAATTTTGCCAACCCTTACTGTTCCAAGCAAGGTAGGGATCTTTAAGTGCGTGACAACACTCACACACAGGATCTCCATTTTACCTCTCATTCGAACGAGGGTGTATTTTTGTGAAAAATGCTCGCCTAACATTTTTCAAGTGGACGGTGTCGGAATTCGAACCCGAGACCTTGAGCGTAGTAGTCACACACATACCACTATGTCACGGAGCCGCCCCACATACCACTGAATATCGAGGAAATAGGGTATACAATTGTAAAACAATAGAAGGGGACTAAACTGCATCTAACAAGAAAGAACAGTGGCTATGTTCAGACAGAAAGAGATAGAAGCCTTTTTGAATGTTGTGCTTCAGTTGTATGGGGATGATAGCATGGACAGACAAAGTTAATAACAAATAGGTTATAGAAATAGTAGGGGAATAAAGATATCTGTGGAAAACTAAAAAATGGATGAAATAGAAGGGCAGGATACGTTCTAAGGCATGTTCGAGGAGATAGGAAAAAAGAGGTAGAAGTAGACCTAGATCAGACTATCGCATGCAAGTAGTGACAGGTGTAGACTGTGCAAATTTCAGGGAAATGTGTAGGTTAGTTTAGAATAGGAAACAATGAGGGTATGCGTCTAACCAGTTCCAGGACTGAAGACCTCATGATGATGAGAATATCGAGTGAATAATTCACTATAGCTTTAAGAAGTTTTGTTTCGATTATCAGATAAAATTTCCAATAAAATTTAAATATGTTAAAATTGTATTAATGGCCATCTTTGTTAGCCCAATACATGTAACTGTCTCATGCTTGTAGTTTATTAGACGTGTTGAGCTTAAAAACAATTTTATAGGTGAACTACCAGCAAATGGCCAGGCATAACAAAAAGATAATAATTTATGAAAGTGAATGTGCTATGTTAAGATAATGATACATAAAGTGGCACACAATATCTGGGTTCGTATAAAATAATTAATACCCAATGAATAGCGATTGTAAAAAGGGGCAAACCGAAGTATAGGGATCGTAAACAAAAAAAGTTGCAATTTTTTTTTAATTTTAGGCAAGTGGAATTCTGAAAGTTGGAATTTAAATTAGTTTCACAAATATAAGAATTTTCATAAGGAATTTTTCTAGATTTACTAAATTATAGAAATTATTAAAGCTAAAGACCTAGTAAGACAAAGTAGGTGAGACAACAAGGTGTGTTGCGAAGTTATTTAAAAGAAGGTAGCGTAAGAGCTAAAGAAGAAACGTCTATAATGGAAATGCCTATTAGTATGCAGTAAAAATATGCAATAAAGTAAAATGAATTTGGGTAAAATCGGGAGTGTCTTTGTAAAAAAAATTGAACAGATCAAATGGATTAAAGTAACTTGTGAAGCTAGAGTTATGCTTGCAAAGAATCGGGTGCAAGAAATAGGTAGGACACTCAAGACAGATAGGGGATAGCATTAAATACATAACAAATGTTTCAGTAGAGCATTTACAAAATTTTATGGGGATGGAGAAATAAATTCCATGATTTTTCTAAATCATTTAAAGGGAATCCAAAAAATTATGAACAAAAAACAGAAACTTGACATTGCAAAGTCTATGATGAAACGAAATGAACTTCAAACATTTTGAGAGGCGCTTTTAACATATTATTGGATGACACTGAACAGCACAAAGTGCACCACAACCTGATTTTAGGAAAATATAATTAAGAATTTAGTAGGTCCAGAATGCAACTAACAAATTTAGTATTGTAACATATCTCATTAATGAAACAGACAGATAATTGAGAACCTGGCTAATCAGTTCTTACCAGAGATTAGACAATATGTGACTACAAAAGATTAAGAACTGAGACATATTTCTTGAATATCTTCCTATGCAAAGGCGAAGGGACTCACAACACCGACAAATGCGATAAGAGTAAATAAAAGTTTTACAAATTTCAGCCGTCCAACTCCCTATTTCAGTTTTGTAAATAATACTGAGTCCGAGGAGAAAACAAATAATAATAGCACAAAGAAGACACTGTATACAATGAATGCAAAAAAATTCAATTAGCGAGAACAGAAGTATAAATACTACGAAAGAGGTGCATAACTGGTGGGACAATCAGAAAATGTATATGTAAGAGTAAATAGGATAGGGGTCCACCAGCGCTAAATATTTTCAGTGTAACAAATATGAACTTTAGATGGTATATTAAAAGGGACTTAGAAACTAATTTAAAAAATCAAAAAGATAATGTCTTACACATACTGGGGCTGAAACCAGTCTGATTCTTGAGAAGTTTGTGATGAAAAATAACGATGTGTTCATAAATAAGTTATTTCCTGTATAAAGAAGCAAATGTGATGGCTCCCTAATAATAAAAAGGTTCCAAAAGTAAGTAAAATGGTGGCTTTGTTTTATAAAGAAGGAATAACAAATACGTAATTATATCAGAGCATGGACCTAATTGTTCATCATCATCATTAGGTCTTCAATCCTGGAATTGGTTAGACGTGTACCCTCATTGTTTCCTATTCTGAACTAACCTACAGATTTCCCTGAAATTTGCACAGTCTGCATCTATCACTATCTGATCTAGGTCAACATCTACCTCTTTTTTCCTATCTCTGCTTGTAATATATACCATACTATTACCCAAAAATCCCTTAGAACGTATTCTGCCCTTCTATTTCTCTTATCTTTTTCACCAGATATCCTGTTTCCCTACTATTTCTATAACCTATTTGTTATTATCTTTGTCTGTCCATGCTATCGTCCTCATACATCTGAAGCACAGAATTTCAAAAGACTGCTACCGTTTTTCTGTCTGCGTTTCAGACTGCACGTATTTCATAGGCATACTGTGCTGTGCTCCACACATATGCTTTCAACAATTTTCTTCTTGTTCTATGTTTGTTGTCTTTCCTCATAGGCGCTGTTCTTTCTTGTTAGATGTCGTTCGGTCACCTTCTATTGTTTTACAATTATATACCCTATTTCTGTGACCTTCAGTGGTTGTGAAGGGAGGTAAGCAGTCTGTGGCTGCCAAGTTCCCCCAACACTTAACCATTTACTGATTTATTATATTTTCCAATATATCTTTTCGCACATTCAATATTAGTTGCTGATATTTCGCAACCAACAACTAGTGTATACTAATCATCAGATTTATCTGCGCTTATTTTTTCGCCATTAGGTTTTCCGTCTCAAAACTGGTTGGACACGTACCTGCACTTATTTATATTCTAAGCTAGCCTACATAGTTCCCTGAAATTCTCACACAGCATGTGTATACAGCTCGTTCCCCTTCAATTGTTTTCTAATTTTATGCCCTATTTCACCGAGATTCAGTGAAGGGGGTTAAGCAACCTGTGGCTACCAAGATCCCCCAACACTTAGATATTTGCCGAAATAATGGTTTTCCAGTAATTCCTTTCACACACTTAACATTATTCGAGAATGTTGCCCAACGAATTCTTGTAGTTACTTATAGTAATCATCATGTTTAAGCACAGTTATTTTCTCGTCATAAGTTTATCCATCTTGGGATTGGCTGGATGCTCCATTGATTTCTATTCTGGGCTAGCCTACACATCTCCCTGAAATTCCTGCAGCCTACATCTTTTACTATCTGTGTGCAGTAGTCTAACCTAGGTCTGCCTCTTCTTCTTTTTTTCCTATCTCTGCTTCTAATATATTCCGCACTATTTCCTCATGCCGTAGTATGTGGCCTATCATCCTATCTCTTCAATTTTTTACCGTTTTCCACATATTTCTTTCTTCCCCTACCATTTTAGTACCTCTTCGTTCTTAACTTTGTCTGTCCATGATATCTTCATCATCGTCTGTAGCACCACATTTCAAAGGCTTCTATCTTTTTCTTGTCTGCTTCTCCTACTGTCCAGGCTTCACAGCCGTACAGTGCTGTGTTCCACACATATGTTTTAAGCAATTTTTTCCTTGTTTTTATGTTTGTGGTCTTTGAGCACAGTAGTTGCTTTTTCTTGTTAAATGTAGCACGACCTTGTGCTAATCTTTGTTTTATATCTTTTGTGCTTTTCCCATCTTGCGTTATTTGACTTCCTAGGTAGCAGAAATCCTTAACCTCTTGTAAGTTCGTGTTACATACTTGTATTCTTGTTTTTGATTTATTTTCCCCACCTTTGCATAGTAGAACTTTAGTTTTAGTTTTGTTAATTTTCATTCCATATCTCTCTGTTAGAACCGTTTCCATTTCATTAAGAGCAGCTTCTAACTCTTCCTTGCTAGACGCTAATACCGCTATATCATCTGCAAATCTAAGCATATCAATTTTTTGTCCCTGCATAGTAATTCCAAATGTCTTCCTGCATTTGACAGTATTCACTGCCTCTTCTATGTACAAGTTAAAATCAATGGGGATAGGGCACATCCCTGTCTCACCCTTTTCCTAATGTTTACTTCTCTACGTTCCTGCTCTAATTCTATTACTGCTGTTTGCTCTTTGTATACGCTATGTACTATTCGTCTATCCCTATAACTCATTCCAATCTTTTTTAGTATTTCAAACATTTTTTTCCATTTTACATTGTCGAATGCTTTTTCCAGATCTACAAACCCTATATACACGCTTTCCCCTTTTTCTATTGTTTTCTCCATTATCACTCTCAGAGCTAAAATAGCCTCCCGTGTTCCCCTGTTTCGCCTAAACCCAAATTGGTCTTCTCCTAGTATTTCTTCCGACCGTTTTTCCATTCGCCTTTGCACAATTCTAGTTAATATTTTTGACACGTGTGCTGTCAAACTTATTGTTCGAAAATTTTCACATCTATCCGCGCCTTTCTTTTTTGGTATAGTTACTATGATGCTACGTATGAAATCTTTGGGTATCTCGCCTGTCTCATACATATAGCTTACAAGTTGGAAGAGACGTTCTATTACTGCTTGTCCAGCGGCTTTTAGAGTTTCTGCTTGCACCTTATCTGTACCCGGCGCCTTACCATTTTTCAGACTCTTTATAGCTAATTCAAACTCATCTCTAAGTATAGGATATCCAAGTCATCATTTTCAAGGTCTGATTCCTGTTCTAATGTAGTTAGTTCCTCTCCTGCATATAAATTCCCTATATATTCTTGCCATCTACCCACTTTCTCTACGTTTTCTATGATGATGTTTCCTTGTGCGTCCCTTATATTTTTGCTATACGGTTTTATATCCCTAAAATTCATTCTAATTAATTTGTATGCTTCGTCTGTCTTTCCTATTTCCATCTTCGTTTGTATCTCTTTGCACTTTTCATCAATCCATTGTTCTTTAGCTTTCCTGCATTTTCGAATAATTTCCCATTTTATGGCTTTGTATCTCTGTTTTCCTGTTTCGCCTGATTTATTTTGTATTTTCGTCTTTCTTCTATTAAATTCAGGATATCCTTTGTTATCCATGGTTTCTTATTTTCTTTTTGTGTATACCCCAGAATATCTCTGGCCGCTATGTCTAGGCTGGATTTAATGTTATTCCATTCTGTTTCTACTTCCTTAGTATCAGATATTTTCCCGATATCTTTGAGCAATTCATTTGACTTTTTTTCGAATCTTTCTTGAATATCTTTATCTTTTAGTTTCTCTAAGTCCAAGTGCCTTTTTCCGTTTCTTTTTTTCACATTCTTAAATTTAAGTGCGGCCTTCATAATTACGATGTTGTGGTCAGTATCTATATCTGCTTCTGGGTAGCTTCTACAGTCTTTTACTTGATTCCTAAACCGTTGTCTAACAAGAATGTAATCTATTTGATATCTTCCTATATATCCCGGCATCTTCCATGTATATCGTCTTCTAGCATGATGTTGAAATAATGTGTTTGTGATGATTAAATTGTTCTTGTCACAAAACTCTACCAGTCTATTTCCCCTGTCATTTCTCGTGCCTAAACCAAATAAACCTACCACTGCTCCTTCCCTACCCTCGCCTACCACGGCATTAAAATCCCCCGTAATTATTAAATTTTCCTGTCCTTTTACGTATCTTAATATGTCTTCGATATCTTTGTAGATGGCTTCTACCTCTTCGTCACTGTAGCTACAGGTGGGCATGTATACTTGTATTATTACTGTGTTTCCCGGTTTAGATTTTAGTCTAACCATAAGTACTCTTTCGTTCTTTTGTAAGTAATTTTCTACACAGCGTCCCATCTTTTTCCGCATAACTATCCCCACGCCCAAATTTCCTTCCTCTGCTCCTGTATGAATTACCCTGAAGTCTCCACTCCAAAAATCCCCCGCCTCTGGCCACTGAACTTTGCTGATCCCTACTATGTCTAGTGATAACCTATTCATTTCGATTTTTAGGTTCTCTAGCTTACCTACTTGCTTCATACTTCTAACATTCCACGCTCCGACTCGCAGAATGTTCCCGACTCTTATTTTTAACTTTCCGATCGCATCCTCCAAGTAGTCCCCTCCGGAGATCCGACTGGGGACTATTTTAACTCGAATACTTTACCCCAGAGAATGCCATCATTTTATTATAATTTAGGTACGCTGTGTACTTGGGAGATAATGTGGTGGTTTCCCGTTGCCTTCCACATCGCGGTAGTGTTGTCTTAGACTGACATACCGACCCCTATGGTCTCTGCCAATCTAAGTACCGAAAGAGCCACTGCCCTCTTTCGTCTTAGTCTGGTTCCTCACTAACGACCCTACTACTTTGGTTGGACCTGTAGTTTGGCTCTTTAGCTCATTAGAACACGCAAGCCATTTCACCTGTTCTAGTAATTTAGAACTTCGGCAAGGTGCAGGTCCATTCGAAATGGACCTAATTGTTAAGGAACAAATATTTACTTACATGTATTTTGAAACTTGTTTTGTTTTGTAATTACTTAACAAAACAATAATGTAAATATTCTACATGTATGCCATCAAACTGTAGGTAGTGTACATAACAGTAATGCAGATTTTGAAACATATCATGAAAAATAGGTTATTACAGATCCCTAAAAAAGACCGATCTTCTCACATAAAGCAGGCAAACTCACGAGTGGATCTGTACCACTTTCTCCTTTAACATTCCCCACAAGTAAGCAGTAGGTGGGGGCATAGGAGGGGGGTTGGAGTATCAGATGGCTTCATGTGCGACCGCTGATGCCAAGGTCCTAGGTTCAAATCCCTACACAGACTACATGACAAATGTTAAGTGAACTTTTCTCACAAAAGTACACTCTCGTACAGATGAGGAGTAAAATGTAAGTCCCATGTGCTTAATTGTCACACATGTTAAAGATCCCTACCTTGCTTGGAATAGCAAGGGTTCGGGAAAATTCAAAATTTCCTGGTAAAAAACTTGCTTCCTGGCCAATGTGGTACCTTTGGGTGGAGCATTGAAAAATCAAATGTAGTATGCTTAATTGTCACGCATGTTAAGAATCCCTACCTTGCTTGGAATAGCAAGGGTTCGGCAAAATTCAAAATTTCCTGGTAAAAAAACTCGCTTCCTGGCTAATGTAGTACCTTTGGGTGGAGCATTTGAAAATCAAATGTAGTGTGCAGTTACATACTTTTAAGTTTCTTGAAAGGGTAAAATTGTCTAGTTAAATTATTTTAAAGCTAACTCCATATCTAACGTGTTGTAAAATCATAATGTAGGGTGAGATCAAGGGAATGTGATGGGAAGTTGAAGTCAGTTCCATTTGGGAACCTTGAAAGCATTGTTGCAGCATGACCCTAAACTGTAGACCAGTGTGGCACGTCACCCTGACCTGTTCAAACTACTGTCTATCCATCCAAATTTTCCTGACATAACAAAACCGACTGGCATTCTAAACAAATGGCATCATCAGCTTATCCCTGTAACAGTTCTACATAACAGTAAGAGGCATACCATCAGCATCCTCTGTAAAAATATAAATCTAAACATACTGGACACCATATTGTCATATACCCACTATCTAGCAGTTTCTCGACAATAACGTCTGGCCTCTCAAAACCAAAAAAGTAAGTTGTTTAACGATTGATGCAACTGTCCAAATGTGAATATGACTTCCGTCGAAAGACAAAAACAATGACCAAAAATGTGCACAATACGTAGCAACCCTGGCTTATTTATCTTGTTTTGTTAACCGTTGCCCCAACTGTATTTGGAATGGAAATCCACTGTCTTTAAACAATCACTGAAGCAACATATTGCTGATGTTCAATGTTCAATAATGTTAGTCGAAGACTTTGTTGGAGACTCCATGATTCTCATTCATAGATACAGTTACTGGCCTACCAGACCTTTTTTTTCATTGATACAACAGTACAACAAAATTTTGTACCAATAGATAACATAAGTGTACTGCCTGATGAAGCCTTTATAAACTGTTCGTAAATTTGTTCTGCTACTAATTTCAAATGTGACCCACCTCTACAGCCATGTCCTTATGAACGAATATAATACTCCACGATAAAAAGTTTTCTGCCATCGTCAGACCTATTTTGAACTACTACCTCACAGCACAACGTTCTTCAAACTCGTACGAACAAGTACTGCTGATGCATCGACTCGTCAACGAATGGACATGCACATGACACCTGCATGAACTAAAGTACTGCATATTATGGCACATACCATAGATGAATTATATGAGAGAAACGGAGCTAAAAAATGTTGGTGGAGTGTTCCATGTAGAATGCCCAGGAAATATTAAGGAAAAATTTATAACTTTGTTAGAAAAATACTTTTGAGATAATTAATACAGGATCATGTATTGCCAGTTACTATTAGCACAAATTAGACATTTTAAATTTGGAGCATTTTCATTTCAAGATCTATCAATACTAGAAGCTCACTATTAAAGTCAACTTGTGAACATGTTAGAGGCACATTTTGTAAGTCCTCTAGCGATAATTAAGAAACAAGATGGCAGAAGTGCAGAATTATATGTTCCTAACAGAAATAATAATATATTTCCGATTACACAGAAAAATTCAATCTGGAGATATCTAGAATCCAATGTTGTTCGTCAATTTTATTTACGTTTGGTTACAATTTTCGATTCTTTGAATTATATGATTAGGACCGCCAAGGACCTCAAGATCAGGATTTTGAAACAAAAATGACAAACAAATGTCTCTGGAAAAAAAACATTGTCGATACACTATTTGAAATAGAATCCTCAGTATTTTCCTAAACTTGCCACTTTGTATTACACAACACCACAATCATAATATGTGAAACATTTACTTTGATGAAAGCTTAGTCTTCAAAATGTAGTTTAAGTCAAAAAATACTTTCTTTTGCATTTACTATAGAAAAACAATCTTTTATATAAATGTTTTAGAGTTTACTAAAGAAGAATAATGTCTACAATTGCAAAATGTACACCTATGGGGCATTAAATTAATTATCTGCAAAATTTCAAAAGATATGTGATCGTGTTGAGCAAATAATTTTATTATGTCTTCAAAATTTAATACAATCGTTCTTAGATACTTAGCATATGCCCATCAGTTACGAACTTAAGCGAATACTGCACTATTACTTTTATCTGAGCAATATATTGGAAAGTGGTACCTATGTGGGCAACATACGTTAATATTATTAAATGTTTCTATCTGCATTGCCATATTACCATATTTGTAAATATTTGAATTTATTTTATTATATTTAAAAATTTCTTAATAATCAGTATTTTATTATACCAATGTTTTTAACCCATGAACCATTAAAGATTAGTGGTTTAATAAAAAATTTGAAAATAAAGAGTTACTTCAGATAAGGGATTACATAGTGGACTTTGCCCAATTAGAAAATATGTACTAATAATAAGTAAACAAAAGAAATACATACCGATCCAAAGCTCCTTTTAAATGATCAGGAACAACTTCAAAATAATAAATCGTGTGATCAGGATAGGTAGCAGCGTTACTGTTACCACCATGTTCATTTAAAAATTTACTGTAATCATTTTCATTAGGGTATTTTTGGGTACCTAAGAACAACATATGTTCACAAAAATGGGCCAGCCCAGGTACGTCATTCGGATCGCTCAAATACCCTGCAATAGCAAGGATAAATAATTTATGAACACAAAATACACAATAGCAACTAACCGACATTAACGTCCATAGCAGCAGCAGATTTGTCAGTTGTAGAGTCACTCACAAGTAAAACTTTCATTTTATTGCCAAGTTCAAGCCCTCGATATAGCCTTTTGTCTTCGGCTGATTTAATGATGTTATCATAACGTTTGAGTACTGTTGAACTCATGGTTTTTGTTTGATTTGCGCCACTCAAAGTATCAGATGCTTGATTAGTACAATTCCTAAACATAAAAACTAAACTACTACATATTGTTTCATAACCTAAAAATTACCTGAACAAGGCAAAATATAATTTGTGCCTATTTTTTGTGAAAGTTTCAAATGAAATTGCAACACAACGTATAAAATTCATTAAACAGTATTCTTTTAATATAAACTACTCATAGGTTATAAATTCGTGCATAAATTACCTGATTAACAAAAACAACTGTCATGCTACAAATACGGAAATTAAAAAGTGATTCAAGCATTTCAAGCAAGTGTAAAGTTATGTATAAATAAAATTAAAAAGAAATATAGGAATGTACCCAAATCCAAAATCGGCCAATATAAGCAGACATTTTGCTTTGAAGAAGTATGTTTTGCGCACAAAGTTAAAGAATTTACCTCTTATTTTTTATTGGTAAAGATAAAACAATCAAAGGATTCAAACAAATCTTCAATAGAGTTAACCTCATTTTTCTTAATAATTTGTTACAATAATAAAATATGATAAAACAAATTCTCTAGCAGAATTTGTTGTGAACACGAAAAAAAAGCCGCCCGAGCAGGGACTTGAACCCTGGACCCTTGGATTAAAAGTCCAATGCTCTACCGACTGAGCTACCCGGGCTTCTCGGGCAGAAGATCTTTTACTTAAACATATATATCATAAACGGGAATATTAACCTATGATTATTTAAAAATATTATATTTTTAAATTAATTTATCTTATCATACTCATGTCTTTATTTGCAAAATAATTATCTGTTAAAAATGTAATGTTTAAATGCTGTTATTACTACACCTTGCAGAAAATAAATATAAATATAGCTGTGTTCTTTTTACCAGTAATCTCAGATCATATTAAGATTTGTTGTTTTGCGATTTATCTGGCTGTTAGTGAAGTAAAAAAGAATAACATTTCATATCATAACCACAGACCACACACCATTATACTTCTGGTCGTAACCTGAATAATCAATAGATCATTCCAGAATGACGTCACAGTTTTGATGGCCATGTTTGCTGAGGGAGACACATCCTATTGAATTCTAAGTAAGCACAGACATAATCATAGATAAAACCACACATTAGATGGGTAACATTTATGGCCGCGATTTTAGCACTGATTTAGTTCATACTTCAACATACCATACTCGAACAATTCAAGTATGTCGCGAAAAATCGCCTATTTAATAGATAAAACTTTTTGTCTATGATGACATTTGTAGGTATTGTTTAATTATTGTGGGTGGGTGTTTATCTATGGACATAATTGAATGTTTTTTGTATAAAAGAAGGTTGGTTTTTGTTGTGTGGAATCCGGACTGAAAGAGATAGGGTATCTTATTACCGTTTTCCTGCTGTTTTAACAAACAAAGGGGATAATATAAATGCGTTATTGTAGAACGTCCTAATGCCTGGATAAAATCTTTGAAACATGGAAATTTGATTGAAATACAACTAAAAAACGGCCGTGTTTGTTCCAAACATTTTATAAAAGGTAAATACTGCAATGAATTATCGATAGAACTTAGATACCAAAGTCTGTGTTTATATGTAAAGAACTCACAACCCACAACCTAATTGATTTTAATTAAACATCATTGTTTGAGGTGCACCAGCCATTTTAGAGGACAATAATAATCCTGATTGAATACCAAACCAAAACCTGGGTTATGTTTCAAACAAACACTCTAAACCTTCTGCCGTAGCAAGACATGAAAGAATTATCATTTGCCAAAGAAAAAATTTTGAAGCACAGGTTTGTGCATTTATTAAAATAACAATATGGTTTATTGAAGTTATGTTTATTTTAGGTTCAAATAGAAACATTTCGTGACACGAAACCGTAAAATTTCTTATTGGAATTACTCCTCAAGGCACAATATCTTATACATCTGATGCATGGGTAAGGAGGACTAGCGATAAATTTTTAACAGAAAAATGTGGATTTCTAAACTTTGTAACATTATTTTGTAATGTTAACGATTAAATAAATTAATTAATTAAAAATTCAGTAACTTGAATAAAGTATAGACAAAAATTCCCACAATAAATTACTTCACATTCAGTTAGGATCCTATATAATAAAAGACCACATTTACCGATAGCTTCGGGCTAGTAAATTCCAGCGGCAGGTCATCATTTAAAGCTCTAGACCCCACCGTAAGTCAAATACAATAAACTTCTTAAAAGTTTAGTACCTTTTTAGCGTAAATAAAGAAAACCAATTTCAGTTTGAAAAGCTTAACCTTTCGTTGACTGACAGCAGTTATACAAAAACGAAACCTTTTATAAATAGCGGAAACTATTTCCAATTGATTGTTCAAATATTACAAGTAATTTTAAGTAGTCTGGAGACATCTATTGTATTTAAAATCCATTTCGGCTCAAGTAGGTTAGCCGGTCTTTGTTAATGCCAGACTACGGCCGCCATAGGTAGATTCCACATTGCCATAATTCAGAAATTCGTAGAAGAAAAAAAAGATAATTTAAATTCTTGGGAAAATAGTTGCTTCCGTGATTCTCATCTAAAAAGGGGTTGGATTTGGTTTCTGAAATTTTGTTTTGTGGGAGGTTCTGTTCAGTCATTGGATAACAGAAAATGACGTACGTAATTATTAGGGTAGGGAAATAGTCTATATATTTGAAGGCTTTAGCTAAAGACAAGGAGTTCTTCCAATGGGGCCGACGGTGGTCAAGAAGTAGAGAGAAACGTAGTTTGCGGGTAGCGGTTCTCTGGCATGACATAGAATATTACACTTCGTATCACGTTAGTAAAAAAATTGGAAAGAAGTGTTACTCTTCCAGTTTCGCGAGGGTTATGCCCATATGTCGCGGATTTATAGTGATGCAAGATAAATATTAAAAACTTGTAGGCGTGTGACGCACAAGTAAGTGATATTGTCAAAATTCTGCCGAGTTCGTGTGCCAATCAATTTTCTTAAACATCACAAACAGAAGCAACAAGCGAGATTCTCTTCCCAAATTTAATAACTGCTCTACGTTGGAAAACAAACCCTCAAACAATGGACAATTATTAGTAAGTAAGTCTTTATAGTTAAGTAGCATGACCAATTTTTAGTTAGTTTATTTGTTATGACGTTTTGGCCATAAACCGTAGGATTAAATTAGTGCACGATTTATAATATAAGTTTTCTTTCATATACAAGTGTTTGATAACTACTTATGTACACAAAATTTTCATAAATTCCATAGTCACCTATTCACTTAAATTTATAAACTAAAATCAATGCATGTAAGAGGTTCACGTTTATTGCTCTGTGAATTAAATAGTTTTGTTTGCCGTTGATTAAGTCAATAGTTTTTCTTATTTTTTTTATAAGTAGTAAAAAGGTGAGGAATTGATTAAAAGAAACAATTGTCCTCCTTGGGATGACAAGTCTCTCAAGGTTTTGTACGAACATTTGGACATTCTCGACTTGTCTGGCGCCCTTGGCAATTGTCATTAAGCCACAATATTTTATGAAAGGTAAGTGCCACATTTTTGTAGTAGATTATAAATTAATTTAACCCTTTTTTCAAAATTTTAACCCTCTATATGATCCACGACCTTCCGCTAGCTAGTGCCGGTGACCCCCCTTTAATTTTTGTTTTACAGGCCGCCCCCATTTTATAATTTGACTGGAGAAGATACACTTAGTAGCTTTTCCGCCTGTAACAACTTAATTTTACGTGGTGATATAGTTTTAGCAGATTGAGGTTTTTTAATACATGATTGTGTTCAAACTTTGGGTGCCCACTTGAAAATTTCAGTCTTTACCAAGGGTAAAGCAGAGTTGCATCCTACAGATTTGGAGAGTACGTGTGACATTGCTACTATGTTGATTCATGTGGAAAGGGTTATTGGCATGTTGAAGAGAAAGTTTTAGATTTTTCATGAAAATATTCCAGTAAGCATGCTGTCAACTAAAAGAGATTCTTTGGAAGCATTGGATAAAATTGTAGTGATACGTAGTGCATTATTAAATTTGTGCCCATCGCAAATACCACTTACCTGAAGTGATAGTTATTTATTTACAACAAAATTGATTTTGGAGAATCAATCGAATTTGTCGATTCAATAAAACGCTTGTTTAATCATTAATGCTTTTTTGATATTATCCTCTGAATAGATATTCAAAATTTAAGCAACTGCAATTCATATTCATTATTTGTTATTAAAAATAAATTCAGTGTTCAATTATTTAGTACTTCATTTGTTTATAGTTTTACATAATTGCAATAAGTAAACATAGGATATTTAATTATATGTTATGAGATTACTTGACATATTATCAACTCTTGTTCATTCGGTTTATACACCTGTGATAATTCTAAATTAAATTATATACATTAGCATAAAATTTTACTATGTAAACGTCTTACTTTTAACATGTTATTATAGTACCTATATTGTGAGTGAAAATTCAGGTATATTCCAGATCAATGTTTTTTTATGTGCTACATTGTTTTTATTTTGTTTTCTTTGGTATAAAGTCGTCTAAAAAATTTTTATTGTATTATTAATACTACTATAAATATGCCCCTTTTCTTGGGGTCACAACTGTGACTTTTGTAATCATTGCAGAACCAGGATTTGTTTATGTAAATATTGTACAATATGTTTCAATAAAAAATTTTACCGACCTATACACAAAAACACTTGCTTTTTATCTATACGTACATATAAAACTATAATTATTTTCTACGACTGTTTTGGAACGAGCCTATTTTAGGTGTGTTTTTGATAGAGAAATCTAGTACATCCTATACAGGTTTTTATTCCCGCACTCGTTGCTAGGCAAGTTGCTAAGCAACCAGTGCGGGAATGTTCAATTTGCACGGTTGCGCTTATATTTCTATTAATCAAGTAGCCCTGCACTTGCATCTTATTTCCAATGACGGCCGAGTTTTCAAAGGTGGGCTATGAAACAAATAATAAATCAACAAATGTCAAATAAATAATTTCATACTGTGAAAGCGTTTAAAATCTTAAAGTATTTGCAAAGTCTTTAAAAAATGGCTAGTGATAGTGAAAGCGAACTAGAACCGACGCCTCCAAATATTGTGGAAGCTGCAAATGCAACTACATTAAATTAATTACCGGAAATTTCCAAAAAAAAATATGAGACTGCTTATAAATCGTTTATGGATTGGCGAAGAGATCAAAAGACAACATCTTATTCTGAAAATGTTTTAATTGCATACTTTAATGAATTATCTAATAAGTATAAATCTCCGACATTGTGGACGCATTATTCTATGTTGAGAACAAGTCTCACCATCCATCATAATGTAGATATATCAAAGTATGGAAAATTAAGAGCGTTTCTCAAACGGAAGTCAAGCGGTTATAAATCGAAAAATCAAAAATTTTTACAACAGAGGAAATAAATAAATTTATTACTGAGGCTCCGGATCAACAGTTTCTTCTGACAAAAGTATGTAATATTAACTTAGGAGAATAATGCGTGTTTATAGCTATTTTTATATTGTTACAGACTGCATTAATTATGGGAATTATGGGTGCTTGCGGCAGACAGGAATTACATCAGATGAAGATTACTCATTTCACGGAATTGGGTTCTGCGATATTAGTTACAGTTCCCGACACGAAAACAAAAATTATACGCAGCTTTACGATAACGAGTAATTTTTATGAAATCACAAAAAAATACTGGAATCTACGTCCATCAAATGTTTGCGATCCTAGTTTTTTCTTAAATTATCAGAAAGGAAAATGCTCCACACAGAAAGTGGGTATCAATAAATTTGGTGCTATGGGAAAGCAAATTGCAACGTCTTTAAAACTACCCAATCCGGAATTATATGCTGGTCATTGCTTCCGGAGATCTTCCGCCACTATTCTTGTAGATGCTGGAGAAGATATAACATCTTTAAAAAGGCACGGTGGCTGGAAATCAACATCAGTCGCCGAAAACTATATAGCCGATTCTTTAACACATAAGTTGAATGTAGGCAACAATATAAAATTCAATTGATAGCACATCAAATGTTCCATCAACGTCCAAAGACAAGAATTTCCAACGTCAAGAAAATTTAGTTTTTGGGAAAACACCTTCTACAATGACGTTTAATAATTGCAATGTAACCTTTAATATTGTTAATAATAATGAATCTAAAAACTAAACTTAAATCAATTTATTTACTTTTATTATGATAAATTTGTACTTTTCTTTGAATTTATGTATATTCACAAACGATAATAAACTTATGATATTAATAAAATGTATACTCCTATACTTACCATGTATTTTATAATATTAACAAAAGAGGTATCACATTTAAAAAGTACGTACTACAGTCGTAGAAATAGTATAGTGTACAACACGCATAGAATGTCCATTTCTCACTCGTATGATTTGTAGCACTCGCTTTCAGCTCGTGCTGCAATTTATCATACTCGTGAGAAATGGGCATCATTCCATGCTCGTTGTACAATATACTATTAATTGCCATTTCGAATGGACCTGCACCTTGCCGAAGTTCTAGATTGCTAGAACTGGTAAAATGGCTTCCGTGTTCTAATGAGCTAAAGAGCCAAACTACAGGTCCAATCAAAGTAGTAGGATCGTTAGTGAGGAACCAGACTAAGACAGGTCCCCGAAAGAGGGCTGCGGCTCTTTCGGTACTTAGATTGGCAGAGACCATAGGGGTCAGTATGGCAGTCTAAGACACTACCGCAATGTGGAAGGCAACGGGAAACCACCACATTACCTCCCAAGTACACAGCGTAGCTAAATCATAATAAAATGATGGCATTCTCTAGGGTAAAATATTCCGGAGTTAAAATAGTCCCCCATTCGGATCTCCAGGAGTGGACTACTTCGGAGGGTGTGATCGGAATGTTAAAAATAAAAGTCTGGAACATTTTACGAGTCGGAAAATGGAATGTTGAAAATATGAAGCAAGTAGGTAAGCTAGAGAACTAAAAAATCGAAACAAATAGGTTATCACTAGACATAGTAGGTATCAGCGAAGTTCGGTGGCCAGAGGCGGGGGATTTTTGGAGTGGAGACTTCAGGGTAATTCATACAGGAACAGAGGAAGGAAATTTGGGTGTGGGGATAGTTATGCGGAACAAGATAGGATACTGTGTAGAAAATTACTTACAAAAAAACGAAAGAGTACTCATGGTTAGATTAGAATCTAAACCGGTAAACACAGTAATAATACAAGTATACATGCCCACCTCTAGCTACAGTGCCGAAGAGGTAGAAGCGATCTACAAAGATATCGAAGACATATTAGGACACGTAAAAGAACATGAAAATTTAATAATTACAGGGGATTTTAATGTAGTAGTAGGTGAGGGTAGGGAAGGTGTGGTGGTAGGTTTATTTGGTTTAGGCACGAGAAACGATAGGGGAAATAGGCTGGTAGAATTTTGCGACAAGAACAATTTAATCATCACAAACACATTATTTCAACATCATGCTAGAAGACGATACATATGGAAGATGCCAGGAGATACAGGAAGATATCAAATAGATTACATTCTTGTTAGACAACGGTTTAGGAATCAAGTAAAAGACTGTAGAAGCTACCCAGAAGTAGATATAGACACTGACCACAACATCGTAATTATGAAGGCCGTACTTAAATTTAAAAATGTGAAAAAGGGACTTGGACTTAAAGAAAATAAAAAATAAAGATATTCAAGAAAGATTCGAAAAAAAGTAAAATGAATTGCTCAAAGATATCGGGAAAATATCTGATACTAAGGAAGTAGAAACAGAATGGAATAACATTAACTCCAGCTTAGACATGGTGTCCATATTCTGGGGTATACACAAAAAGAAAATAAGAAACCATGGATAACAAAGGGTATCATGAATTTAATAGAAGAAAAACAAAAATAAATCAGACAAAACAGGAAAACAGCCATACAAAGCCATAAAATGGGATATTATTCGCAAATGCAGGAAAGCTAAAGAACAATGGATTGATGAAAAGTGCAAAGAGGTACAAACTAAGATGGAAGTAAGAAAGACAGATGAAGCATACAAACTAATTAGAATGAATTTTAGGGATATAAAACCGTATAGCAAAAATATAAGGGACACACAAGGAAACGTTATTATAGAAAATGCAGAGAAAGTGGGTAGATGGCAAGAATATATAGGGAATTTATATGCAGGAGAAGAACTAACAGCATTGGAACAGGAATCAGACATTGAAAATGATGACTTGGGATATCCTATACTTAGAGATGAATTTGAATTAGCATTAAAGGGTCTGAAAAATGGTAAGGCGCCAGGTACAGATAGGGTGCAAGCAGAAACTCTAAAAGCCGCTGGACAAGCAGTAACTTGTAAGCTATATGTTTGAGACAGGCAAGATACGCAAAGATTTCAAACGTAACATCATAGTACCTATAACAAAAAAAGAAAGGCGCGGATAGATGTGAAAATTTTCGAACATTAAGTTTGACAGCACACATGTCAAAAATATTAACTGGAATTGTACAGAGACGAATGGAAAAACGGGTTGAAGAAATACTAGGAGAAAACCAATTTGGGTTTAGGCGAAACAGAGGAACACGGGAGGCTATCTTAGCTCTGAAGGATATACTGGAGAAAACAATAGAAAAAGAGGAAAGCGTGTATATAGGGTTTGTAGATCTGGAAAAAGCATTCGACAATGTAAAATGGAAAAAAGTGTTTGAAATAATAAAAAAAATTGGAATGAGTTATAGGGATAGACGAATAGTAGATAGCTTATACAAAGAGCAAACAGCTGTAATGGAATTAAGAGCAGGAACGTAGAGAAGTAAACATTAGGAAAGGGGTGAGACAGGGATGTGCCCTATCCCCATTGATTTTTAACTTGTACATAGAAGAAGCAATGAATACTGTCAAATGCAGGAAGACATTTGGAATTACTATGCAGGGACAAAAAATTGATATGCTTAGATTTGCAGATGATATAGCGGTATTAGCGTCTAGCAAGGAAGAGTCAGAAGCTGTTCTTAATGAAATGGAAACGGTTCTAACAGATAGATACGGTATGAAAATTAACAAACCTAAAACTAAAGTTCTAGTATGCAAAGGTGGGGAAAATAAATCAAAAACAAGAATACAAGTATGCGACACGAACTTACAAGAGGTTAAGGATTGCTGCTACCTAGGAAGCCAAATAACGCAAGATGGGAAAAGCACAAAAGATATAAAACTAAGATTAGCACAAGGTCGTGCTACATTTAACAAGAAAAAGCAACTACTGTGCTCAAAGACCGCAAACATAGAAACAAGGAAAAGATTGCTTAAAACATATGTGTGGAACACAGCACTGTACGGCTGTGAAGCCTGGACAGTAGGAGAAGCTGACAAAAAAAAGGTAGAAGCATTTGAAATGTGGTGCTACAGACGTATGATGAAGATATCATGGACAAAAAAAGGTAACGATCGAGGAGGTACTAAAAATGGTAGGGGAAGAAAGAAATATGTGGAAAACGGTAAAAAAATAGGAGAGATAGGATGATAGGCCACATACTACGGCATGAGGGAATAGTGCGGAATATATTAGAAGCAGAGATAGGAAATAAGAGAAGAAGAGGTAGACCTAGGTTAGACTACTGCACACAGATAGTAAAAGATGTAGGCTGCAGGAATTTCAGGGAAATGTGTAGACTAGCCCAGAATAGAAATCAATGGAGGTACGCATCCAACCAATCTCAAGATGGATAAACTAATGACGAAAAAATAACTGTGCTTAAACATGATGATTATTATAAGTAACTACAAGAATTGGTTGGGCAATATTCTCGAATAATGTTAAGTGTGTGAAATGATTTACTGGAAAACCATTATTTCGGCAAATGTCTAAGTGTTGGGGGATCATGGTAGCCACAGGTTGCTTAACCCCATTCACTGAATCTCAGTGAAATATGGCATAAAATTAGAAAACAATAGAAGGGGAAGGAGCTGTCTACACATGCTGTGTGAGAATTTCAGGGAACTATGGAGGCTAGCTCAGAATATAAATAAGTGCAGGTACGTGTCCAACCAGTTTTGAGACGGAAAACCTAATGACGAAAAAATAAGCGCAGATAAATCTGATGATTAGTATAAACGACTAGTTGTTGGTTGCGAAATAGCTGCAACTAATGTTGACTGTGCGAAAAGATATACTGAAAAATATATTAAATCAGTAAATGGTTAAGTGTTGAGGGAACATAGAACAAGAAGAAAATTGTTGAAAGCATATGTGTGGAACACAGCACAGTATGCCTAGGAAATACGGGCAGTATGAACCGCAGACAGAAAAACGGTAGCAGCCTTTTGAAATGCTGTGCTTCAGATGTATGAGGACAATAGCATGGACAGACAAAAATAATAATAAATAAGTTATAGAAATTGTAGCGGAACAAGGATATCTGGGGAAAAAGATAAGAAAAATAGAAGGGCAGAATACGTTCTAAGGGATTTTTGGGGAATAGTATGGGATATATTACAGGCAGAGATAGGAAAACAGAAGTAGATGTTGACCTATATCAGATAGTGATAGATGCAGACTGTGCAAATTTCAGGGAAATCTGTAGGTTAGTCCAGAATACGAAACAATGATGGTACGCGTATAACCAGTTCCAGGACAGAAGGCCTAATGATGATAAGGTAATCGTAAATTAATCTTGAATTTAGTTATGAAATTCTATGTAATTTGCATTTATAGAAACACAATTTCAGAACATTTCGTGTGAAATTGTTTCCATAGTAACAACTGTCAAACACATTCTTTCAAATGCTTACTGTTATTGCGTTCTCTCAAAGTTATGGCCGCGCTTATTGGACTATTTTTAGCAGACATTGTATAGCCAATCATATTTTACTAACTTTAAAGTTTATGAATGAGTAACATGTAAAAACATAGACTGAGAACACTAAACAACAAATCGTTTTTATGGGCGGAACTTGGCTTTTTCCTTGCTGGATGATAATGTTGGAAATGTGAGGCAGTTAAGTGGGTACGATTGAAAACGGTTTATAGTAGTGTAACGTATAAGATTCGGGCGCCTCCGCCAAATGTGACCTATGTGTTACACGAGCGCCCACTAAATTGTGACGTATCGAGTTATTTGTAACGATAGGGGTCGTCACGGATTGTGACCAACCAACTTCATTATTCACGAGGGTATCGTAGGATGTGGTAGTATAACATAACTATAATTTCTGAGGGATGGGTTGAACATAATTCTCAATGTAGTCCACAAGTGACTCAGTACAATGGACCTCGCTCTTAACAATTCTATCTAATAAGCAGCAAGAACATAATGTAGCGGGCTACTATAACGCGTTCACCAATTTAGAACAAGTCATAACAAAAGTTTTTTCTATTCACAAGTTTAATTAACAGTATATGCCTTATTTATAGATGTTTTCCGTCCAATTAAGAATGAAGCACTATCAAACTAATGCTATTTACAAGCACTAATATCGTCTTAAACTAAATCTTTAACCATAAGTTTTCTTAACAACACTAATACTACTATAATGTATTTATTACCCTTTTGTCTATTTATGTACAAGCTGTCGGTGTAATATGCACGTTCACATATCACAAATTTATATTAACTATAAGACCTTCAAAACGTAATGACCAATTAACTATACACGATATGATTTATACACGACATTTGGATATAGACTAACCAATGTACACTCATCACCAATCTTATATATACCCTAAAATTAACTAGATGATTCATAGTCTGGTGTATGCTCGAATGTTCTAGACTTCTATAGACTATACTTCAATTATGCAACTTGTGTGTTTGACAGGTTGCCTAATAGTTTGTTACACTGTCCCCTCTTTAAAACCGTTACGTCCCGTAGCTGTAAAAACGTTTTGACGCCAATTTGATGACCGATGGCGGTATCGGCAGCTATCTCCTTTCGTGCATCCACCACGTCGTTGGAAATAACAGTCAACACTCTTTGCTTGGTCTTAGTAGGCAACCGGTTAAAAGCAACAAACAAGCACCTGGAGGTTGGTTCCCTGGAAAATTACTTGTAACATATTTCAAACTATTCTTCAATTTAAGCGATCCACTTCACAGCCTAGCTTGTGCACCGCTAGTCTCGTTACTCCATTTTCCATCATCTGAGTCTTAAGACTCGGCAAAACCTCCCATAGATGTCTAAGTAGGTCTCTGCCATGAAAAATTTTTGGTGACAAGATAGTAAATATAACAATTTCCATCCTAAAAGATCAAGGCTTTTCCTACAATTGGTTGCTGTTGTTCTAATTTATCCACACATCCAAACTTTTTCTTGAAAACAACAGCTGTTCCTCTTGACATTTGCACATCTTGAACTACGCAATGTGCAAGGGAATACCCATCTGGTGCTCTAAACAGATCTTCGCTGCTTTTTAACAACGCCAAATGTCGCCTCAGCGGAACCACTATACGCCGCCGTGAAACTCTTAAAATTTACATTTGGTTCAGAATTAATAACTCTTCGAACACCATTTTCATTACTCGAGTCTTCCTGGTTGTTGCCAGCGTAAGATGTTAAACGGTCAAAGTGTACCACTTTCGGTTTACCACTAGGAGATCTTCTGATCCGGTACACTACATCATTAACTCTTTTTAACACTTCGTACGGACCTTCCCATTGTCTTTGTAACTTTGGCGACAATCCACGCTTCCTTTGTGGATTGTACAACCACACTAAATCTCAAGGTTTGTAAACACCTTCTTGTGCTCTCGTGTCATATTGTGATTTCATTCAATCGCTTACCGCCTGTATATTCTTTCAAACGTTTTCGTGAATGCTATTTCATCTTTCGCGAAGTTTACTAACGTAATCTTCACCTACGATCTCTTTTCCAGGTTTAAATCCAAACTGAAGATCACATGGTAGCCGCAATTCATGTCTCAACATCACGCAAGCGGGAGAGTATCCTATGCTGCCATGTACCAAAGATCGGTACACCAGTAGGAACAAATGTAAGTAGTCTCGTTGATGTTTAGAGGCAACTTCGGCTAGGTACTTTTCTAACGTCCTGTACATTCATTCAACCATTCCATCCGCTTAAAGATGGAGTGGCGTGGTTCTAGTCTTCCTGATTTCAAGATGCTTGCAGACATTCCGAAACAACGCTGATTCAAAGTTCCGACCTTGATCGGAGTGTAACTCCAACGGAACTCCAAAGCAGCAAAACTGCCTCCTTAGTACATCTGCAACCGTTTTGGCTTCTTAGTTAGGTATAGCATACGCCTCCGACCATTTGGTAAATTAATCCATTACAACCAAGATGTATTTATTTTTGTTCTCTGACTCAGGAAACAGACCAGCTATATCAATGGCCGCCCTCTCAAAAGGGTTCCCTACGTTATACTGTCTCATTGGGACTTTCTGTTTTGTGACCGGGCCATTTCCAGAGGCATACAACTCAAATTTCCGGCGCTACTCCTTCACATCTTCCTTGCAGTTCACTCAAAAGAATTTCTCTTCACTTTTTCGAGAGTTCTTTCCACGCCAAAGCGCCCGCCGGGGAGATACCATCGTGCGAGTGCTGCAACACTTCCGGCACTCTGCTTCTCGGCACTATCACTTGAAGTTGTGTCTCAGTGCCATCTTCACACTCCAGGCGTCGTTTCAAGATACTATTTTCAATCACCAAGGAGTCCCACTGTTCCTAGTATGCCTTCAGGCTCCTACTTAAAATATTAATTTCTTCCCAAACTGGTCGTCGTCCTCTACTCTTCTATTCAATAATACGTCCCAATTCGGCGTCATTCTCCTGATCTTCTCGTATTCTTTCGGGTTGCCAAGTATCATCAGTTACCGTCATTCTATGGATGACACTTATGTTCTCTATCATCTTGGAGCAATGATTGCAGTCTACCAGACACGGTCTTCTTGGCAGAGCGTCTGCATTCCGATGGCTAGCTCCTACACGATGTGTCAAAGTCATATCCCTTCAACCGTTCTATCCACCTTGCAACTTGCTCTTCAAGATTTCGAAACTGCAACAAACCATTTTAGTGCAGCATGGTCTGTTCTTAACAGAAGTTTACGGCCGTATAAGTACTTATAGAAGTGCTCTACGGATTTTACGCGGCCAACAGCTCCTTTCTTGTCACACAATAGTTCGTTACTGGCCGCGACAAGACCTAGCTGAAATAACCAATAACTTTTCTGTGACCGTCTTGCACCTGAGAAAGAACGCTTCCTATAGCTGTGTTGCTGGCATCGGTAGTCGGCAAAAATTTACTTTCTATCTGTGGATAACTCAGAATCGGTGCTGTAACTTGTAGCCGTTTCAGTTGTTCAAATGCGCTGTGGCAGTCGACATTCCAATTATATTATTGTCCATCTTCGATTTAGCAAGTTTGGAAACCCTATTATAAATGTCGGTAATATGTACACAATCCCAAAAAACTGCGTAGTTGGCGTATATCTGATGGTGTAGGCCACTCCCGCACCGTTTTTATTTTGTCGGGGTCAGCTCTTACTCCGGTCTCCGAAAGGACATATCCTAGGTATTTTACCTGTTATATCCACGAGTAATCGGACAACCCTACCATTAATTCTATCATCAATATAAATGCTGTCCAGACTTCCGATCGACGATGCAGCACGGATGATAATCTCCGGGGCACTACGTTGTGCTTTCGACGATCGCCCTCTTATGTCGACTTGCCTCAGCTGCTTAACCGGTTGCTTTTTTTGGATTGAGTACAGCGTCTCTGTATATGACCAAATTCACCGCAGTTTCAGCATCGCAGATTTCATCTTCGCGGTAGTTGTCTTTCCATCCTTTTCGCCTTGCATTCTCCAAACATACGGTTGATTAATTCTTCTATTCTGTTCTTTGATTGATCAGGTTCTTCTAAGACATACCGAACTTCAAATTTAAGCGCATGAGCCAGTGAGTCATCTAACATTTTTGGTCGTGCCAATCTTAGCGCTTGCTGTATTTTGCCATCTTTTACGCCATCCACAAATGTTTGAACAGCCAGTTGTTCGAGGAAGCCATCTGGTGCCGTTGGAAATGCTAATCTAACTAATCTGACAATGTCAGCTTAGAATTCTTGCAGGCTTTCATTTGTCTTTTGCGAGCGGTTCTTAACTTGTGCATAGTAAACTTGTTGAAGTTGAGAGTCTCCATATCTCATTTTAAGCTTCGATATTAAGAGGCCGTAATCATTCTGTTGGTGTGTTACGGTTTAATTTTACATAAGGCGTTTCTCAATTTTTATACGTACTTTGTTCCCAAATACAACGCCTATGGTTTATTTCCTTATTGTAATTTATCAAGTTTCGTTCATAAATTCAAGTTTTAATTCTTGTATGTTGATAACGTGCAATTTGAAGCAGCTAAGCAGACATCACACAGGGTGAGTAACAAAGTTCGGTCTGCCTTAGAAGAACCTGATCAATCGCAGAACAGCATAGAAGAAATAATCAACCGTGTGGCAGAAAGGCTGGAAAAACAACGACCGCGGAGATGGCGTCTGCGATGCTGGAGCTGCGGTGAAGTTGGTCATATACAGAGACGCTGCACTCAACCAGCGATGCAACCGGTTGAGCAGCAAGAAAACTAGAGCAAGTCGACGTAAGGGGGCGAACGTCGACAGCACAACGTAGTGCCCCGGAGATTATCACCCGTGCTGCATCGTCGATGGGAAGTCTGGACAGCATTTATGTCGATGGTAGAATTCATGGTAGGGTTGTCCGATTACTGGTGGATACAGGAGCGACAAGGACTATTGTCAGACCAGATTTGGTTGGTCGTGGAAATGTGTTACCTGTATCGGTATGTTTTCGAACGGCAAATGGTGAGAAAATTTTTATTCACGGAGAAACTGCCGTAACGTTGGGAATTGGGAATCGTGTGTTGGTAGCTGAAATAACAGAAGAAGTGAACTTGGGAATGGATCTCATAAAAGACTATGGGTTTCATGGGAACATGAAAGAAAATGTGCTACGAATAGATGATGATGAGATTCCATTTCAGGGGACAAGTAACCAGACGATGCAAGTTTGAATGATTTGTGATATGAAAATACCCGAGAGGGCGGAAATGATAGTAATGGGACGCCCGGATGGTACGCTCCGGGAAGGACAAGTATGCATGATGGAAGCAACTGAATCGAGAATGGGTCAGGAGGGATTACTGATTGGAAGAACGCTGGTAAAGTTTCAAAATATGATACCAGTAAGGGTGCTAAATATTAATCCGCATACGGTGACCCTGAAGAAAGACATAATTGTGGGAAGTTGCATTCCAGTATGCCATATTAAACGTTGTGTGGACGACACAAAAGATAAACCAGCCAACGTTTGCTCACAGAAATTGCTGGATGTGTTGATACCTTCGTGTTAAGGATTAAACGACAACCAACTGGGCAAGGTAAAAGAACTGGTCGGACGATATCGACGTGTGTTTGCACTAGATGATAGTGAAAAAGAAAGAAGAATGTTGTGCAACATAAGATCAATACTGGGCATGCGCAACCGATAACACAACACCCCAAGCGGCTTCCTTTGGCAAAATGTAGGGAAGTCGAGCAAATTATCACCGATGTGGAAGAACAGGGAGTGATTGAACCTCGAATAGTCCATGGGCATCCCCGGTAGTGCTTGTCAAGAAAAAAGATGGGTTGACAAGGTTTTGTGTAGACTACCGGCGGCTTAACAATGTGACAAAGAAAGACAGCTATCCTTTGCCCAAAATTGATGACACCTTGGATACTCTATCCGAATCTAAATGGTTTTCAACCTTGGACTTGAAAAGCGGATACTGGTAGGTAGGCTTGGAGCCAAACGATAAAGGAAAAACTGCGTTTACAATTGGAACTGGATTATGGCAGTTCAAGGTTATGCCATTTAGATTATGCTACTTTTAAACGATTGATGGAGTCGATACTGCGTGGACTGTTCTGGAAAACATGTCTGGTGTACCTAGACGACGTGATAGTCTTAGGCCGGTCTTTTGAAGAACACCTTAAGAACCTAGAGTAGATATTCCAAAGAGTACGCGGAGCAAACTTTACATTGAGCCCCAAGAAGTGTCACCTATTTGGAAAAGAGGTGAAATACCTAGGACATGTCGTTTCGGAGAACGGAGTAAGAGCTGACCCTGACAAGTAAAAACGGTACAAGAGTGGCCTACACCAGCAGATATACACCAACTACGCAGTTTTCTAGGATTGTGCACATATTACTGACGTTATATACTTGGGTTTGCGAACATTGCCAAACCGTTAACGAAATTAACCGAAGATGGACAAGAATATGATTGAAATGACGACTGCCACAGTGTATTCGAACAACTGAAACGGCTGCTAGTTACAGCACCAATTTTGAGTTATCCACGCATGGAGGGGAAATTTGTGTTGGATACCGATGCCAGTAACACAGCTATAGGAAGCGTTCTTTCTCAAGTGCAGGACGTACAAGAAAAAGTTGTTGGGTATTTCAGCAAGGTCTTGTCGCGGCCAGAAAGGAACTATTGTGTGACGAGAAGGGAGCTGTTGGCCGTCGTCAAATTTGTAGAATACTTTTATAAGTACTTATACGGCCGTAAATTCTTGTTGAGAACAGAACATGCTGCACTAAAATGGTAACTGCAGTTTCAAAATCCTGAAGGGCAAGTTGCAAGGTGGATAGAGCGGCTGCAGGAATATAACTTTGACACAGAACATCGTGTAGGAACTAGCTATCGGAATGCAGACGTTCTATCAAGAAGACCTTGTCCGGTAAACTGCAATCATTGCTCCAAGATGGAAGAGAAAATAAGTGTCATCCATAGAATGACGGTAACCGATGATATTTGGCAACCCGAAAGAATACGAGAAGACCAGGAGAATGACGCCGAATTGGGACGTATTCTTGTGTGGAAAAGTAGAGGACAACGACCAGCTTGGGAAGAAATTAGTATTTCAAGTAGGAGCCTGAAGGCACGCTGGGCACAGTGGGACTCCTTGGTGATTGAAAATAGAATCTTGAAACGACGCCTCGCATGTGAAGATAGCACTGAGAGACTCCAAGTGATAGTGCCGAGAAGCAGAGTGCCGAAAGTGTTGCAGCACTTGCTCGAATGTATTTCCGGAGGGCACTTTGGCGTAAAAAGAACTCTCGAAAGAGTGAGAGAAAGATTCTATTGGGTGAACTGCAAAGAAGATGTGAAGGAGTGGTGCCGGAAATGTGAGTTGTGTGCCTCTGCAAATGGCCCGGTCACAAAACGGAAAGCCCCAATGAGACAGTATCCTTTTGAGAGGGTAGCCATTGATATAGCTGGTCCGTTTCCTGGATCAGAGAAAGAAAATAAATACATCTTGGTTGTAATGGATTATTTTACCAAATGGCCGGAGGCATACGTTATACCTAACCAAGATGCCGAGACGGTTGCAGATGTGCTAGTGAGGGAGTTGTTTTGTCGCTTTGGAGTTCCGTTGGAATTACACTCCGATAAAGATCGGAACTTTGAATCAGCGTTGTTTCAAAACGTCTGCAAGCATCTTGGAACCAGGAAGACTAGAACCACGCCACTTCATTCTCAATAGGATGGAATGGTTGAAAGAATGAACAGGACGTTAGGAAAGTACCTAGCCAAAGTTGTCTCTGAACATCAACGAGACTGGGATCAATATTTATATTTGTTCCTACAGGCGTACCGATCTTCGGTACATGATAGGACAGGATACTCTCCCGCTTGCGTGATGTTAGGACGTGAATTGCGGCTACCATGTGATCTTCAGTTTGGATTTAAACCTGGAGAAGAAATCGCAGGTGAAGATTGCGTTAAGAAGCTTCGTGTAAGATTAAACAGCATTCACGAAAACGTCTGAAAGAATATCCAGGCAGCAAGCGATCGAATGAAATCACAATATGACACGATAGCACAAGAAGGTGGTTACCAACCTGGAAATTTAGTGTGGTTGTATAATCCACAAAGACAGCGTGGGTTGTCGCCAAAGTTACAAAGACAATGGGAAGGCCCGTACGAAGTGTTAACAAGAATTAATGATGTAGTGTACCGGTTCAGAAAATCTCCCCGTGGTAAATCGAAAGTGGTACACTTTGACCGTTTAACATCTTATGCTGGCAATAACCAGGAGAACTTGAGTAATGATAATGGTGTGTGAAGAGTTGTTAATCGTGAGCCAAATGTAGATTTTGAGAGTTTCATGGTGGCGTATGGTGGTTCCGCTAAGGCGAGATTTGGCGTTGTTGTTGAAAAACAGCAAGATCTGTTTAGAGCAGCAGAAGAGTATTTCCTTGCACATTGCGTAGCTCAAGATTTGGAAATCTCAAGGGGAATAGCTGTTGTTTTCTAGAAATAGTTTGGATGTGTGGATGAATTAGTACAACAGCAGCCAACTGTAGTAAAAGCTTTGGTTCTTCAGGATAAAAATCGTTATGTTTACTATCTGGTTACCAAAAATTCTTCATGGCAGAGACCAGGTTATGGACATCTATGGGAGGCTTTGCTAAATCTTAAGGTTCAGATGATGGACAATGGAGTAACGAAATTAGCGGTGCCCAAGCTAGGCTGTGGACTGGATCGCTTAGATTAGAGGATAATTCGAAATATGCTAGAAGTAGTTTTCCAGGGAACCAACGTCCAGGTCCTTGTTTGTTGTTATCAACCGGTTACCTATCAAGACCAAGAAAAGAGTGTTGACTGTTATTTCCAACGACGCGGTGGATGCACCAGAGGAGATAGCTGCCGATACCGTAATCAGTCATCGAATTGGCGTAAAAATGTATTTAAAGTTACGTGACGTAACGGTTTTAAAGAGGGAGCAGTGTTGCGAGCTACTATTAGGCAACCCGTCAAACACACAAGCGCCGTAAGAACTGTATATTCTCCAGCGACCGAGATTTTCTAGCAATTAGTGGAGAATGAATCATCCTTTTTAATTCAGGGTATAAATACGACCGATGATGAGGTACAGGGTTAGTCTATATCAGAATGTCGAATATAAATTATATCGTGTAAAGTTAAATAGTTGAGCTTTTGGAAGTCCAAGAGTAAACATAAACGTTATATTATGTGAACGTGTCTAATGTACATGCAGCTTGTAGAATACAAAATAGACAAAAGTGTAATAAATAAATAGTTGTGTTAGTGTTGTTAATGGACCTATGGTTAAGAATTTAGTATAAGAAGATATTAGTGCTTGTAAATTCATTAGTGTGATAGTGCTTCATTGTTAATTGGACTGAAGACATCTATAAATAAGGCATATACTGTTAATTAGACTTGTGAACAGTGAGTAATAAAGACTCTTGTTATTACATGTTTTAAATTAGTAAAAACGCGGTAGTAGTAGCCCGCTACATTATGTACAAACTGGAGGTGCAATATGCACGTTCACATAACACAAATTTATATTACTACAGGATCTTCAAAACGTAATGACCAACTAACTATACACGATATGACTTATAGGGAATTCGAGTTACCAGCACTATTTGTACGACGATGACGTCATGCACTCCACGAGGTTTGTATGGTGTTAGTGCGAGTGCAATTTGGGTTCGAACACAAATTTACCTTTCAGTTTGGCTTCCCGCTTTAGTAGCTTAACTTGTAGTAAAACCTAACCGTGTAATCGCGATGAAAAAATTTATATTTGTGTAAATAGGGTTATACAATTCCAATTAGATGTAGAAGAAGAAACATTTAATGCTCTCTCAGATTATAACGACCTGTAAAACACTAACTTTGGTGTGTTCGATTATGGGCTACCCAGTACAAATCACCCTTGGGTATTAAAACTCCATAATCGAAAGCAACCATATTTGCACTAAGTAGCACGAACTAAGAAAAGTGTGCACCAAGTGCGGAACTAAATTGCACCGCTCACTGCTCGAACATGTCAAAACTAAAAAAGTGCGCACTTAAAAAGTTCGATAAAACACGTCGGGATAAAAAAGTGCATAACAGTGCAGTGTAGTGTAGTTGCTCGAATTTGCTATTATATACGACATTTAGATATAGACTAACCGATGTACGCTCATCACCGATCATATATTTACTCTAAAATTAACTAGATGATTTATAGTCTTGTGTTTGCTCGAATGTTCTAAACTTCTGTAGAATACACTTTGGTTATGGAACTTACGTGTTTGTCACTTAATAATTTTGTCTGGCATGGGGAAAATAATTCGAGCACGGGAACGAAAATCAATATAAATTGTTGTTTTTTTTGCAAAAAGAAAAGCCCGTCGTTGTTTACGAAATTTTCTTATATTTAGAGATATAAAAATTATAGTAAAAATTATGGATTTTGGCACAAAATGACATTTCGTCAACCGTATCTAGAAACCAAAAAAGACACTATCGCGCAAAATAAAATGAAGTAATATATAGACTGGAGTAAATATTCGACCGAGTTTGCTAAAAAAACACTCAGTTATATTATTGGTGTTGTATTGCATTAATTTTAACTTTAAAAATTATTTGTGTAGTAAAAAGTATTCAAACAATAAAAATACCTTAACTTTTAGAAATTTATATGAATCCGGCAACTTAATTGGTTAATCGAATTACGATATTTGAATGGTTGTAGGGTTGTCAAAAACTCAACTCATGTTGTATTTTGGAACGTAGGAACTTTCTTTTTAAAAGTTTTGTCATGATTGACAATTTCCTTAACCTTATTCTAAAAATGTAGTAAATAAAAAGTTATGTTTTAGATTATTAAGAAAACACAGTTTTGTTTTAGTTACACGCTAAGTTGGTGTTTTAGTAGAACAGTTAAATGAAGAAACATTTTTTCTTTATTATACAGAATGGAGTTGAATAATGCCTTAATACCAGGTATACACTTAGTTTTTATCATGTACTTGCAAATTAATGAATGTATTTAATTTCAGATTTATATTTTCTTATTCATAAATGTCTGTCTGTCGGTCCATTAAAAGAAACGCACAAAGTAATATCATTTAATTATGCAATTTTTGTGTACATTACAATTTTTCAGATACTGGCAAAGGAGCTTGAAAATTCAAATATTTTTCCTTCAAGATGGGATTGGGAAGGCAACGAGCATAAAAGGTCTTTAACAGAGTTGGTAAATATCATGTCGTATTTTTTGAAAAGACAAATTTGTTGTTACCATTGTACAATACCTATTTAGAATTGCAATGTTTTGTAGAAGAGATTTTCAAGAATACCTATTGAATAAATCAGCTAGTTGAATTAACATGTCATTTGTCACATATACTAATCAAATTATGTTATAGCTGTTAGTGCTGGGGGTTTAAAGCTTTTAGCTAGTGTTGGGTTCAAAATTTTTCTTTTACGTCGCTCAAACGATTTCTCAAGACTTTAGTAATAATGCAATGTGATCGATGTATGATGGAAACTTTTTTTAACGTTATAGAACACAGCCAAATTATACTTTTACAAAACACGGAAAGCTCTCAATTATATTTGATCTTTCTTTGACATTTATAATAAAAACAATATACAAACCACTCTTTTTTCCCTTTTATACAGCTCTCCTTTCGTTTGCTTTTTGTCATCCCGGCTACTATTTCATTTTATGCAACGTCACTTGTGTCCCACAATTGACACACCCCCTGAGACGGGCTTATGTCTGTAAGGTAGACTCCAATGCCCACACACAATTCACGCATCCTCACGTGTGTGAGTCCTTCTGTGAATCCATCGGCTAAATTTAATTGTGTCGGCACGTACTGTAGTTCGATTCGTCCGTCGTTTATGTCGTCCCGAATTTTAAAAAGTTTGAGTTCTATGTACTTGCTACGATCACTTGTCACATTGTTTTCAGCTATTTTCTTCGCTGCGGCGTTGTCAATTTTTATCTTCCACGGAGCTCTGTTGTCAACTTTTCCTAACTCACACAATAGGTTTTCAACCAGGTAACTTCTTTATTGCATTCACAGAGAGCAATAAATTCTGCTTCCGCTGTACTCAATGCGACACAACGTTGCTTGCGGCATGACCAAGTCACGGCGCCTCCGAGGATCGTCGTCACGTTACCACTATTACGCGTTGATATTTCAATT
Organism: Platerodrilus igneus; assembly: GCA_036346225.1. NCBI lineage: Eukaryota > Metazoa > Arthropoda > Insecta > Coleoptera > Lycidae > Platerodrilus > Platerodrilus igneus. The sequence goes on along the minus strand of JARFIW010000507.1, from coordinate 3,718,182 downwards.
TTAGATGCTCGTTTACGTTTTCTCCATTTTTCATGTATTTGGGGTCCTTTTCTATTGGCGTTCTTATTGGTTTGCAGTTCATCATATCTTCACTTGCCAGCAACTGCCTGGTGTAATCACCTTGATCGATTTTCAATTCGTTGTCCTTCCTGGATATGTTCAAAGAGAGCAGTCTCTTTGCCATCCCCAGGTCCTTAATTTTGAATTTCGCGTCTAGCTTGCTTTTTATCTTCGAGATTTTGCCTTTCTCTCCATGTAGGGTTATGTCGTCTATGTACACGGACATGATCAAATTTTGGTCTTTGTTATAATTCATGCAGTTGTCCGACCGACATCGTATCATGTTTTGACTTATCAAAAATTCATTTAGCTTGTTGTTCCATAACAGACCAGATTCGTGCAACCCGTATAATCTCTTTTTTAGTTTGCACACCTATTTTCCTCGCGACTCATGCGTGGTTTCCAGACCTTCTGGTATCTCCATGTACACGTCGCTTCCAATTTCTGCATTTAAATATGCGCAGTTCACGTCGACATGTTCGATGTGCCAATTATTTTTTACACTCGACGCCAATAATGTCCGTATAGTTTTCTTCATTACAACTGGTGCGAACGTTTTATTGTAATCGATGTTTTGTATTTGTTCGTTTCTCAATACAACCAACCAGTCATGCCTTGTACTTGATCATTTGCCCATCTTGACCGTGTTTCTTTTTGAATACCCAGTGGCTTCTTAACACTCTGTGGTCAAATGGTCGTTTAACTATTTCCATGTGTCGTTCGTTGCTAAAATTTGAAATTCACCGTCAATGGCGTTGCGACATTCGTTATGTTTGTTGCCGATCATCGCTTGTTTAAATGAGCGTAGTTCCTCGTTCTCTACTTTCTCTATTCCCTCGCTACGGAAACATCTTTTTCAACTTAGCTCATACTCATTTAGATATGAAGGAATTGACTCTCTGCCACTTTTCGTGTAGATACTACTTTCGATTACTGGACGTGCATTGTTCATTTCGTTTTCGAGCGCCTGTTTGTATTTTTACGCATATGGTATTGTGTCGTCTCTCACATCTTTCGATGATCTGTTTCATTCACCCGCTTTGACAGTCTCAATTTCTTTCGGGTCATTTTTCTCATGTTCGTATACGTTTGGTTCCAGGAAGATAATATGTTTTTGTAATGAAAAACTTTTATTATATTATTGTGACAGGATTGTCAAACCAAGTGGTGTGATCAGTTTAAAGTAATGAAATTAGAATATGCACAGTTTACTATTGTACAATTTCAATACTGTCTCTTAATTTCAATAAATATAGTTGTACACTTACTTGAATTCAAAATTAATTTTTAAAACAAATTCAAATTTTCTCGATGTTTACAAAACAGTATCCGTCCAATTGCTTTTGTCATTATGTCAGCTAGTTGATCAGTGCTGGGTTTGAAAAACAGCTTCACTTCACGATTGGCGATCGATTCACGAATAAAATGATATTTGACATCGATATGTTTCATTCGTTTGTGTTCTCGTGGCTCTTATGCCACCTTTATGCATGATTGGTTATCCACAAAAATAGTTGTTGCATTCATGCATTTGAGATCGATTTCGTTTAATAAACTTTGTAACCACTTTGCTTCACAAATGCCCTGACCGAGTGATATAAATTCAGCTTCAGTTGATGATAAGCTTACTCTAGCCTGCTTAGGCGATGCCCAATTAAAATTGTGTTGCCGTTACTTTGAATACATATCCAGAAATCGACTTGCAATCATTTTTGTCTCCAGCCCAATCCGAATTCGTATAACCTATCAACAAATCTTCATCCTTTCCCTTTCAATAAATCACCTTTAAATCCAGAGTGCCTCTAATATACCTCAAAATTCGTTTGGCATGTGTAAAATGTTCAACTGTATAGCAACTTTGGAACCGACTGAAGTAGTTTGTAGCTGTACTTAAATCTGGTCGAGTTGTGAGTGTCGCATATGTTAAACAACCAATTAGTTCCCTGTATGTAACATCAGGCAATTTGTTTGGGTCTCCTTTCCTTAAATTCAAACCAACTTCCATTGTTGTATCGACACTTTTACATTGATCCATGCCAAATTTAATCAAAACTTTGTTTAAATATTGCGTTTGATTCAAAATTATTGTACCTTGGTCAATGTTTTGCTTAATGTTCATTCCAAGAAAAGTGTCAACTTTTCAATATCGGTCATCTCAAATTGATTGTTTAATAATCCTTTGATGACTTTAATTTTTTGTTCATCTTTGCAATAGATCAACAGGTCATCAACAACAGCAAAACATAGCGCATCATACCATTCTCTACCTTGATATAAAGACATTGATCTGATACGCAATGTTTGAAACCAATCTTCAACATGAAATAATTGAATTTTTCATTCCAAGCTCGTGAAGCTTGTTTCAAACCGTATAACACACGATCTAGTTTGCATACTTTATTATCAATTTCAAACCTTTCAGGCAATTCCATATATATCTCTTTAGACAATTCACCATTTAAAAATGCTTCTTTAATATCCATCTGATGAACATTCATATCATGTTGGACAGCTATGGATAATAGTGTGCGTAATGTTGCCAATTTTGCCACCGGAGCATATGTTTCGTTATAATCAAAACCGTATGTTTGTAAAAAACCTCTCTCCACCAAACGTGCCTTGTATTTGTCAATGGCTCCGTTAGATTTTCGTTTTAATTTAAAAACCCTTTTGCATGATATTGGCTTTCTTCCATTAGGCAAATCACACACAGTCCAGGTACCATTTTTAATTAGCGATGAGTATTCTTCATTAATCGCTTGTTGCCAATCTTTCCAATCAGTTAATTGTTTTGCTTCACTGATCGTCTTTGGATCATTTTCAACACTGCTGTGCCGATAAAGCAAAATGTGCATCTTCCTGCCAATCACCAAATCCTTCAGGTGGTCATACTCTAGTACTGCATCGTAAGCCTAGTACCTCGTCATCATCAATACGATTCAAACTTGTATCGTGAATATTTTCTTCAAGATCACCGATGTCCATATTTACGTTATGGAATGTTTTACCGTCTTTAACAATGTCACCATCCTTTGGATTATCAACCGCCGCTGTATCTTCCCAATTCTTCATACAATTCTAAATTGTTATTTTGGTTCATAACAGGTTGCTCGTTGAAAATCACATTTCGTCCAATTATCAATTTATTTGTTTCAGTATTCTATAATCGATATGAACAATTTGAAGCATAACCCAACATAATACATTTAGCTGTTGATCATTTGGAATCCGGAACAAAATTGTAACAAACTGAACCGAAAATACGAAGATTTGACAAATTTGGTTTGACCTTATACCACAGTTCAGCCAGTGTCTTGTTTTGAAATTGTTTACCAAAGGCACTGGTCGAACACATCGATTCTTCAGATAATTCGCCGCCAAAACCGCCTCTGATCAAAATTCCTTCTTTAAACCACTAGCATTCAGCATTGATCGAATTTTTTCAGCCAAAGTTCGATTTAAACGTTCCGATACCGAATTCATTTCAGGATTATCTGGTACTCTACAGTCCAGTTTGATACCCTTCTTCCGACAATAGTTTTTAAACTCATTTGAAATATATTCGCCACCATTGTCCGCCTTTCACTTTGCAACTTTAACGCCATGCAAAGATTCTGATGACGCAATAAAATCTTTGAATTTTTCAAAGACTTCACTCTTTTGTCTAATTGTGTAAACAGCAGAAACTCTTGAGAAATCATCAGTAAAAGTAACAAAATATTTTGAACCATCATATGCTTGAATTGACATCGGCCCACAAACGTCAATGTGAATCAACTGTAATAAACGATTTGATCGACATTGTTTTCTCTCTGGAAATGGCGATCTAGCTTGTTTGCCCATTATGCACCATTCACAAAATTTATGGTCAATGTTTATTTTTACTTTATTCAAGCCATCAACCATATTTCGATCGACCATTCCTTTCATGTCATTGTAGTTCAAATGACCTAGTCGATAATGCCAAAATATTTGTGACGAATATTTCAAAATCTTTTGATCTGTTAAACCAGCAAATGCATTACGAACAACATGAAAATTTACTTCATAGAACCTTCCAGAAGAATACGCTACAAATACTGTTTTATCGTTGTATTGTGCATAAGCAAAATCGCCTTCAAAGATAACACGAAATTCTTGCTTTGTTAAACTTTTCACTGATAACAAATTGCATTTCAAATCCTTGACCAATAGTACATCCTTGATGACTTTTATATTGCAGTCACCGTTGTAAAAAGTTTTTATTTGAATGTCGCCCTTCTGCTTTGCACACAAAGTTGCATTCTGTTTTGCAACAGAAATTTATACACCATCAATGCCTTGCAATTCCTCAAATACTGATTTGTCATTTGCCATATGCTCTGTATCACCAGAGTCAATAATAAAACGAATTTTTGACGATTCATTTTGTCGCATTGCCTTTGCACTATATACAGTTTTCATGTCTGTGCACGAATCTTTGTACACAGGTTCAGTGACTGCACTAAGAATCACTGGCGTTGAATCAGTTTCGATCGCATTTTGCACTTCCTTTTACAGTAGTTTTATTCGAAAATTTCTTGTTTCTTTTCTGTTTCTGGTATTTAGGGCAACCAGATTTCAAATGACCTATCTGACCACAGTCAAAACATTTAACATTGGTATGCATGGCTGCATTTGTCACTTTTTCACAACCTCCCGGTTTTCTTTGTTGTATTCGTCCAGTAAACGACTTTTCACAAAATCCATTTTTATCTGATCTGGATCCATTGTTTCAATTGCTGTGGCCAATGCATCATAGGCAGTAGGTAAAGTAACGAGTAAATGACATACAATATCTAATTCTTCCAATTTGGCACCAGAAGATTTTAGATCACAAATTTTACGATCAAAATTCAAAATGTGTTCAGTCATATCATTGTGAGCAATTGTCTCCGTAACAAAAGTTGATTTGCAATACTTTTACGCTCAAATATGTTTGTCGGTCCATCCACCATTTTCTTTGCTGATGATTTTCCTTTAATGTTTTCCAGCTGGCAATCATGAACACAAAAATCATTCGATCCTCTTCTGCCGTGACGCCTTTCAATAACTCATCCAACGTTTTTTCGATATATTTGGACAACCCTTTCTCATCAAGCGCATTTTCAACCCGAAAACGCCAATTGTTGAAATTTGTTCTATCGAATAATGGAATGCCAGTTTTTGTTAGTACAACCATTGTCGACGATTTATTTTTACTAAATTTGTAATTTAGTTCTCAATAACTCTGCCTGGGCCCATAACCTAATGGAATTATCACTTGAAGCAAGAGTTGCGCAGCTAAGAATTAAATTAGGCAAATAAAAAGTAAAGCACGAATATGTTTTTGTAATGAAAAACTTTTATTATATTATTGTGACAGGATTGTTAAACCAAGTGGTGTGATCAGTTTAAAGTAATGAAATTAGAATATGCACAGTTTACTTTTGTATAATTCCAATAGTTCTCCCGTCAAAATGATACTACAATTTTCTACACTTAAATCATACGTTAATCACATACACTTCCACGGAACAAATTAATATAAATATTAAGTACAAATAACACTATTACTAATTTTGTTTGTAGCATACAGGATCAATATATAATGCATACTGTACCAAAAGTTCATTCAAATTATGACTCTATTATTCTACATAGGTAGAACTTTATGAAACAAATAATGTAATAACGTGCTGTATGCAATGGGGATATCGTTGCACCGATTCAGTTACAAATCTTCACTTTTAGTATAATAAATTTTGTGGTTGTGCACCTATATTGTATGAAGATCTTGTGTACTAAATTATCTTGCAATAAATCATAACTAAACTTATAATGTGCATACCCCTCAGTAGCGATGTTATAAACAACGGTATTACTCGAAGTTGTATGACTTGACAAAGGTATAACTAAAAAGCCCTACAATTTGTAATATTAGTAACCTATAAAAACATATAATGTAAATACCGTGCAACGGGCAGTGAACTTAGTTGCAAATATAATAATCAACTGATGGTCAATATGGACAGAATCAAAGGATACCCAAAATACCTGTGTAACAAAATTAGTGAAATCAAAGAATGTAATAATTACCTTTTCTTCGATGTATTAATTCTCATAAATGAGTTATTGAACAATCTTAAAATAGAATACAATTTTCGATATTCAACACCATGAGGTGGTTCCAGACTCGAAGACAATGAGTGGGGTAGAGAGAGAGAGAGAGGGTCAGTCGTGGAATGGACGTGTGCGAGGGTAGATGCTTAAGGGCTTCGTCCGGGCATCGTTAGTTGATAGAGTAGCATATTAATTGCTTTTATAATAATTGGTGCGACTACGACACACTCCTGTGTTGTAGGTACTTTGTGTTTTATATGCGTTGATATTTTAGTGTAGAAGCTTGTTTTTGTACACGTTATATGGTTTATAGTATTAAATTTGCATTTGAATTCTGTTTTTATTTACACGTGCCACTCATAACGAGCCCACCTGAGATTCAATTACAGCAATAACATTTTCAACCTCTTCATCTGGCGCCAACTTGTGGCTGTAGGGTGGCCGTGTGATTAAATTCGTAATAATTTGTACTACAAAAACAAAATAACATAATCAACCGAATAAAATAGTGTTACCGAATGTATAATGGACTATAGTGTTGGCATAACCGCTTCACGAAGATACGTCTAGTAGGCGAGAAAGTGCTCAAAACTGATTTCCTGCAGCTGCCCATCAAACTGATAACCTGTTGTAGCGGAATACTACACGTTTGGTGAGATCGTTTATTTTTTATAACGTACATTGCAAGGATAGTGGTATTTGGCGTTTATTTTGAAGTAGAATATTAGAGCTTGTCAAGGTGCAATGCACTATTTGATATGATGATATTAATATCTGAGGTTATTGAATATTTGGGGATACAATCGATGCAATAACTTGCTGGTTAATGAAATTTTTTTTATTAACTAGTAATTGTTATTATCATTAATTAACGCTGCGATTGGCAATTTGTATAAACAGTTTGCCATTAAATTAAGAGTTCAACTAGGATAACAACCGTTGAAAATATCGAAAAGTAAAGGTAGAAAAAAGAATGATTCCGTGGAATCAAAAACCGTCGATTTAGAAAAGAATTTTAAAATTAACTACGGGTATGGCAGAACTTTGCGATACTGTCAGCAACTTAGTGTCTAATGTCGATTTTCTGAACACTGCACAGTCAAAAATTAAACTAATGAAATAATTATTTCTGAAACAAAGAATTTCATTCCGCCGTCGAGTGGTTCGTTTCCGAGCGGATCGCCATAGCTTAATGATAAAAGCTATTTGTCAAATTGGAGGGAATTGGGGGGGTAATAATTTAAGTTTTTACCCCAATTCAAACACTCGCCCAATGGGGTTTTTGAAAAAATTAAATAAAACACTAGAGGAGGCCGGAGTGCCTGAGCAACACAAGAAGGGTCTGGCGTTAAATTGTCTTAGGGGTACAGCGGCAGAATGGGCGTTGATTAAAGATGATAGTTTTGGAACTTTTGATGATTTTAGGGGTGCATTTCAAGAAAGATTCTGGAATTTAAAAAAACAGAGGGATTTGTTCATGGAACTTAACTACGGTCGTTATCAGTCCAGTAGTAGGGCCGAGTATTTTTTAAATTTGGTGCATCAAACGGGATGTTTAACCGAAAAAATATCTGACGACAAATTAATAATTATGCTTTCCAAGCATTTTCCAGTGGACGTTCAACGTGGAATAATTACAAATGGGTTCCACACGTCGGACGCAGTAGAGGAATTTTTACAAAGAATCGACGACACTTATTCGGGGGGGTTAACCCGAACTATGAATAGGCCGCCGCCGCGAGACATTAATCCGCGTCGTGATAACCATAACGCCGACCGCGACGATTCAAACAGGCAGCCAACATTCAGAAACCAAAATAATGCGAACAATCAAAATGGTGACTTGCCTAATTTGAACATAAATTATATAACTTCCTTTGATAAGGATATGGAAAACACTTTAACGGATTCTGAAAGTGAATCAGAAAATCGTGAAATATTTGCGCCAACGGTGTCAATGTTGGTAGGAACGGAAAGAGTGGAGGCATTAGTGGATAGTGGCTCGGACGTGTGTGCCGTGTTCGAGACTTTTTATAATAAGCTGGCACGGAAAGGAATGAAGATTCCTATCCTACCAGTTACCAATGTATCGATAGCAGTGGCTGTGAGGGGTAGAACGCAACGCGTTAAATCCTAAGTATGTTTGCCTATTAGAGCAGGAGACGTAGAAATGGACGCTGTGTGTTTAGTTATACCTGGTTTAAATTGCGACATGTTACTAGGGTCGAATTGGATGTTTAAATATCAGGTAGCAGTAAATTTTAAAGAGGAAATATTGCAGTTTTGGCATGAAGGTTATACTAATACCTTAAATATTAAACCTAAAATCAGCAACGCTAATTTGAGTATAAATCGTTGTGAACTCGTTACAATGCCGTCGGGGAAGATGAAGGGGCAATAAAAGAGATGCCTGAAACTCGCCATAGCAATAGCGAAGATGAATTTTTAGGGGTCGCGGAAGGAGCCGCAAATACGAACTATAAGGAGGATCAGGAAGGGGAAGAGTGGATAAGGAAAAAGGTGAAGATTTGTGGGGTAGAAACAGTAAATGGGGGTATCTCGAAGGAATCGGTTAAAGCAGAGAATGGTTTTGTGGTACACGAAGGGATACTGTTTAAACGGGGAAATAATTTCGAGTCGGGATTTAAGTTATGCGTACCAAAAACCCAGGTGCGACATCTGGTCTTGACACATCACAATAATATGGGGTATTTTGGAAAAACCAAAACGTATTCGTATATGCATCAGTTTTTCTACTGGCCTAGAATGCAGAAAGATTTCATTAATCCACCTAATCCAGGGGAACTGCTGTTTCAGTTTAAAAAGGGACAGGTATTACAGATGGGAGTGGTAGACACTAATCCCATAGAGAAATATATCGATTTTCCTGCGGTCTCTACTGCGGAACCGTCGCGGGAGACCATTTGGCAATTGGCCTACAAAAGGTTAAAGTCCAAGGCTCAGTGTAGGGCTGACAAAATTAATACGGAAATCTGTCAGGTTATTTTCAAGGAAGAGGATCAAGTTCTAGCTAGAACTCAATTATTTGTTGGCTGTGGCGGATAAATGCATCAAAAAGTTCTTCCTATTATATGAGGAGCCCTTTCATGTATTGCGTCAGGCTGGGCCAAATTCTTATATAATTGGCAACTCGCAGGGCAACGAATTGTCACAGCGGAACGTGATCAATCTTAAGAGATACGAAGCTGCCACGCCTGTCGATGTTCGAAGGAAGGAGCTTTAATTGTTCCTTCTGTTATTCTTACGTCATCGTTGAATTTATGATGCCTATAATATTTTAATTTTTTTTTGTTGTTTAATTTGATTGGTGGAGGTAATTCTACTCACAATTATTATTACACATCATTGTATTCTTGTTTCTACTGATACTTAAACCTAAATTAAATGATTTCGATTTAAGTAGGGGGGTTATGAGGTGCTTCCAGACTCGAAGACAATGAGTGGGGTATAGAGAGAGAGGGCCAGTTGGGGAATGGACGTGTACGAGGGTAGATGCTAAAGGGCTCCGTCCAGGCATCGTTAGTTGATAGAGTAGCATATTAATTGTTTTTATAATAATTGGTGCAACTACGACACACTCCTGGGTTGTATGTTCTTTGTGTTTTATACGCGTTGATATTTTAGTGTAGAAGCTTGTTTTTGTACACGTTATATGGTTTATAGCATTAAATTTGCATTCGAATTCTGTTTTTATTTACACGTGCCACTGATAACGAGCCCACCTGAGATTCAATTACAGCAATAACAGTTTCAACCTCTTCAACCACAAAGAGTGGTTCAAAACTTCCTGGAGTTACAAATCCCAAAAATTGCAGATGGCTAACTGCATCAAGCAACCACCAGGATCAAAGTAGACTGAATGTCAGAAACGAAAGGATAAACTCGAACTGATATAATGCTCTTACGATATCCAATAGAAATTAATATATTAATATTTAAATTAACCAATAATGTTACTACTAAAAGCTAAACGAAATTAATCGCTACAGTAAGGATAAAATAACATTTAATAAAAACCTACCCACCTATGACGTTAAATTGGGTTAAATTAGCAAAATTAAATTACACATTACAAATCAGTCAAATAACGTAAAAATGTCGAATTTGAAATTAAACTGTAATAGTGTGTTTAATGATTAACAATGCAAATTCATCTCCTCAATTTTAATTATTATGATGATTAAAATAAATAGCAATAAATAACTTGGTATCAAATTTTATACAGTGAGTACAATATAAATATAGTTAGGTATATTAATTATAGCAGAAGTTAGGCCAGGTCGACTGTGACCTTCTATCGAAATATTTATTTGAATTAAAACAGGAATGGAGTCTCATTGCAATATACAGTAAATTGTATAGGATATGGTTCAAACCCTGTCCAGGACCTTATATTTTCCTTCTTTCAATTACTAGCTCGATTTGAAATGATCATTTGGGCTTTGCATAAAAGTATAAGTTATTATTTCATCTTATTAATTGTAATACGCTAGTATTTATCAACTTACCTTGTGTAAAAAACTACCTAGAATATTTATATATTTAATGCTGTAATTTTGAATGTTGCTTCCTGTCTATATCTGACATAACTCAAAAACTTGACAATGTCAGATATGATTGACAAAAATGCTAAATATAATTGAAAGTTAGTTTTATGTATGGTTCTGTACACGATTTAGATTTGTAAATTTTCCAGTTATAGTCATCGGTCTCGGTGGCGTAATTGGTAAATGCATAGTCCCTGAAAGACTAAGATGCAGGTTCAAATCCGGTCCAGGACCTTTTAATTTCTTTCTTTCAATTACTAGCTTGATTTGAAATGATCATTTGGGCTTTGCAAGTCTAAGTTGTATTTCATCTTATTCACTATATATATTGTTGTGATGCTGTAGCAATACCCCTATGCGCCCTTTTTGTGAATCAAAAGGTAAAACTTTTTAATTTCTCAATTTTTTGATTTTTAATATATAATTTTAATTGCGTCGGCTAGCTCAGTTTTTGAATTACGCACGGAGCTTGCGACAGTACAACAAACAAAGCCTTTAAACTTACCATCTACCTGTCCTAACTGTTTTAATCTTTAAATAAAAACACCATTAAGCACAAATTATTATAATGTTCTCAAAATATGTACAACGTATGAAAAAAGTTAAAACTTCTTCAACTGGAATTTTCTTCTAATAATTGAATCGATAAATTTAATAATTATTATTACCAAAGATTATCAAGTATTAAATTTATAAATATTTTAGGTAGTTAATTACACAAGGTAAGTTGGATAAATACTATTGTATTACAGTGAATAAGATGAAATAATAACTTAGACTTTTAAGCAAAGCCCAAATGATCATTTCAAATCGAACTAGTAACTGAAATATGGAAAACATAAGGTCTTGGACAGGACTTGAACCTGTATCTTGGTTTTGCTGGAACCATGGTTTTACCAATTACGCCACCGAGACCGATGACGATTATTGGGAAATTTACAAATTTAAATCGTGTACACAACAATACATAAACCATTTTGAGCAATGCTTCGTGTCTGTAACTAACATAAGTCAAAAACTTGACGTCAGATATGATTGACAAAAATGCCAAACGTAATTGAAAGTTAGGTTTATGTATAGTTGTGTACACGATTTAAATTTTCACATCAAAGTTATACGTCATGTGTCTATACCCTCAAATAATAAACTCAAATTGTCCTTTTCATATAACCTTCAAATTAGCTTTTATGTTCATAAAGTATACACCCAATATGTCAAATCACTCTAGCACAAAATAACAGCACAAAATGTTCAATCTATAACAAAAGAAACTAATTTCGTTACCTGGTGTAAGCTTTTTGCACCGTCACCTCTGAAGATGTCGTCCAACCAAACCTCGTTGTTGCATCCAATTCTATGCAGACGCCTTCGATACAGCTACTTATATACTTGTCCAAATATGATAGTCAGCTTCTGAATATTCCATACAACCAGCACCCTTGTTCAGAAAAATAACTAGGCTCGCTTACTTCAGTAACATCTTTTATTCGTTATTGGTATGTACCTACAGCACCGTTTATAACTTAGCACCTACTCGTGCTTTCGCACTTTTAATTTAAATTAAAACGGACTGCACTTATCACCGATTTGAAAATTATTAACGTAGATGTTACCATATAGATCTGAAGCAGACCGGTGAAGTAAGAGAGCCCCATACGTCTTCTAGTGTATTTATAAGCATTGAAAACTACCTCCTGTACCCCGTTTCCATTGAAAAATACCACCATCGTAACCGATTCTGAAAATCTAAACTACAATGATCTTTTTAAACTAAAAATTTCTCATTCCACTCTGCTTTTAGTCCGAAACACTGGCTATCAAGCACAACGGTCACAATGCTCCTAGAAATGTCTCTCACTCCACTTACAATCAGCCAATCCAGACCTTTTCCCCTATTGTAGATCTATCATCCAACTATGTTATCCTCGTCTAACTCATATTCGTTGTCTTTGTTAAAATCCTACTACAGCAACATAATATCGATATTGTGGTTAGCCTCTACAACTTATCGCGTGCTTTAGATGACTGTGTTATGCAACGTGTTATTTGTCATCCTTGTTTACCCTATGCTATTGATATCCCGTCTCTATTTTGTTTTCAAAACACCTGCTATTTCGCAGCCTTCGCTTCAACCGTTAACTCAAATTTCTAAAGAATTATGTTTCAACGTACATTCTGGTTTCTTGAACTTGTTTATTTGTCTGTCCGTCTATTCTATGAACCGATTGCCAGTTTGAAATTGTACTTTCCCTTGTTGTTTAACCTGTAGATTTCCTAGGATTTGTTTTTAACGAACGCTTTGTTAGTTTAAATGAACATATGCGTTTACATTATCGATTTTATACACAAAAGCTCTCCCTTATTATTTGATCTGCTCAATTTACAACCTCCGAATATTAAAACTAATTATAGTCGTATTATCCATGAGTTTTTATGTACTACAAAGCTTCTACACTATGCAAATTTAACATAACGATTTATTAATACAAATGTATGCTATTATCCGTTTGTTTTAAAGTCAAAACTAATTAATTTGGAGCATAAATAATTTATCCCTGTTTTTATTTATTTATTTATTTATTTATTTATTTATTAACATCTTCTACAGGTTGTAAACCCAATTATTGAAGATAGGACCAACAATACAAACTAACTTATACACATACATATTAACATATACACATACATACACATATACAAACATAGATATACATATATACACATACACTTGCATATATATATATATATATATATATATATATATATATATACATACATACATACATAAACATAAATGTGAATACATAAATATATCGCAGCAAGTTATAAATGTATGATAGCATTCCGCACAATGTCGTTTAGACTATCATAATTAATATCGCAATAACTGCATATTGAATTATATCGTGAACACATAGCATAAATCGGTGACCTGGAAAGTAAATTTGTTCTATTCATAGGTAGGCTAAATAGTTGCAGTTGACGGGTATTATACCCTGGAACATGAAACTCTAAATAAGATAACAGATCCATGCTATCAATCTTATTATGAAGCAATTTATATAAAATCACAATTGCGATTATTGCTCTACGTGACTCCAATGACAGGAAACTGTATTTATTTAGTAGAAGAAGTTGACTGTAGCCTCTTTCTGGATAATATCTCTCTGTTTTTAAGAATAAATATTTAAGAAATTTGCGCTGAACCGACTCTAACAATAACTTTTGATATTTATATATTGGAGACCATATTAGACAACAATATTCAAGTTTAGGACGAACTAGTGCTTGATACAACAAAACTAAACTTTGAGGTTTCAAAAATGATTTGGAGTTTCTTATTATGAAACCTAATATTTTGAGAGAAGAATTTACAACATTATTTATGTGACCTGTGAATGAAAGTGAAACATCAAACAATACTCCTAAGTCTTTTATTGATTTTTGTCTAGTTATCCTTTTATTACCAACATGATAATTGTAATGAATCGGCTGCAACTTCTTAGTGTAGGATACAACATTACATTTAGATATATTTAGATTAAGTTTGTTTTTCACACACCACTTATGTAAACTATTTATTTGTAATTGTAAAGTTTGACAATCATCAAAAGAAGTTATATGCATATAAAGTTTTAAATCATCAGCCTATAGAAGATGATAACATGTAAATGAATCTACTATATCGTTTATGAAAATTATGAATAGAAGTGGCCCCAAATTGGAGCCCTGTGGAACTCCGGAAGTTGCTAAAAATGGAGACGACTTAAATCCGTTATATAGAACATGTTGAGCACGACCACTCATATATGATGCGAATAATGCAATAAGTGACTCATCAAAACCTAATAGGGCCAATTTATGCAGTAAAATAAAATGGTCAATCTTGTCAAATGCTTTCTGAAAGTCTGAGTAAAAAACATCTACTTGTCCCTGAGCGTCCAGACTATTAGAAATGGTTTGTGTCAAACATGAAAGATTAGTCATGGTAGACCTTGCCGGAAAAAAACCATGTTGATACGGTGAAATCCGACATTCCACAGCATCAAATATTCTGTTATATAGCACCATTTCGTAAACTTTTGCACAGTTGGAAAGAATTGAAATTGGCCTATAATTCTCAACACAATTCGATTCACCAGTTTTTAAGACCGGACATATAAGAGAATTCTTCCAAGCAGATGGAAAGGTAGAAGTTTGTAATGATAAGTTAATGATGCTGGTTAATGGGTAGGCTAGTACAGATGCACAATCCCTGACGAGAAATGCAGGTATTTGATCAAGACCAGCAGTGGATTTATTTTTTAATTTTCGCATACAGCTTTCAATCTCAGAGGTTGTAATTAGAATATTTCCTACCGCGTGAGGGTATCCAATTAACAATAAATAATAAATGGGAAGGACCTCTAACACTATAGTACCCTCACGTTTCGGGACATTGCCTCGCAAGCTGCTGCAGTCGGTGAGAAGGGGAGGTTCATTAAACAACAACACACTAAGACAAAATTCCAATTGTTTTATTAAATGGGCTACTAACTAACTTAACCTAATTACATATGCATACAAAATTATACAGTAATTAACATTATTTACAATAGGGCGCCACCATGGGAATTAAACGCCCATGGACCGATCATGTAATAGCTCTCGTCGCACTTTGTTCGTGGCAATGAACCAAGATTGCAGGACCGAAAATACGTCACTTCACAGGGGCAAATGTTATAGTCTCCGGCTAGCACAAACACAACTTAACTAAACAATTCTAAAGTCCTTATTTTATGAATATTAACAACAGTTCTGGGTGCAAACACCCCAATACATATAATTAATTAACGCTACCGTAGTCTACTTAACTTGCATACTGAAACGACCTTCCTTTAATCACGGGTCATCAATAACAGGAAAACACGACCTTCACACGGGTCAAATAGTACAGTAACGGAATTCGTGGCTTAGTTATTACAAGCCTCGGACAACGTCGAAACACAATAAAATAAGAAACCCTTCAAAAGATGCGGTCTTTAACAATAACCTAACGGGATTAAATTACTGAACGGAGCTTTAACCCGAAGTTGTATGTTATGAAAGCCGACAGATATTGTATTTAAACAAATAAATGACTTATGATGCATAACACAGCCTTGAGTTCATAGTAATACCATATATAATAATTACTTACTCAGAGAAATAAACTAACTTTGAACATAACGGCACGCACTTGAATTCAGAGAAATAAAACACTTACTCAATCTTGCAAGTCCATGAGCTTTAGACTCTAACGCGTCTGGAAATAAACAACCCTGATTACCACCGGCTGGCATCCTTATATACATTTAAGTTAATTGAAAATAACCCTTTCTTGGCTCTCATACTCGGCTTAGGATACGCCGGTCGAAATCTTTAAGATTAATTAAACTGCCAATTGCCCTAAGATAGCCACACAAGTAGATCTCGGAACTAATTTTAGTTGAGTACTCCGCTAATTGAAAAATTGCTTCCGACCACCCTGACATAAATAGGATCCTAAAACATGATTGACATCTAATCATAGATAGCAACTAATCTGACATGTGTAGTGCCTTTGAAGTAAAGTGCCTTTAGAAAAATTGATTAACTCTTGGATTAGATCTTCCTGGAAACTTCGCTAGGACGCTACTTGGGTAGTCTTGCAACCGTTACAATTACAGACATATTTATGCTACCAGACCTTCATTCTAATAATTAGAATGCTAAAATTAAACTAGAAAATAACTATTTTTTAGAAATCATAGAACTAATTAGAGCGTATTACAACAGTATGTTACAAGGTGGAAACATGAGATAAATGTAAGTAAACATCTGACAACGATTCAATACCAATCAGAGAATGATCTACCTTGGCTGAGTAGACACCACTGAAGAAGTTTTTAAAGGCTTCAACAATTAACTGAGGGGTATCGTACTTCTGACCATTGTGACTTCTGCAGGAATGCGAGACCTATATTGTTTCTGTTGTATAAAAGACCAAAAAGCTTTTGGGTCTTTCTGGATAATACTTTCTGATTCGACGATATAATTCTTATATGCAGTCTGGACGTGAGCTTTAGATAGCGCTCTTAGTCTTTTAAATTCTAATAAATACTTTAAATTTTTGTAGATTTTGACTTTTTTCCGCATCTTATGCTTCTCCCTGATGAGGTTGATAATATTAGAATTATACCATACAGGGTAATGACGTTTAAAATTGCGCTGAATCGAAACATATAAATCCAAGACTTGATACAGTTTGGCATAAAATGCCTTACATGCATCCTCAGCATCGGTAAAATTTTCTAAAAAAGTCCAATCAGCAACTGTTAAAGCATTATATAGGTTTGGATAATCAGCTTTCTTGAAATTATACCGTTTTTTGTCACATTTGCGAAAATTACTATCTTACTATCAATATTTATGCGAAGTGGTGGATGATAATTATCTTTCTTAACCGATGGACACACATCTTCTGAAATTTTACTGTTCGTGTTAGAAAATACTAAGTCAAGTAGTCTACCATTCTGATTTACAATATTGTTATGTTGCCTGACATTGGTAAGGTGTAAAAAATTTAGAAGAATGTTAGTACACACATCAACTTTACTGTTATCATTGTATAATGGAACATTAAAGTCTCCCATAACAAGTATCTGGAATTCAGCGTACTCCTCCAAGTACTCAACAAGAGCTTCCAAGATAACACTGGTTGTATTGGGAGTGACGTAAACCACAAAAATATATAAGGTATTTCCTTCACTATAGCATTTACAGCCTACAATGTCAATCATTGGCACAGCAGTTGTAATTCTTGTGAGATTAAGAGGTTTGACCACATATGAATTTCTAACGGCTAGTAGTACCCCACCTCCTCGTGTGGTATCTAAAGCATCATATTTACGATCGTCACGCATTACTATATATTGGTCTGTAAATAATTCGGAATTCGAGATATCAGTTAATAACCATGTCTTCGCTAATGCTATTAAATCAAATTCACATTCCGAAGAAGCAGCATAAAAGGATTGAACTTTTGTTCTGAGTCCTCGCACATTTTGGAAATAGCAGTATGTAACATTAGACAATTTCTTTCTGACCAAACCAGCGGCTAATTGCTATGACATAGGTTTAGTTGGTTCATCAACTGACATCTATATACACGGTCCTTACAAAATTACTCTCTTGACTTATCTATCCTTCTTTACATATAATTTACACGATAATATATATCAAATAAAAAATAATATGTATCTGTGAATAAACTCTTATGAAAATAATAAAATCTTATTCATCTATACAAATCGGGCTAATAGTTGTGTATCATTTCAAATCTTATAAATAATTAATTTAAAATTTACACTGCACTATTATCATAATGATGGATATAAATAAATCTATTCATCTACATATTTAGATTTTTAAAAATCATAAATCGACTTCATAATCAAAGAATTTCAACTACAAAAGATGCTATTGAAGCATTTAAAAGTAGAATTTTTAATGTCATCGCCCTATTGGAAAAATGCTTCGATAATTGGTTTATTCCCTTGAGAAAAGGCATTTTTATATCTAAACATTTTTGTCTTATTCTATCTTGAAATTCCAGCAGCAGTCGTTGTAATATAGATTTAAACCTCTTGAGGTATTTAACCCATTCACTGTTGATGTGTATTTTTGTACTAAAATAAAGCTGATCTACTGTCATTTGCTGTCATGCCAATCCATATCTGTTTTAAATCACACCAACCTCTGATTATTCACAATGAATGGGTGAAGTACTTAATTCCTGAAATGTAGTTTAGATTCTTTACTCCATTGGAAATTTTTTGTGTTTTATTCATAGTTTATTTTAGCATATGATATCTACACAGCCATATATTCATCAATGTATTTGTTTATCATCTGGTAAATGCATAGCAAAATTCTTGATAGTAACACTATTATAATGATTTATATCTCAAATGTTATTAGATTTCAATTGGAATTATTTTGGAACCAATATCTATCGATTAAATGTATATGGTTTTGATTTTAAAATCAATCTCAATACACATAATTATTTGACCCAACTAGTAAATAGTACAAAGAGGATTAAATTTTGTAAAGCTGTTAGTAACAGTATACTGCAAAACTAAGAAAACTGCAATATGCGAAATGTGATCACAAGTTACTGTAATAATTAATTTGAAAAGAAAATAAATTATACAGTAATTACATTAATTATTTTTTAGGAGAAACATTATCCACACATTAGTCCAGAGTATTTATTACAAATATGTAGTCGCATTGGAACTATATTAGAGAAAGAATTCCCTGCCAGTGTAAGCAGTTTACCATATTCGCTATTAGGTGCTGGAAGACAATCTTTATTACGAAACGCAAATTTTAAAGATAACATCTCTCCATTATATTATGCTGCACGTAGAAATGGAATGCCTTTAACAGATTCCTACAGTGGAAAAAAATTACATAATATTGGTATAGAAACTGGCCAATAATTTAATTTAAATAGCATTATTTTTTGCAGTTTCAGTCTTAATCGGAAGAGAAATTTCTGGTCCAACTACACGTAACTTGGCTGTAAATCCTAAAAGGTATACGAATTTACAATTACAGAGAAGAACTTTAGGACATCTATCTGCCGTTTATTGTTTATTATTTGATCATTCTGGTAGATACCTTATTACAGTATGTATATAATAATTTAAATTAAATGATGTAGAATTTTTATTTAGGGTGCTGATGATCTACTAATAAAACTGTGGTCGGTATCATCTGGTCGCCTGCTAGCAACATTTAGAGGTGCTTCATCGGAAATTACAGATATTGCTATTAACCTAGAAAATTCCTTATTAGCTGCAGGCTCTCTAGATAGAATTTTACGTGTGTGGAATTTGCAAACTGGTGCCCCTGTTACTATTTTGGCTGGTCATACTGGTATGATCACATCAGTTAATTTTTGTCCATCATTTAGTTCAGATATACGATATTTGATTACTACTAGTACGGATGGCTCTGTAGCATTTTGGTCCTACTCTTACGGACTAAATGGGAAAGTGGAATTTGTGTAAGTATTTCTTAATTTGAGTAATTTTCTTTCATTTAATAATGACAAATATATATATATATATATATATATATATATATATATAATATATAATGGTATTCTTTTTGTAGGTTTCAGGTCTTCTTAAATAATCAGTACTCTTATATATATATATATATATATATATATATATATATATATATTCAAAAAAACTTCTTACCTAGATTCCTCTCTCTTCTTCATCTTAATACTTCTTCAGTTCCCAGGCTAGCTCAGTTGGGCCTCCTCTTGGATACCTAGATTCACTATTATGCTCTGCAATGTTCACGCACACTCTAAAATACAACAATCATACAATCTTTATTTATCACTATTTACAACTAAAATTCAATATTATTCACATTTCAGTGATCAAGTTACACCTCAATATATCCTATTTGAGTAATGTCCTGTATTTTAATTTAAATTATCAAACACATCGAATGTACCCGGAGTAAATGGGCGCTGAATAATATCTTATTTTTCTTTTTTTAGGTATAATTGATTTTAAATTAGTAAACTCTGGAGTATGGTGAGCTCATGATAACCCAGTTAATTATGAATAATGTATGCTTTTTACCTTGCATACGCTGACTGCAAACAAAAAAACCCATGTACTTGTCACAATGAAAATTTTAAATTCCTGATGGAACGTTAATAAGCTTTATATACCTTTAGATTTCTATTTAAATACCATAATACAGTTAGTTATAGGTATTATTTTCAATACGCAAAATAATGCACAATACCTTCAAAATTTACTTTCACACGTCACACAATATTCATAGTTTCATAGTTTATTACAACAACAATGTTAAAGCGTTACCTGGAATTTCTAGAAGATCTCTACTCCGTTGACGAAGCTGTAAAGTTGGTTCGCACTGCTCTGCTGGCCGCCTCTAGCTATTTGTAGAAGAACATTATTTATGTTGTGCTGCACGCGCTGCCTTCACGGTGCATCCCATTTCCAAATCCAAATTAATTACTCTTCTTTCATAATTGCATACTTTAATTAAATTCAATTTCATCTACGTTTAATTACTTCACGTCACTTCACGGGCTTGTTTAAAATCAATGTTGCACCTCAAATTAAAATTTAGACTCGCCACTTATTCGCGTATCAAATTATGAGGCCAACACTGTATTATTTAATTTAAAATTATTTATACTTACAAACTCGGATCTGAAGCGATGTAAATACTATTAGAACGACTTCAAATATTCTCGTGCTTGTCTGTTGTACAACTAACGATATCGACCAATAGTATATGCATTGACGTCTTAAAAATCCCGCCTATATTAACGCTATCCCTTGCTTATGCATATCATATGTTTCCTTCTAACCTTTTTTGAGTGAATCGATATTACTGTTAGCGTTCTAAAACTCCATGTGGACCTGAATACGTGCTTTTGCGACTGTTGTTTACTAATATTCTTTGAAACTTGCTTGTTATCTATACAACTTAAGAGGAACTTGACATTTACAAAACCTGCAGGTGTTTAATTTACCGACTTTTTAAATAACATTTCTATGAGTTGGATTTTCAACGTATTTTATATCCAACGGCTGTTTATGTGTTAGCAACGCGTTTCACCTTGGTATTATTGATTTTTCATGCTTTTATGCATATTATACGTAAATATATTGCTACGATATCCTCGTACTCACCAGGTGTGCAACGACTAATTGCCTGCTGATCGCCACCTCTCTGTGCCTTTAAAATAATTAAAAATTAACACAATCAAATTTATGCCTTGACTAGCTCAGTGACTACACGCTCAGAGTTGCTTATGCCATTTAAAATTAGTTTACCACTAGCGTTAAATTTAAGAATAATCAAGTTTTATCTTATGATTAAGATCTGAAGAATAGTTTGTAACGTCAAGTTAAAAACGAAAGATTATTTGACAGTTGTTTTATTTTTGACCAAAAATATCCCAATACTTAATTTCATCTTTATATTAAACATTGATTCCTGGTCAATAAAGTGGAGTTTTATAATATATATATATATATATATATATATATATATATATATATATATTGTCGTGGAATTATAGGTTAAATAGGTCTAGATAATAAAATTTTAACAACTGTGTATATAGGAAATAGGAACAATTTATTTACGTGCCAAATCAATAAGTTTAGATAGTGTAAACGAAGGTTATTAAGATATTTTTGTATTACTAAATTAGAATGTTAAAATTGCCTAATGACTAGAAGCTTTAGGGTACATGAAAACTCAAGGATACGCATAATTAATTAGTAATAGTTTAAATCAAGCGCATGGGATAATAAACTGAGCTTTCAAGTATAGAAAATCAATAATTTAAATGCATATTTCCATTTAAATAAATGAAAACGTTCATTATACAAATCCTAAGAAATGTTAAACTCGGAATTATTATTTTAAACAGACAAGTTGCTTTGAAGAAACACCTGTTAGTTAAATGTCAAGTTCCAAAGAACTGAAATATACGTTGAGACAGAATTCGTTGGAATAGTTTGAAACGGTCGGTCCGACCAGTTGCTAAAAATAACAAGTGCTTTGAAGACGAAGTGAAATGAAAGATCTATAATGTAAAATAGACAGAGAACACGTATAATAAAGCGTTGGTTACAACACACGTCTAAAATACACGGGTGACTTGAAGGCCAACAACAATATCGATTTTCTGTAGCTTGCGAGGGGTTTTAAAAGAGACAATAAATATGGGTGCAACGAAGAGAGGTAGCTAAGAGGTGGAACGTTATAACGGGTGAAAGCAATATCGTTGGTGTAAGGCTAGCAGTTTTGAGAAGCTCGCGTCCGTTGATGTTATTGAACGAATTTTATTGTAACAGCAAGATAAACTTGGAATTTTTCAGACGTTACGATCAAAATTTGGTGACTTGGTTTTAAAAATAAGCTTTTTGATGAAAAGAGGTTCCGTGAGGGGTATTGAAAAGCGTATAAATACACCGGGAGAAATTATTAAAGCTCTCTTGCTCTTAGATCTTATATCGCCTAGATCGCTAACATAATTGCTATTACATGCTCTTACGAGGTACTGATTATTGTTTATTCGTTGAAGTAGCATACAACATCCTATTTTAAAGTGTGTAAAACAGTTAGTAACTTACCGTAATATATTAAAAGTGATTTGCACAAGTGGGTGCTAGCGTTACAAAAGGTGCAGTTATTACACGATACAAGCTAATGATAGGATGGTACTTGGGTAAGCGAATCGAAACGCTTTACTAGTATGCGTGAAGTGTAGTGGTATGAAAGGTTAAGTTTGGTCAAGACAATTATTCCTGGTAAAATTATTAAAGGTGGTTGCAGAGATTTGGATAGTGAGTGGGGATCAGTTGGATCCAGGCATAATCACGAAGTATATGGACACAACGACGAGGGTTTTTGGTACACATCTTCAGAGGTAACGAGGGACGAAGCTTACTCCAGGTAAAGGAAATTAATTTCTTGCCTTCTGCTTGAATATTTATGCTGATATTTCTGTGTTTGAGTGTTTTGATTTATTGGAGGTGTATTTTATTACCATAAAAACTCATTTAAAAGGGTATATGTACAGGACAATTAATATTGATTATTTAAAAATGTTTATTGATGATATAAAAATGTTGTTGTAAGGAGTAAACGGGTCTTTAGCTTTATTTTAAATAAAAATGCGAGATTTAAAAGCATTTAGAGTAACTGGGTTATACTGAGCTCAAAATACACCAGAATAAAATCAATTTAGGGCTGCACGACGGACCCATCTACTAGTCTAAAATAAAATTGTTGAAATATATTAAAATCATAAAATTTTAACAGGTTTAAAGATTGAGATGGTAACAGTTTTTATCAAACTGTATGTACCAATGTGTAAATATTTGCTTAATAATGGAAACTTGTTAATATGTGTAAATAAAGAGGTTGTATGTCTTGTTGCATTATTTGAGTGGTAGTTTTATTTGACTGTGTTTGTGAGAAAGGAATGTACTTAGGATGGTAGGTATTCAAGAAGAAGCAGATTTCTGAGCTAGCCAGGGTGTGCAGAAATAAGGAGGCGTTCCTAAGGAAAAGTAAGAATTTTTTATTTTTATTTTCAGAAAATTTTGACTGCTCAACAGAGGCAATCCCGATTTTTTTGAGTTCCACTGCAATATATATATATATATATATATATATATATATATATAATCTTTGTTTTTATTCTTGGATGTTGATCACTTTAAATGAATCCAATTGACTTAAGTTTTTTGAATTCCAATTTTTATTATATAAATTGCTATGACATGTTTCGGTCTTGTGGACCGTTTTCTAATAGCTATAACATTACTACAATAATAAATTGATATAAATGACATTTGACTTACCATTAGTTATATATAATAAATTAGAATTTCAAATTATTTTAATTTTCAATGCTTTAAAACCAGAGTATATATTAAATAATCAGTTTGAGAGTTGTGTCAAAACTACCCGCCGTTCCGATGTTTTACGTTTAATATAGGTATGTTGAAGCATTGAAATTTAAAATTATCTAGCAAAGGAAGTATAAGAATGTTTTTATTAAGATGCCAAGTAACTATTATACTCTTATAATTATTTAATTAGATTTCGGTAAATGTTTGTAAAATTTTCTTGATCTGACGTAGAGTTTATGCAGTTAAAATTTCGTTGAATTTCAATGGTTTCAAGTATATTTCTTTTATTATCATAGTTTCAGTATTTAAAATATTTATGTTTGTAAAATCAAGTTTGTGTAATTTTTCTAAAGCGTAGGTGGCAAGTGCGGTGCATTTTTTGTTGTTGGTTTTTTTCGAATATTTATGCTCGTATGTTCTTTTATGGAGATACTGTTTGGTGTTTCCAATATAAATTCCAGGGCAGTCCATACAATTGATTTGATAAATAATGTGTGTTTTGTTTTTATTTTCGATTTTAGGTTTAAGATTTGTAAAAAAAATTTTATTGGCATTGTTTGGTTTATTATATATATTTTATATTAATAATAATAATTGATTTCAGTACAAAGCCTGTACAATATCAAGAACGGATACGACCTGGTCAGGCACAAATGATATGTTCATCATTTAGCCCTGGTGGAACATTTTTAGCAACAGGTTGTGCTGATCATCATGTTCGTGTTTATTTTATGTGTGGGGATGAAGGACCATATCGCTTATTAGAAACACCTGCACATACTGAACGAGTAGATTCGATTCAATGGTCCAATCATAGTTTACGTTTTATATCTGGTAGTAAAGATGGTTCTGCACACATATGGAATTTTGAATCGCAGCAGTGGAAAAGCATACAACTGTTTATGAGTGCAAAATTATCTAGGTATAAAATTTTATATTATATATTGATGTAATTTCGTTTTTGTTTAGAAATGAAGAATCTGAAGAAGAAAAAAAATTGAAGGTCACAATGGTTACTTGGGATTGTTCTGATACATGGGTTGTTACAGCTGTAAGTGATTATAGTTTAAAAATTTGGAGGTCAGATACTGGAAAATTAGCAACAGTTTTAACTGGACATACACACGAAATTTATGTATTGGAAGCTCATCCCCATGATGCACATGTTGTTTTATCAGCTGGGCATGATGGGCAAATATATGTTTGGGATATTTTTAGAGGACACTCAGTAGCTCATTTTACTAATATAATAGAAGGTCAAGGATGCGGTGCTGTATTTGATGTTAAATGGTCACCTGATGGTACATCAATTGCTGCAACGGATTCACATGGACATATTTTATTATTTGGGTTTGGGTCTGGACATATTATGCTTAAAACTGTAAGATTATTAAACATGTTTATCTAGTATTAGTATATCTATAAATATCCAGCTACCACTGGAGTTATTTTTTCACACTGATTATCGACCGTTGGTGAAAGATAGTAATCATGCAGTTTTGGATGAACAAACACAGATACCTCCACATCTGATGCCACCACCATTTTTAGTTGATTCTGATGGTAATCCATATCCTCCAATGTTGCAAAGGCTTGTGCCAGGTAGAGAATATTGTCAAAATGAGCAACTAGTCCCAACAATAATTATTGGAAATGAAGGTAAGTTATTGAAGCATTAAGTTTGCAAATTATTTAAGTTGAAACGCTTCATAAATTGAAAATCATAAAAACAAAAAGAACCGTTAACAAATGTAAAGTGCTAAATTTTGACATCACATTCAATATTAGTTTATGTCACTAGGATACGCATTCCCAGTATATATGTAGTGTCTATATTTTTTGAATGATTGCATCTTTTTATTATCATCAAATTCAATGTCAAATAATTTAATTTTCAAAACTTTAAAATGTCAAAAGGTTTCAAGCATTTTAAACCTTGAGGTAAGCATTCATGGTTACACCCTGTATAATACATGCGTATTTTTATTCATTGATGTACAGGCGAAAAATGTAATTGCACATGTAAATAATTACACTGTATTACATATGGGTATTGTAAATAAATAATAAATAACGTAAGTGGTGTATTTAAAAATAATTAATGTTAAGACACCTTAAAAACGCATTCAATACGAACGCAAATCAATCATTTTAAGATAAATATTTAGCCATTTATTTTCACTTATTAATTATCAATACATTTTCGTTAAAAATGCTTTTCATTTACTGTAAATAGCATAGAATAGTGCTAGCTTTACGCATTTAGCATAAAAACCACAATCAATGTTCAATTTAAAACCTTTATTTTTAATCTTAAAACATGTTTTACCGCGAAAGCAAATATTTGCTATAAAATGCAACCAATTTGCATTGTAAATCCATTAAAGTTTAAATTAATTACCCTGTGTATTACCTAAGTTCAATTTAAGTAAAACATGTTCTTGTATTTTTGAGAGAAATTGAGAAAAACATGTCATCTCATATGGACTCATTAATACATAAACGTTTATCCTAAGAAGCGGCTCGAACACTGAAAAATAATCAATAAAAATTGATTATCTTTCGCATTAGTATGCGACGCCACAATAACATTGGGTGTTAAACAAAGACGAGCAACGCACGTCACTAATAACTGGAACGAAATAACGATGTAGTAAAATTCAACAATTTTGAATGCCAATGAAGATTTTCCAGATAATTACGTAAGATAGGTGTTTATTAATTAGAATGGAAATTCGCAAAAACTACTACATTCTAGAAATAGATAATTTTTGTATATATAAGGAAGCGTTTATTAAATAAAGATTCATAAATTCGATCGCGAAATGTTATTTTGATTTAAGTCGCAAGCTGTTGCTGTGTGAAGATGATATTTAAAGTATGCAGTAAACATACTGTAATTTAATAATTACGATGTTACAATGAATAAAGAAGTAATGTTGTAAACGTAATTTAACATAATAATGGAAATTATTAAATACCATGAAGAGAGAACATTCTTCAATATAATGCTATTTTAAAAATTTTATTAAATAATTGAAAGGAAAATATACTTTGGTAACTGCTGTTTGAAACAAGGATTTTAAATATGGAAAATCTTGTAAGCTGTGACATCGATTTAAAATAAAAAGATATATAATCACGAGATGGATAAAAAAGCGCTTCATGGATTTTGCAAGTATTAATTGTTTGTAACTGATATTTGAATTTTGTCATTTAGTTAAGATAGAATAAGTTTTAATCATTTTATTTTTGTAAGGAACTTTACCAAGAAAGTTTGTGTTCAAAGTTTGAAACACTCTGACCTTTTAATAGATTATCTGTCAAGGATTTTTTGGCCAAATAAACCTTACAAGCGTGGGAATAAATAACCAGGTAAAATATCCATAAGAGAACCGATTTAGTTCTGTAAATTTAAATAAGGTAAGGAACATTTTTTATAATTAAGTAAATAAGTACTTATTAGAAATAGTTTGATGTTTGAAAGAAACATGCTGTAAATGTTCTATCTGCTTTTGTATGAGAGAAAATGTTTTATGTATAAACGCTTTATGATATTGCTGTGTTTGATTTCATTTTATAAATTCCAACATTTCCATTGAGTTAGCCAAAATTAGAAAGAAAGGAAGGTAAGTCAACAATTTCAAATTTTAGAATTTGCTGTGTCTGTATCACAGCACACTTTCAGCGGTGCCTCATCGTTCAGCCATTTCCATATCACTCTTTTAGTGACGCCACAACGTGTGACCATTTTGCTACGTACATCGATGTAATCGGAAGGGCAATGCGAGAATAATCTGGCTCATTTGGCGAGTAGGCAGGGTTTTACAAATAAAGAAATTGCATGAAATAAAAAATTAAAGGTTTAGTATGACTTGTAATAGAAATCAACACATTAAGTTATACCAAAATACTAAAAGAAAACATTTTAAAAATGACTCTAATTAAAAAAACGTTACAATTACTGTCTGGTAACTAGCACTTTGTAAATTTAATGATTATACAATAAAACATTTACTACATTTCTAATTGGTAGAATACCGGGAATATTTGTTTGTCCGTTGGAGAATTGTGCGAAACTTGAAAACAGGGGGTACGTTTGGCTCTATATAAACACCTTGAGGTAGGGTGAAGCTTTCTTACTTTTTCGAGATGAACTACACAATATATATATATATATATATATATATATATATATATATTGCTGTGTTACGCCTCTTGAGATGGGAAGCTCAAAATTATAGCTGTGACATAGGTACAGCGGTGGGAAATTTGAAATTACTATCTTAGCTTCCTTTTCTTTTCTTTGCTTTGTTTGGCTAGCTCAACGGAAATTATACTGTGGAATTTGCAAAATGAAATAAAACACAAGCTCAAGAAACATCTATACATTCAAAAACATTTTTCTTTCATACAAAAGAATTTGTAAAACAGTTTACAGCTTCAGTTCATACAGAAGTTTATCCTTAACAACTACCTAAGTTTCTAAAATAATTATTACCCAATCTTTGTTAACAAAAACTCCAATACCTCCTTTAACAGGTACAAAATCCTTTTAAATTGATGCGTGGATAATTTTCCTATTTTTTTATTACCATGTTGGTGGATATAATTGGCTTTTGATGCTACACAAATAACTCATTAAAGGTCAAAATTCTTCGAACTTTGACCTCAACATTTGTTTCACTTATTCGTTTTTCAAAAAAAAATTGAGAACGTATTCTCAATTTATATTACAAAATATTCAAATATTACGAATTAACACACAAATTTAAAATTTTAGACATATGGCTATTTTTTAAAGATCGCTTATCCAAATGTTCTTTTCATACCCTCAATGGTATTAAACCCTTTTTGGTTTTATCTTAAATTGACATTCAAATCGCAGTTTACAAGATCATCCATATTATCTTAAATCTCCATTTGGCACTAAAACATCAATTTGCAAAAGTGCATCTTCTATTTTTAATTAATTAACTTTAGAGTAGCTCTTGTATTGAAGAACGTTCAATCTTCATTGTATTTTACAAAACAAAATTTGTTTTATTAATATATTGCGGTTCAGAACTTCTATGTTACTCGTAAAACTAATTCAAACATCTACGTTTCATTGCAACTCTGCATGATCGATCTTTACTCACCATCATTAGGTCTTCAGTCATGGAACTGGTTAGACGCATACCCTCATTGTTTCCTATTTTGAGCTAACCTACACCCTAAAATTTCCACAGTCTGCATATTTCACTATCTGAGTGCAATAGTATGATCTAGTTCTACTCATACCTCTTCTTTTTCCTATCACTGCTTGTAATATATCTCGCACTATTCCCCAAAAATGCCGTAGAACGTATCCTGCTTTTCTATTTCTCCTATTTTTTTTTGTTTCCGGCAGATATCTTTATTCCCCTACTATTTATACAACCTTTTTGTTATTAACTTTGTCTGTCCATGCTATCATAATCATACGTCTGAAGCACAACATTTCAAAAGGCATCTACCATTTTTCTGTTTGCTTTTTTCTACTGTCCCTATTTCATAGACGTATTGTGCTGTGGCCCACGCATATTTTTTCAACAACCTTCTTCCTGTTTCTATGTTTGCTGTCTTGGGACATAGCCGCTGCTCTTTCTTGTTAGATGCAGTTCGGTTTCCCTTCTATTGTTTTATAAATATATACCCAATTTCCCCGATATTCAGTGGTATGTGAAAGTAATTAAGTAGCCTGTGGCTACCAAGATCCCCCAACACTTGAACATTTGCCGAATTAATAGTTTTCCAGTAAATCCTTTCACACAGTCAACATTAATTGAAAATATTTCAAAACCAACACCTGTAGTTGTTTATAATAATGATCAGATATAAGTGCAATTATTTTTTTCGACATTAGGTTTTTAGTCTTGAAACTGGTTGGGCACATAGCTCCATTTATTTTTATTTTGAGCTAGGCTACATGATTCTGTGAAATCCCCACAGCCCAGATACAGCTTGGTTCTCCGTCTATTGTTTTCTAATTATATGCCCTACTTCACTGAGATTCAGTGGTATGTGAAGGGGGTAAGCAGCCTGTTACTACCAAGATCCCCAACACTTAGACATTTGCCGAATTAAGTTTACCAAAAAATGCTTTTGTACAGTTAACGTTAGTTAGAATATTGCAAAACCAATACCTGTAGTTGCTTATAATAATCATCAGGTTTAAGTACAGTTATTTTTTTCCTCATTAGGTTTTCTTAGAACTGGTTGGACAAGTATCTTCATTGATTTCTATTCTGAGCTACCCTACACATTTCCCAGAAAATCCCACAGCCTACATTTTTCACTATCTGTGTGCAATAGTCTATTCTAGGTCTACCTCTACCTCTCGTTTTTCCTATCTCTGCTTCTAATATATTCTGCACTATTACTTCATCTTTCCTATTTTTTAGTTTTCCACATATTTCTTTCTTCCACTACCATTTGTAGTACTTCTTTGTCCTTAACTTTGTTTGTTAATCTTCATCATACGTCTGTAGCACCACTTTTCAAAAGCTTCTATCTTTTTCCAGTCTGCTTCACCTACTGTCCAAGTTTCACAGTCGTACAACCTTGTATTCCACACATATGTTTTAAGCAATCTTTTTTCTTGTTAAATGTAGCACGACATTGTGCTAATCTTTGTTTTATATCTTTTGCACTATTCCCATCTTGCACAATTGGGCTTCCTAGGTAGCAGAAATCCTTAACCTCTTGTAAGTTCTCATTACCTATTTGTATTCTAGTTTTTGATTTATTTTTCCTTTTTTTACATACTAGTACTTTAGTTTTGTTTTTGTTAATTTTACCATATTTCTCTGTTAGAACTGTTTCCATTTCATTAAGAGCTGCTTCAAACTTTTCCTTGCTAGATGCTAATACTGCTATAACGTCTGCAAATCTAAGCATATCAATCTTTTGTCCGTTCATAATAATTCCAAATATCTTCCTGCATTTGACAGTATTTAATGCCTCTTCGATGTACAATTTAAAAATTAATGGGGATAAGGCACATCCCTATCTCAACCCTTGCCTAATATTTACTTCTCTACGTTCCTGCTATAATTCTGTTACCGCTGTTTGCTCTTTGTATAAGCTATTTAATTCTAAAAAAATTTTCTATTTTACATCTTCTCCTAGTATTTTTCTTTAGTTCATTTTTCATACGTTTTTGTACAATTCTAGTTAATATTTTTGACACGTATGTTCTCAAAGTTATTGTTCGAAAATTTTCACATCTATCTGCTGCTCTCTTTTTTGGTATAGTGACTATGATGTTACGTTTGAAATCTTCAGATATCTCGCCTGTCTCATCATATAACTTACAAGTTGGACAAGAGACGTTCTGTTACTGTTTGTCCAGTGGTTTTTAAAGTTTCTGCTTGCACCTTATCTATATCCTGTGCCCTTATTATTTTTCACACTCTAACGCTAATTCAAATTCATCTCTAAGTATAGGATATCCCAAGTCATCCTTTTCAATGTCTGATTCCTGTTCTAATGCTGTTGGTTCCTCTCCTCATATAAATTTTTCTGTATATTCTTGCCATCTAACCACTTTCTCTACATTTTCTATAATGACACTTCCTCCCACGCCCCTTTTCTATAATGATGTTTCCTCTCGCGTCCCTTATATTTTTGCTGTATGGTTTTATATCCCTAAAATTCATTCTAATTAGTTTATATGCTTCGTCTGTCTTTCCTACTTCCATCTTAGTTTGTACCTCTTTGGATTTTCATCAATCTATTGCTTTTTAGTTTTCCTGCATTTGTGAATAATTTTCCATTTTTTATGACTCTGTTTTCCAGCTTCGTCCAGTTTTGTTTTTGTATTTGCGTCTTCTATTAAATTCAGAATATCCTTTGTTATCCATGGTCTATTTTTTTGTGTATACCCTAGAATATCTCTGGCTGCCATGTCTAAGCTGGATTTAATGTTATTTCATTCTGTTTCTACTTCCTTAGTATTAGAAATTTTTCCGATATCTTTCAGGAATTCCTTTGACTTTTTTTTTTCAAATCCTTCGTGGATATCTTTATCTTTTAGTTTATCAAAGTCAAAGTGCCTTTTTCCATTCCTTTTTCTCAAATTTTTAAATTTATGAGCGGCCTTCATAATTACGATGTTGTGGTCAGTGTCTATATCTTCTTCTGGGTAGCTTCTACAGTATTTTACTTGATTCCTAAACCGTTGTCTAACAAGAATGTAATCTATTTGGTATCTTCCGGCATCGTTTTCTTGCATGATATTTAAATAACGTGGTTGTGATGGTTAGATTGTTTTTGTCGCAAAATTTTACCAGGTTATTTCCTCTGTCGTTTCTCATGCCTAATCCATATACACATACTACCGCTCCTTCCCTTCCCTCTCTTGTCACTGCGTTAAAATTCCCCGTAATTATTCAATTTTAATGTTTTTTTACGTATCTTAGTATATCTTCGATACCTTTGAAGTTCGGTTTTAAGCCGTCTTTACTGTAGCCAGAGGTGGGCATGTATACTTGCATCATTGCTGTATTTGCCAGTTTAAATTGTAATCTATCCATGAGTACTCTTTTGCTCTTTTGAAGATAGTTTTCTACACAGTGCCCTATTTTTTTTCTCATAACTATCCCCACATTCGAATTTCCTTCATCTGATCCTGTATGAATTACCCTAAAGTCTCCACTCTAAAAACCCTCACCTCTGGCAACCGAACTTTGCTGATCCTACTATGTCTAATGCTAACCTATCCACTTCATCTTAAATAACAATTTAAATATACTGTGTACTTGGAAGGTAATGTGGTGGTTTCCTGTTGCCCTCCACATTGCAGTAGTGTGTGGCATTTCCCTGTGGTCTCTGCCACTCTAAGTACCGAAAGAGCCGCTGCCCTTTTTCAGAGACTTGTTTTAGTTTGCTTCCTCACTAAAGACTCCACTAATTTGATTAAACCTGTAGTTCGACTCTTTAGATCACTGGAACTCTGAAGCTATTCTACCTGTTCTAGTTATCTCGAACTTATTCAAGGTGCAGGTCTATTCCGAACGGACCATTTTCATAATATAAATTAAATAACTTTCTTTGTACATTTATTGCAATAACATAAAGTACAAACTATTTAAGATTAAACTTTTTGTGTCATGAACCATACAAACCTGACGTAATAAGTATTACTCCACCAATTGTATTACATGAATGATGTCACAGGGTAGGTTCACAATCTAACCATACAAAAACTTCCAGGTGTATCATTAACGGCCTGGTTCATCTTGCCTTTAAGGGGTTGTTCGGTGTTAGTTGATTGGTTGGCCGTGGCTTCCTCAAAGCTGTTCGGTGGTCCTTGTCGACGAAGCGCCGGTATTTTTTAATTTGGGTACGGAATAGGTACATGGGAAGATGGATCACTTTGCTGAATCTCGGAATTCTACACATGTACGTCCGTGCTCAATGAAGGTCTGTAATAAAAGTCCCGTTCTTTTCATTGCTGGGCTCCCACCAACTATTGTTTCCTCCAAGATTTTTAATGCTCTCATGCTAAAACTGGTAGACGCAGTTGTATTTTCAAGGTACACTCCACATTAACGATAGGGATACCATTATTCAAACCCTATTTTTACTTTTTGTTTTAGTTTGTTGGATTTTTATTTAGGATCTTGTCTGATAGTGAAAAGACATGTTTATATGTGGTTTTTTCAATTAATGTAAAGGTAGCTGCAGTTTTGTCCTAATAAATTATTTTGCATTTACCTAGAAGCTTGATTGAAACATCAGGTCATTTAACAGTTGATTTCAGAAACCTTCATTTCAGTTAGCTAAGTAGGTTTTTTTCTTACATGTAAGCAATAGTGTATGTACTTAATTATTTCTCAGATAACTTTTAAGCCAGAATTACTTTCCTGATCTCAGATGTTGGCACCCTTTTGTTATTCTTTCTAGGGCTTTTCCCTAGAAACCCTGCGTGATTAGATGGTATCCAAGATATTTTCCGATCATGACATATTTCATACCCGATAGCTTTTTGGATCCCTCTTCAAATACTTGCACCACCGATCCCACTGAGTTAGTCTGCAACCATTTTTGTTAGTACAGTTGAGGTTTTTGGTATTTTACCAAACTCGATTTTTAGCGATTTTTAGCGTGCGTGAATGCTGGTGTTCGCACATGCACAAATACATGTGCATAGATGGGTACGATCACGTGTGTGCAAGCATGCAGGTGCATGCATGGGCTGGGAGGTGTGGTTGGGTATGTACGTGTGTGGGTGGGCATGGATCTGGGTGTGTGAGTGTATGCGTGCATGTGTGTTAAAGTTATTTTTAACAGTATAATTAAATTTTAATTGTGGCGTGTATGTGTATAATTATAAAGATTAAACAACAATAATTGCTTTCATGAACATCGATAAAGACTAGCTGAACCGTCTCTTTTGTCTTATGGAAATTCCCTAAACTGAAAATTTAAAATCCAAGAAACACAACTATATATATTAAGGTATTCATCGGTTATTAAAAGAATATTCAAATGCTGTAACGAAAATGGTTATACACAGTTGATTTTAATAGCATAACAATATTTTGAACATTTTGGGAGCATTGTGTAAATTCTTAGTTTTTGATCTTCGTATGATATTAATATAGAATAGAAGGTTTGCCCCCTTAGTTATATTATGACATAGTGGATTTTAAGATTTCTAAGGCTATCATTGACTAAAGAGAAGGAAATATCTTATATTTTCTTACAATTTAAAGGTTCATGATTACATCGCGCAAGCGCGGAATAAGCGACGCCACGGGCAGGTGGTAGCTCCAAGCTTTACACAGGCTTTAGCGCGGCCATCTGACAATGACGTCACCAATAACAAATTAAATACGCCATTGACGGAAAATATGCCAATTTTCATACAATAGTTTATA
This sequence comes from Platerodrilus igneus, assembly GCA_036346225.1. Taxonomy (NCBI): domain Eukaryota; kingdom Metazoa; phylum Arthropoda; class Insecta; order Coleoptera; family Lycidae; genus Platerodrilus; species Platerodrilus igneus. The sequence goes on along the minus strand of JARFIW010000507.1, from coordinate 3,683,022 downwards.
ACAGCGAAATACTCACATGAATATGTCCCTGAGTTAAAGTTGGCTTCTGTTGACGTCCATCAGGGCTACTGATGGCCCTTTTAAGGCAATTAACGGAGGGTAAGCCTAACGTCCATCCAAATGGCTGGAGCCCCCTTTAAGATAGTTAAAGATGGTGACTGCTCCGGTTAGCTGTTAGCGGAGCATGGACATCCGGCTCGTTCTAGGGTCGTGGGACTGCTCCAGGGTCGTATCAGATTCCTATATGTAGCGGAACGATAAGGAATAGGTTAATCAGGTATAGTCAAACAAAGATAAGCAAAAGGAAATCTACATAATAAAAATGAAGATACGATACCAGACACGACCGCCCTTCTCGATGTTCAAAGGCAAACGGCCACGTTAAAAAGACCACCGGAAAAAAACCCACTTTTCTGTCCTTTCCCGCGTCGGCGCGAAATTATTCGTCCAACCCACTTTTAACGTGACGGAAATACGCCAAGTCTTTTAAATTTAAAGGCGCGAAAACTTCCGCACATAAAAATTAAGCTAAGAAAATATTTAGTGCCACTTTGGCACGTAACAATTTAGTGGGAGAAAGTGATTAGACACCCTCCTCGTGACTTAGTTGGTTTGCTTGTGACTACTAAGTCCAAGGTTCTGCGTTTGAATCCTGACACTGACCACTTGAAAAATGTTAAGCGAGCATTATTCACAAAAATATGTCCTTGTTCGAATGAGAGGTAAAATGTGTCTGAGTGTTGTCGCACATGTTATAGATCCCTACCTTGCTTGGAACAGTAAGGGTTTGGCAAAATTCAAAATTTCCAGGTTAAAAAAACTCGCTTCCTGGCCAATGTAGCACCTTCGGGTGGAGCATTTGAAAAAATCAAATGTAGGGGAGCAAGTAATTATTGAATTTCTTAGAGTGCATTCTTTCCTTTTTGATTATTAAAATTTTCTGAATTAACATCATTTTGAAAAGAATTTTGAATATTAAATAAATAAAGCATTTGTCTAAAATTTAATTTGAAAAGCTAGTTGTTGATATTAAAATTAAACAACGAACATTGTTTTATTTAAATTTTTATACCAGAACATTTCTGTAAGTTTCTTAAGATTTTTATATTAGGGTTCTGAGTCTCAGGGACAGACATTTTTTCTAAGTTGGGATAAATAATTTGTGGACAGAAATTTTAAGTACTGAAGATTGGAAGACACTAATTTAAATAGGGGTCGTAAATTTGAGAGCTTTGGAATTGAATTTTATATAAATTGGAGATAGTGATTAAAAATTCAAGATTCCTCGAATGAGTTTTGAAGATATAAAAACTTAATTTTATATTCTGAAATTTATAGGGATATGAAATAATACGTCGATAAATTAAATTTTAAGAAGCAGAAATTTTTGGGTTATTGCTTCTTATATATGGTGTGTAATTGTTCTGCACGGCTGATTAAGTGAAATACTTCTTTCTGACTGTTGCTTAACTATGCATACACTTGCAATTGCTGGATTCTATGCCTGTGGTGGTCTTTGGGAATCTTTTTCTGTGTTGAGACTATACGGTCACTTTTCTATTTCAATTTGTTACGTGCTGTCCCTGAATGCAAATATTTTCACTGATACTTAATTAAAAACTTTATATCCCTGTACTGTATTTACAGTCATTTGCATATTTGTTTAACATTTCCGACTACTCTCTCAAGTCAAACAGTTGCTTATTCAATATTTGAAATGGATTGTATTAACACTTTAGCTTTAAATTTAAAGTGCTTAAATCTATTCTATTTCAATATAGCCTTAAACTCTGGTATTTTCCTTAAAGATTATAATAAGTTTAAAATGTGGTTCGGTTATCAGAATAATTGGTTTTCAAAAGATTATAATGTGTTATCTACGTGTTTCTGAAAGGTTATTTCGTGCCTTCTTAACTGTAGACTATATTTAAAATAAGGTATTTAAGTTGTTTTGTATAATTTTATACTGGAAAGTGGGCAATGCATCCTACGGATAAGTAATACGTTCTTGAGTCTAATATAGTTGAAACCAAATAAAGTTGGTAATGACTCATTGTTCGTAATTGTATGCTTCAATACCATAAAAACGTATGTCGAGCAAGCTCCAGAATTCAATGTGGCCTTGTAATATAACGTTCTATCAAATCATCAACATTGACAGCCAAAAGTTAGGTTAGCTTTATCCCGCGCTTTGACTTATGAACAAATATTTTCTTTTCATTCAAGAATTTACATAATCCAAAGACTGAATTGCATTATAAATAATTTGAAGAGTTTGAAATGTTTTATTAGCACGTAATAATTTTTAATAGGTACTTACAAAATGGTTTTAAATCACTTTAGAATATGATAATAATTCTCCTAAACCCATTAATAAACAGCCTAAAATTATATGGAGACCGATTTCATAGTTAAGTTGTGCTTCGTTTCCACAAAGTCATATGACTTTCAATTTGTAAATGTGAATAAACTGCGCAAAGAAAACTCCAGTATAAAGTTACCAGAAGCTAAAATCAGTAATGAAGAATAAGATCAAGAAGTGGGTGCCTCCATATGGAATACAATAAATCAAGATCATCATTCCCTTAAGTGGGGCCATTATAGAACTTTAAATATATCTTGAACACATTATTGCAAAAAGAAGTGACGATACTGTGCAGTGCTGGAAAATTATTAAATTTAATTACTTTTTTTTAAGTGAGATAGTAAGAGAAAATGTCGTCTATTTCTTTTCTGTCATGCGAACGCTTATTTTCCAGAGCTGGAAATATATTAAGCAAATGTTACACAAGCTTATCTGTGATAAGAGCTCAGCAACTATTATTCCTGCATTGTATTCAAAAGGATATTAATTAAATAATCAATATTTAGTTAGTTTGTTTCTTTAATTACATAATTTAGTGTTTACCAATCACTATATACATTTGATGTTTCAACAATTGGTTAAAATATCTTGAATTTGCATATAATTCAACTACTGAAACCTACAGTATTATATTACGGTAGTGGGACCATACATAGAAACATTAGACATTAAATCAACATTTTGAAATATTTATTGCTTTGGTTCTAGAATACAATATAACCAATATTTACATAAATAATTGTCAGTTTTATAATTTTTAGATAGGATACATTTATTTTTCAATCATAACTACAATCAGTGTCACTGTCGTCAGTAAAACTATTGTCATTGCTACCATTTTAACGGTTGAACAATGTCAAATTGTTTTTCAATATCCCACCATTCTTTCATGCATTTGTGAGCATGTTCTATACATTTTTGCCAATATGCAACGTCTATTTGTCGTAGTGATTCAAACCATATAATTCTTATATTATGGTTGTTGTATTGTTCGTTAAATCGTCCCACATTTTTATTATAGTAATATTTGGCTTTAGTCCATATTAACTCAATTGGATTAAATTGACAATGATATGGAGGTAATCGTAAAACTCTACGACCATGCTTTGCTGCAATTTTATCTATTTCGTAAACTTTAGGTTTTGGATTCTCTCTGACTAACGTCAATAATTCTCTCTTTAAAATACTAGTTTCAAAAGATACTTTATGTTTCAGCTGGTAGTCTATTACTTCCTGTTTATTAGATGTTGTATTTGGCATTTTTTCCATTAATTTTGAATGATAAGATGCATTGTCTAATATAATAAGGCTGGGTTGGTTCAGGTTTGGAATTAAAGTTTCTTGAAACCACTTCGTAAACAGTTCAGCATATATCGCCATGATAGTCTGCACTTGGTGATTTGGTAGAAAACAAAAGAGATGCGTTTGGAACAAAACCATCTTTGTTTTCCACATGCAGCACAATGAATCTATAATACTACCAAAATAAAGAAGACTATTTAAAACAAGTAATCAGAAACTTACCGTTTTCCTTCACCAAATGGTTTTTTCTTAATACTTTGTTTTGTGTTATCAAACCAACTTTTTTTCGCTGAGCCCCGACTGAAAATCCATGATTCGTCTAAGAAAACAGGATCATACAATTCCTTTTGTTTGTTTAATTCGTATTCTCTCAAGAATTTTACTCGTGCTGCGGCAACATGTTCTAATTCAAATAATCCTCATCTGCTATCATCATTTTTAAAAGTAAAACCAATGGTAGGTAAAAGCCTTTTCAAACTACTTATACTAAAACTAAATACTCCAGACAAAGCAAGTTTTTGTTGTAAGGCTTTTTATGTAACATGGAGCCCTAAAAATTACACATAGGTTATAAAATATATTTCAAATTAATATTATCTTTATTACGTTTAGAATGCATGTTGTATAGTTTTCTCTTGGCACAATCTTTAACTGAATCGTCTACATTGCAAGATTTTAATTTTGTGCATTTTCGATTCATACCATGAGATTGCAGTTTAATTAAACCATGTTTTCTACTAAAGTTGATCTAGCACTTGTTCTTACCAGCATTACAGATTCAAATGGAACAAACAAACCTCGATTGTCACGTTACCTTTCAAAGTAATTTAGAACATTCATAATCACCAACTGTGTTTGTAATTTTAAATGTTTATTATGCAGCATTTTTAGTGTAAATATGAAACGGCAATAGTTTTGAAGAAAAAAACAGTTCTACAATACAATTAAGACAAAAATACAAAACACTAAATGAATAGAAAAGCTAACATAGCCTTCAAAAGCTCAAATTCACAAATGAATTTACAAACTTTATGAACCAAAATAAGACATACGTTTGCTACTTCTTTATTATAGAATTATGAAGAAACGGCTTTCTATAGCTATCGTGTTCTATGAAGTGAAATTAGTAGACACGAGTAACATACATTATACTATAGTTGTGTTTTCTGTCTACGTATTGCGATGAGTCACACACAAGTTTGTTTGGTTCTAACTATATTTGTGTTGTTTTGAAGCGCGATTTTAGAGAGCAGACGTTAAATGTGGGTTTTCCATTTATCGATTGTAGTTCGCTTGTGAGAATGAGTCAATAAGTTGGTGGTACGATGGAGATATCTCATCAATACCTTTTCAAGGAACAGTTTTTGTTTCATTTGTGTAAAATTAGAAATATGCGATCTCCTTTAATAAGTTGCCGATTTTAATATCTAGAAATGGAACTTATCACATTTTAGTTGAAGATAAATAAATTCGGTTACTACTAATGTAAAATGTATTACATCATATGCCAATCACAAAAAGTTGTTGTGTTTCTTCAATGAATTAGCAGAACTTACAAGATCACACTGTGATAAAATTAAATACAGGAACTTCATGCCAAACTGTAAGGCTTACTGTTTCTTCTCAGCATCGTTTCGATGATATTCCTCATGAAAAATTGAGTCTAGATTTTCTTTGCTAAGTTTTCTAGGTTACTTACTCATCGCAGAACTGGAAATTTTACGGTCGCTACCGGTCTTACTTCGCTCAAATTGTCGGAATATGCTTATAGTGACAGCTTTCAATTTAAAGAAGTTTTGTACAATAATGTCAGGGATCTAATTACAACTTTAAAGAATACAAACTCCAGAGATCTCTTTGACTTGAATAGTGCGCTCATAAAGATTATATCTATAGTTATACCGTTAACAAAGCTCATAAACTTCTGCATTAAGGATTCCATATTTCCAGATGTTCTGAAACAAGCAAAGGTTGTCCCAGTTCATAAAAAAGGTACCACCTCATTGATGGAAAACTACAGACCGATTTCAGTGTTACCTATTATTTCAAAAATTTTGGAAACTGTGTTAAAAGATCAATTGGTATCTTTTCTTCAGGAACATCAACTTCTAACTACCCGTCAATTTGGTTTTCTGAAAAATCTCTCTACTACTCATGCAATTATTAATCTTGTCGAAAAAATTTCTCATTCATTTGGCCGATTTAATAGATTTTAGCAAAGCGTTTGATTGTGTTGACCACCATATACTGATTAATAAGTTGTATGCCCTGAACTGTGATGAAAGTTGTATCATGCTTATTAAATCGTATTTAAACGATAGGTCTCAATTAGTGCATTACAAAGATAATTTTTCTTCTCTAGTCAATGTCCCGACAGGTGTACCCCAAGGTTCCATATTGGGACCTCTTCTGTTCCTATGTTTCATCAATGATTTACCAACATTCTTATGCGATTCTAACATTGTTTATGCAGATGATACGATTTTGCACTATCAGGGGGATAATTTATCACAGCTTTTACAAGAAAGTACCAAATCCTTAAACCTAGTTCAAAATTGGTCTACTCACAATAAACTTTCTTTAAACAATAATAAGACTGTTCAACTTGTCTTCTCACTGAAATCTGGAGCATCAAGTTGTGATAAGATTGCTAATTTTCTGGGGGTTACAATTGATGCAGTTTTAAGTCTGGACAAACATTGTCACAGTTTAAGTAATAAACTTTGTAAAACGCTATATTTCATTAATTCACTAAAAAACTCAGTATCTTCAGATGTCCTAAAAACTTGCTATTTTTCCATGTTCCATTGTCATATGTCTTACGCGATTGAAGTCTGGGGCCATTGCTCATCCAGTAAACATATATTTCAATTACAACGCTGTGCAATACGTGCAATATCACATCTAGGTTTTCGTGATAACTGTCGTAATAATTTTGTTGAACTTAACATTTTAACGCTTTCATGTATTTATATTCTGCAATGTTCCATTTATGTCCGGAAAAATCTACCTAAGTATAGTAAACATATAAACACACGCAACTTTAACACACATGGCAAGTTTGACTTGGTGCCATCCTGTCATAGGCTGTCTCGTAGTAGGTTTGGAACCAATTACTATAGTTGAATATTTTACAATGCACTGCGTCCCTGTATTAGAGAATTGTCACTTAATCAATTTAAAGCTATGCTAAAAAAATTTCTAGTTAAAAATGCCTTCTATTCTTTTAATGATTATCTTAATGAAGCAGTAAATCTCCAGTAACCTTTTCTAGACTCTAAAATTAGTTTATATATTATTATTATTAATTTAATAATTATATTGACACTTCCAACACATTTAATTGTATAATGGCAATAAATACATGATTGATTGATTGTTATTGGTGGAATATTAATTATATAATACAATCTGCATGGACTGACTATAAATTTGTTTATATACATTTTTTTAGAGTTACCCTATTGTTTATGAGCGTCTCACGGCAGTAATGCTATGGCTGCAATGACAGGTTAGGTTACTGTTAGAAATAGATATTATTATTAAAAAACACAAATTAGATATTATTACAAAACACAAATCACTCAACACGCATATCAGAACAGTCGGCAATAGTTTTAGCAACAACTGTTCTGATATACGTGTTAAGTGATTTGTGTTTTTTAATAATAACATCTATTTCTAACAGTAACCAAACGTATCATTGCAGTCACATCATTACTGCCGTGAGACGCTCGTTATTGTTTAGGGGACACTAATATAAGTCTATACTACTATAGGTAAAATGCATTTAAGCTGCTACAGGATTTTTCTTAATTGGTAGGTCCATACTACATTACTTTTTTTAGTCATTTTTAGGAAGTTGTGGACACTGAGTAAGTATATAATTATATAAATTGCTTTTTTTGAATGAATATTTTATATATAAAGCGTTTTCATAAATGGATTGAAAACAATCCACTACATATTTCTTTTAATGTTTGTTTTATATGGGAATTGAAGTTAAAAATTAGTTCTAGGTAATTAAAGATGGTATAAATTATTTTTGTGTCGATTGTTGTACTGTGTAAGTCCTCTGGGACGTTCTGGATAAATGTTTTTTGCAAGTTGGTTTTCCTTTTATTACATGTTGTTTTTCCTTAAAGGTTTGTAAAAAAAATTCCTAATTTGAAATTTTCTTTTTTTCTATCTTTGTGACCTGCCCCACTCTACGACCTTTAGCTAGCACTGTCTTCTTTGGATTTCTCTTTTTTGTTGCAGTACTCGGAGTGGGATATTTTCTTTGCTTACTTTAGTTTTGCTTTCGTGTCTGTACGGAACATCATTACAAGTTGCGTCTCGGATTATTCCCGAGGTATAGTGTTCAATCTTAGCTAGCGTTCTAGTATTCTTAAAGACAATGTTGTGTCCTTTAGTGTTGAGCTAAGGATGATGTTTTTCATTTTTCTTTATTGCGTTTTTATGTTCTTCCTTCCTAATACTACTTCTTCTGTTTGTTTGCTCAAAGTAAGATTTGTTGTCGTCTAAGCATAGTATTTCATAGACTCGTTGGTCTTCTAATGGGACCAGGTGGATTGTGTTTGTAAATACTCCCTGTATGTTTGTTGTGGTTTGTTTTGTATTTTTCTTAAACTTCTTTGAGAATTAAACCACTCGTAGTTGTTAAAATTGTCTTTATTTACGTTTCGATCCATGACCTAGGATCGAAACGTAAATAAAGACGATTTTAACAACTATGAGTTGTTTAATTCCCAAAGAAGATTAAAAAAATGAATTGTGTTTGCTATATTTATGAAGAAAGTCGATTCATATTGTTTACTGACTAATTAAAGTTAAAAACCATAAATATCAATGAAAACTAATGTACTGTCTGGTATCAAAGTATTTTTTAAACTAAATTTATTATCATTAACCATGTTACCATCCATAACTTTTTTATTTTGATACTGTTGACGTCCATTTAGTAATTGAACTTGGAATTTAGAAAGGGACAGATGAGGTAGGATGGTTTATTACTGTATAATTTTGTGGGATTTTTTTAAGTTGTGTGAGTTTTATGATAGAATTACACATATGATTCTTTAAAAACAAACATGTTTCTATAAATATACTGTCATTTTTATAGCAGCATTATTTGTTTTAAGGGTCACAGGAAGTAGTTGAAAATTTGCCGCCAGAAGAACTAGAGCATATTAGAAATCTGCATCAACTTGAACAAGATGACAGTTTACATAATGGAGTATCTAGATCTTCCCGTAATGTGGGAATGAGAAGGTAATAGTATAATAAGGCTTCACATATTTATTTTAAAATGTAATTTATAGAATGGGTTCCATTGGATTATCACAAAATGGTATTTTTAAATATAACAGACGTATTTTAGTTCAGCCTCTGAAATTAGTAGAAATAAATAGAGCAAGAGATGCTGTGTAAGTATATTTATTATAGAAATATATATTAACCAGTCATTAATTTTAGAGAGTGTGTATCAGCATGGGAGTTGGCACAATATCGTAAAGAAATGAAGAAGCGTTCTCTTATGATAAATACAGCTAATTCAGGGGCTTCTGTTAAAAATATTCAAAAAGTAAGACGTCGTAAGGGAAAACGAGATATGAGATCAATGTATAGGACGAATTCTATCGGTACTGATGCTGAACCTTCTGAAGCAGAAGTAGTAAGTTTTGCATAACATAAAGTATAGAAAAATTGAAAGGTTGTTCTTAATACTGCCATTGGTGATTAGTCAAAAAACAGAAATAGGCCAATGTAGATAATCAAATAATTATAATAAATTACATTACTGACATTGCATGAATCTCAATGTGAGGTTTAAAAGAATGCTTTAACATTATTTAATAATCGGAAATTAATTACTTTATCATACTCATGAACGCTAATAAGGCAGCTAAACTAAAATTATTATTTTTAATCGTTCTTTACCTAAACAGTTTTTTTTATAGGAAATGAATGAATTACAAAATTTATACTCCATCAAATAGCAAAAGAATCTTTTATGGTATTTTTTAACCTCTCTTTTTGGCAACTAGACAATTCATGATAATCTTTCAAACCTTTTCAGTATATAATACTATACTTCTTTTTTACCTCTCCATTTCATCATCAAAAATCATTCTTAATTTGAAAGCAACGGTCTTAATTTTCTTGGCCAAGTGGAGGATATTTTCTGATAGAGTTAACAGTTCCGAAAGTACGTGAAACGTCTGCCAATTTAGGTAAGGTGCAAAGATTATGTGAAGTAAAACTATCCCTTCCTTAGAACATTGTTGATACACTACATCAAATTTAGTGTTTTTTTTTCCAATGTGTATAATAGAATATACTGCATCTGCTTAAAGACTCACTTCAATGGTTTTACTTCAGCTTTGCTTTTTTAGTCTTTTATTATATTCACCTCAATCAACCTTTTTTTTTATGTGGCAAGAAATTGTTGTGTAGAGCTACATATTATTTTAATTTAAATTGCACAAACAACACAAACTTTATTTGGCCCAGGAGAGGCTATGTGTGAAGGTCATAATATGCATTATTTGAAATATATAGGAATTTGTACCATTAAATACTGTATGTATTACAAGCTTTTTCAACAAATCAAGTGATAGATCTAGTTTTCCAACAAGTGAATGCACTATCTTTACAGTAAATACAATTTTCATTTTGATTAAGTTTGTGGAGATCCACGTATCCCCTCTATGTCATAGCTTCGTTGGGGTTAGTTTTCTGACACTAGTTTTAATTACAATCAATTTTGGTCTATGCCTGAAAGAGGAATTTAATAAATAATGTTTAAAAACCTACTACTTAATGTTTATTACCATAACCGAACTCTCCATATTAATTTGATGTTACTGTTAAAATACATGAACAATTATGTTTTTATTCCATCAAGTACTTGTAAAATGAAATAATTCCATGTGGTGTCAAATTTGCAATGTCAAATGTGATTTATTGTTATAGGTTTGCATCGTTTGCATTGTCAGGTCGATCTTGATAGAATGAAATTGTGGTGATATTTACATTTCAAAGATTTTAACAATTGAGTCGTTTATAGCTTATAGAACAAAAGTTGATAATTTATATATTTTAAATAAAAATGTATTATGCAGCAGCTAGCTCGACAATTATAGAATACTACGATCATTAAATCTTTGAATGCATAAGCTCTTAAAAAAAACAACGACCTATTGGCAACATAGTTTTTCCAAGTAAATTGAATAAATGTCGCATTCTAGGTGGTCAATTAACTTGAAAAATGCATAAAAGTAGTTCATACGAATGCGATTGATCACGTGACTGCCTTCTTTTGTGGTTTTGCATCTATTTATGTTATATTGAAAGTTGTGTAATTATTTTTGTATATTTATTTATTGTGATAGAATAAAGGTGTAAAGCTGTGTTAGTAATATTTTGCATAAATTGAAAAAATTTTAATAAATTATATTGCTTCGGCTCGTTTCCAAATCTTACCATTTTTATTTCTTCCTGGCATATGCAATCCAAGCTACATCTTAATTCAAACAGCATCATATTAAGTCTGTATTAACTGAGAACTTTTTTTTACAGGAATCTGAAGCATCTTCTAATAGCAGTCATAGTGAGGTTTCGGTAAATCTAAATCGAGATGAAGAAGATACAACAACACTTACTGATGACACTGAGGATTTTTCAGATTCATCTGGATATTCTGATTGGGTTGCAAATCACGGCGAAAATTTAGAACCGCCAAAACGATCTAAGCGAAAACAGGCACCTGCAAATAAAAGGGTTGTTAGTAATGTTCCATCCACTTCTCAACGTGAACCACCTAAAGCAGCTCCTATGAAACCGGTATGTATTTATTTGTAAAACATATGCTTATATTCTATATTTGAAGTAACAAATTATTTATTAGTGTATCTTATTTTGTTTTGCAATTTATTTTGCAAAATACATTCAGAAGAAGATATTAGAAGTTGCAAATAAAACGATTATCACCTGGACATTTCTTTTATTTTTCTATATATTGGTCTCTTTTAAATGGTTTACACTTGCATATTTAAAAGTCGTTTTTTAATGCTTGTTATAAAGCTTTAATGCATTAGGACTTCTCGATAAATATTTAGAATAAGTAACCAAGAGATAACATATTCCTCAGAATAAATTGTGTTTGTGCATTGGCAACATAAATTACAATTTAGACCATTTGTATCACAAACGACCTACCTTGTAGTTGTTGATTGTTGGCTATTGACAATAACTATACAAATACAGAAAATAAATAAAATCTTATTATAAATTGTAGAGTCGTGACCTCATCCTGGCCATCTGACAACTGTATTCTTAATTTTTAATTTGAATCGCAGCCAGGTGCACATTAAAGCAACAAACATTTTCAATTCCTAAATTCTTCAGGTGCAATCATCTCATGGTGAATCTATTTGTACATGTGTACAATCTAAGGAATCCAGCACATGAGGAAACGCTGCAATGGTAAAATTCTTTGTGCCACAGATGCATGTTCTGCTTTGTTTTAAGGCAATTTAATAAATTGGGGCCTTAGTGATGCAATAATCTCACATTAATTTTATAATACGGCCCGCTGTCGCTTTGTTGAACATCACTGCAATCGCTAATGCACGTTACGATTGTCTCTGTGACAATATCTCATGTGTGAGAATAAGTTGATCCATAGGTGACACAGACTGGTTCATATAACAACAATGCATTAAGAAATATAACCTCACGGGATACAAATTATCAGCACTAGATTAAAAGTTACTTATCTAGTTATGGTATTTATTTCAACGTTCATTAATTAAGTCTGGAATCTTTAATGTGGATGGCTTAGTAGCTCTGAACTTCATACAAAATTCTTCATCGTCCCAATCTTCAACATTATTAATGTGCCTTCTAACCTTCTTTTAAGTTTCTCGTGTTCAAATACAATTCTTTCAAGAAATCATTATCGGCGTCATTTTCTATCAACCAATTTTCACGTTTTGTAAGTGCCATTTTTCTTTAAAAAAAAATTTTATTTTGAAGGTTTAACATATATCAGATGGTTGAAGTTCAGAATAAATTAACCATTAAGCTAAGGATAGTGACTAATCCAACATGATAGTACGCTTTTTAAGCTTAACCTTTAGTTAAAATTTATTGCAAAGTTTAAATAAAGGTAAAAGTGCATGTTATAAGGGAATTAAATTATTAAGCTTGCACATTGATATTGAAATTGACTAATTATGATCTATTTTTGATAATTATAGTAATTGCAATCGAAATTTGCATGGAATTAATTAGTTAAAATTTATTTGCAACATTGTATTTGATTCGAATTACTAAATGTTATTGACGATATTTAGTTTCTGTTAATTTTAAAAGTGGTCACTTTTAAACTACAATTAAAGTTCGTACTTATCACTAATTTCTATTTATATAATTAACAATTACATCTATATATGTACTTTCATTATTACAGCCAATAAAATAAAGGCCGGCGAAAAGATAAGTTTAAAAATCCAAGTACTCAGATTTAAATTGAGGTTTATGCATGCAGAACTGAAATTAAATTCTGACTAGCTTTGGTTTTGGAACAGAGTTTAGATTACTAATACCGGGAAAAATTTTAAATTATTTGGATGATTTGCACCTATCTAAGAAGTATTTGTGTTTTTGGACTAATTTAATATGGCACCAGTAGTCTTGTATTTTTCGAATATGAACAAGTGCATCGAATATGTAGACGAGTTACCAAGCAATAAGGAAATGAGAAGAAAACTTAAGATTTGAAACATTTACTCCCAGTAAACTGCTCCTACAGTTACATGTCTTATTGTTAGACAGGTAATATGTACAATAATTCATGACGTGGTTGTACAGGGAGCGTAATAATGTTACATAGATTTTTTCAATACAAAAATGAATCATAATAAATAACACAATGAAACAGTTTACCTTTAATCATTTAGGTAGTTTAATTAAAGTACAGCCAAATTACTAAAACCTTGTATTTCTGCTTATTGTTCATGTAAAAGTATGTCCGGGTCGGATGCATTTCCACAGCCTTTATTCAGCAGATTACAGCGAAGTTTGTTGATCACCTACAATATTAAAACAGGGGCATGTAAGATACAAGGAAGGTGGGAAATTTGCAGGTGCTTCACGACATTAAATGCACTGACTGGTCACTTTGTCTGTAATCTACCTGATCATGGTGCTTGTTCACACCAACTGTTAAACCCCTCATTTATATTGCACTTTTCATTGGTTAAAGCAATGATGCACAATCTTCAAAGTGTTAGAAAACGTTTAATTTAATATTCAATTTACACGAAATACATAATAAACTATTCCTAGTCCTTGACAGTGTTGGGAGCTCAATACCACAGTTTTAATGTTTTGTGACCTACTTATGCTAGCTAAATTACTATGGGAAATATACTATCAGTTTAGGATTGGAAATCTGCTATGATTAATTATTGAAATACAGCTTGTGAAGCAAAAAAAAAAGCATAACGGTGTTCTAATCTTAATATTTCTTTGGGGATACTTAAATTTTACTCAACTTTTATACTTTTGTTCTGGTGTATTTACATAGTTTACAATAAAAATTTAATCTGAAACATATTATTAAATGCAGTAAAATGAGTAAAAATTATATATACTAATTGAATTAATTCTGTTGTCATGAGATACATAACTACAGAAGGTAACTAGCATTTATAAATTCTCATTGTTTTGTTAAAAACTATTAATGTTACTTATTTTCACATAAGTTGGTACACCTCTTTCTTTCAATCTATTTACCATAACTCCAGCATCCGGTGTCTTACCAAGAATTCTACATCAACTAACTCTTTTGGATTCCCCACAGTGGTTAATTAAATCAGTTAATGCCATATCAGAAACTGTGTAGCGGATTAACATGACTTATTGGGCTCTTCTAAATCTCCTAACCTTGAGATTGGGTTAATGAGTATAACAGAAGACCATGTACGGACTGTGTCTATTGCATCCAAGAAGGTAAATCCATATCTTTGGCAGGCACAGGCATTATCAAAATCATTGACTAATAAGCATTTTTAAATAAAAACGTCCCAGACTGCAACTGTCATATTTACGGTTTATTTCTAACATTCCTTTTACTTTTTGTGGAAACATCAAATAAATTTTTCATAGTGTCTAATTTTGTAAAGATTTACCCGTGGTAGAGAAAATGTGTTTTTTCTGTATTGATTTTGTAACAATTTGAGATATGGCATAATCAGTTTTAAGGGAAACATTAGTTTGCATATTATAGTCCGTTCGCCAACAAACTAATTGCTCTGTTGTATTGTATATACAATTTTAAAGCTATTGAAAAATTTAATATGCTGACCACATGAATGAAAAGTATTTTTAAAGCACTGTGTTAATTGTTTTAATATTGTTTAAGGTGTCATCTATAAAAGTTCCCAAAGGAGAACTTCCCGAGATTTATAAATTTCCTGAATGGTTATCTGAAACGATGCCTAGTAAGGCCCCATATTTTCCTCAAATGGGTGATGAAGTAGTCTATTTCAAACAGGGTCACCAGATGTATGTAGAAGCTGTACAAGCTAAAAATTTATATGATATAAACTTAAAGGATTTGCCTTGGACAAAAATGGACCTTCAGGTATTTTAGTCACTTTTGCAGGTACAACAAGTGCATGATATTTTTAGGACCCAGAATTTGTTAAAGTTGTTGGAATTAAATATGAATTAAGACCTCCAAGACTTTGTTGTTTGAAGCTTGCCATATTAGACGCTGGTGGGAGACTTGCAGGGGGCATGTTCACAATAAAGTATCATGATATGCAAGATGTTATCGATTTTCTTGTACTTAAGCAAGTATTTGATACAGCTATTTCAAGGAATTGGAATGTAGGGAATAAGTAAGAGCTTATTTAATATGAATTTGTTTAGTGATTAAATTTTCAGTATTTTTTTTTTGTAGGTTTCGGTGTATGATTGATGGTTTTTGGTGGACTGGAGAAATAATGGAACATTCGGCTGTATGTTCTGATTATCCTGAGTCGCCTTTCCTATGTTTTGAAGTACGATGGGATAGTGGCGAGTTTGAACGTATGAGTCCCTGGGATTTGGAACCTATTAGAGAAGACCGTAAGTTATGCTGCAATTTGTGTATTTGAAAGAATTTTAAAAAAATTGCAGGTGTACCAGAAAATGCAGGCGATTCTGTACCTGTTTTACCTGAAGAAATAAGAAATAGTTTATATCAACCTCAAGAAGAGGAATGGCCGTATGGTGATCGGCTATCAGCTTGTATAGATATAGTTGACAGCTTGGAATATGTTATGGGTTTAGCAATTGCTGAACCATTTTTAGTGCCTGTTGACCTTAATGAGTATCCAACATATGCATATACAATTGAGTATCCAATTGATTTATCTACTATTAAAGCTAGACTGGAAAACAAATTCTATAGAAGAATTACTGCTGTACAATTTGATGTACGTTACTTGGCAACAAATGCAGAAAAGTTTAATGAACTTCATAGCACCATAGTAAAACAAGCTCGCATCATAAGTGAATTATGTTTAAGAATTATCAAGTAGGTGTATGTTTCTTTTTTTGAATAATACTTATTATAATAAATCATCGTGTAAGAGTTCTATTATACAAAAGTATTGCTTCTGGCTTTGTTGAAAAGGTGTGCTATTGTGATGTTTATTATGAAAAATTTGAAAACACTATTGCTTTTGAAGGTGATGAAATTCGTTAAACGAATATTTTTAGTATTTTTCACAGTTTTCTCAGTGGAATTGTAAATAGTTCGATGCTTCATGCGAATGAAAAAATACTTTGCTTAAAAAAATGTCGAAAAATCATTTAAGTATAATTTCTCTGAATATGATATAAAATGTCTTAAAAATAAGTTTGAGCAAAAATACATATGCATTTCAGCTAAAGTTTGCAAATGTTCGGTAGTATACATTTCTGCTTCTTAGAATGTTTTGGGTTTATAGAAATATTGGTGAGTTGGTATTTTTGTTACAAATTTATAAATGCACATGTTAAGAAGTCTTGAATTAAAAGTTATGTTATCAGTAGTATTATTCAAGAATTGGTCTACTTGTTCTTTCATTAAAACTCGATTTTTTTTGTGTATAGCCATAATTTTATCTTAGAAATGCACATAAATATGAATATTTGTTAATATCAATGCAATTTTTAATATTCAGTGTAGTCCTAGCCCTAGAATATCGCCACTAAAGTGTAGAACATTTCATCTTGGCGAATTAAGTGAAACAAATGCTAAAAAGCACATTCTGAGTGGTTTGTTATATTTTTATTCATTGTATTATTGCAAAAAATTGTTTACGGGCACTCATAAATGTATGTCTTTCATGACAATAGCTTTAATACAACTTCTTTTGTAGTTTTCACTTTATCTGGTGTTATACTCGATAAATCTTTTAATTTAACTATTTTCGTTCGGATACAAGAATAAGTCTTGCTTGCACGTTGTAATGCAAGTTTAAAATAATTAAGTAAACAATATATAAAGATTCTTCCACAAGGTTTGAATTTTGAAAGTATATCTTTAAGATTCCAAACAAATCCACATAAAATAGTATATTAAAGATGCCAAGAACTTTTTGTTGTTGTAATTGGTTTCCCAGGTGCCCTTATTTTAATAATGCTTTGTATGTGCATACCCTTACAGATTTTGACTAATCTCTTGAATATTTCAAGCTGACTTTCTGCTTATTCGATACGTACGTTGCCATTCTGCTTTATTCCATTTTGTTAAAGTCACTTTTTTCTATTCACGAATTTCACTACTTTGCAACCTTTATACTGGGATATGCTCTTTCATTATGAATAATTACTGTTATTTAAAGTTTGAGGTGTTTTTAATTTAGTTTGTAAGTCGATGATTGTTCATTTGGTTAAAATAATTTGAGGTATTTGATTTGTACTAAAATAAGTGATACAGTACTTTGTACAATTTTCTTATTGTCTGAAAGCGAAAATGACAAGTAGACAATTATCACCCATCTATGTACTGATGAAGCACGTGATTAACTCTATTTATTAGCTGTGATTCTAATTACACAACATAAAATGCAGTGGTGTCTATTGACAGGTATAAGTTCGCAATTACTGTAAATTAGATATTAAATTATATTGTTCATAACTGTTGTAAGAACGCGGAATAACTACATAACGTGTTTTTTAATAACTTTCTTTTTTATAACCGTTTAATAAGGAAGCATTACATATTACATTGAAACATTGACAGTTAAAAAGAACCACTGCCCGAAATACACAAATCTTAACCATGACTACTATATAAAATCACGGCTTACTTTACAACATCTCCACTTGAGCCGTAGAGTAAGTTACATCCTCTTGTACAGAACCTATGTTTTTCTACTGGTTCTGGTTTTGTCAAGTTATCTGCTATCATTTCATCCGTGCCAATATAAACAAATTTTACAGCCTTTTCGGTTACCTTTTCTCGTAGAAAGTGGTTACATATATCAATGTGCTTTGTACGTGAAGAATAAGCGGTTGTCTCTGATAACTGTACAGCACCCTTGTTGTCGCAGTGTATGATTGTCGAACCCTGTTTTGTTTGACTAAACAATTCTTCGTATAATCCACGAATCCACAATGCTTCCTGAGTTGCAGCAGACATTGACATATACTCAGATTCTGTCGTTGATAATGTAACAGTTGCTTGCTTCTTTGATGTCCACGAAATCGCACCACCTTGCAGCTTAAATACATACCCTGTAGTCGAGCGTCTGTTTGTAGTATCACTAGCCCAATCTGAGTCGCAGTAACCCTGTACAAAAGCATTTCCATTTTTTGAATAAGTCAACTTCCAGTCAATTGTGCCCTTTAAATAACGCAGAATTCGTTTTGTGGCATTCCAATGCGCCTTTCCTGGGTTGTTGTTAAAACGACTTACGACTCCTACTGCATACTGAATGTCCGGTCGTGACACTTATGCCTCAAACAACAAACTCCCAACAACTTCTTGATATGGTACATTCTGCATTGTTTTCGATCTTCTTCGTTTTGTGGTGACATTGCTGTTGTCAATTTTGATTTGGGTCTACTGGCGTGAACACGCTATTACAATCAGTCATTTGAAATTTGTCAAGCAATTTTTGAATATACTGACTCTGATCAATTGAAATTGAACCCAATTTTATATCACCTGTGATCTTCATACCCAAGACAAACTTGGCTTCACCAAAGTCCTTCATTTTAAACTGACCTTGCAGCGTTGACTTTAACTTATTCTTTAAGTTCTTGTCGCTGGAGAAGATCAAGAGGTCATCAACATAGACCGCCACGATTAACATTTGACTGCCATTAACATAGTAGTATATGCACGGATCGACTACTGAGCAGTTGAGACCAAACTTTCTCAGTGCAGTGTCCAAATGTTGGTTCCATATGCGACTCGCTTGTTTGAGACCATATAACGATTTCTTTAATCGGTAAACACGCTGACTGTCATCGTTAAACAATTCAGGCTGAATCATGTAAATCTCTTCTTCTAAATTACCTTTCAGAAAAGCTGTGACCGCATCCATCTGATCAATGTCTGTCATATTTTGCAGCAATCGCGATGAGAAAACGTAATGATGAGTAACGAACAACAGGTGAGAAAGTTTCTCCGTAATCAATCCCTTTACGTTGAGAACAACCTTTTATTACTAGACGAGCTTTATATCGATTGACTTGACCATTCTCATCGCATTTAGTTTTAAATATCCATTTGCTTCGAATTGCCTTGTGATTTACTGGCAAATTTTCCAAGGACCAAGTTCCATTTTCAATCAGAGACTTATACTCATTCTCCATGGCTCTCTTCCAGTAAGACGCGTATGGACTTTTCATCGCATCCTCCACTGTCAACGGATTGCCTACGTTATTCACTGTTGCAACATAGACAAAGTCCTCCGTCTTTGTGGATTTTCTTATTCTTGTTGATCGCCGTAACTCTTCGTCTTCATCGATGCTTATATTGCCCATTGAGTTATCAGTTATAGGTTGCTCATTACTGCTTATATCATCAAACTGACTCATATTCAAACTACTGTTCTGAGATTCCATTTCATCTTGGTCATGCATGTCGGTATTAGTCGTAACAAATGGTTCCTCCACTTCATTGTTATCGTCTCTGAATAGATAAAAATGATTAAATTTGTTACAGGAAAGTACTTCGTTTTCGTAACGTTGCTCTTCCAGAAAAATCACGTCGCGGCTTACATTAACATGCATCTTCTATGGATCAAAGACTCTATAGCCTTTACACTGTTCGCTGTAACCAACCATGATAAATACTTTAGACATAGAATCAAACTTTTTACGTTGTTATTTTGGAACATGCACCATTGCTTTGCATCCAAAAACTTTCAAATTTGACAGATCTGGCTTCTTGCCAGACCAAATTTCTTCGGGTGTTTTGTCAATAGCCCCCCTGCACGGGGAACGATTAATAAGATATCCTGCATACATCTTGATCTTTCGACCAAAGTCCGATTCATCTGCTCGGCCAAACCATTCTGTTCGGGCGTATACGGTGTTGTTGTTTGGTGTTCAATTCCAGAATCACGTAGAAACTTTGAAAAGTCTTTGTTACAGTATTCTGTGCCGTTGTCTGTGCGAATTTTTTTACGTCTGGTTTTCAACATGACTTTCGAAATCCTTGAAGGCATTTAAAGCATTTGACTTGTTCTTGATAAAGTACACAAATACTTTTCTGCTAAAGTCATCGATAAAAGTCATAAAATACCGAGAACCTCCAAACGAATCAACAGACATAGGACCACACAAATCGGAATGTATCAATTCCAAAATACTGGAAGCTTGAGAATTGCTTGTTTTAAATGGAAAACGAGTCTGCTTTTTCATAATACAGGTCTCGCAAGTTTCTCGCTGACCGCTGACGAAACTCATTCCCTTGACAAAACCGTTTCGCAATTTCATCAAACTGTCGTGTCCTACATGACCAAGACGTCGATGCCACAATCGTTGAGTTTCTGTTGTTTTACAATCATACTTGATATACTTGCTTGATCTACTTTAAACAATCCGCCTGTCAGATTTGCTTGAACTAACAACTTATTACTTTTGTTCAAAATTTTGCAACCTGTGGTACCAAATTTCACAATTAGCCCTGTGTTCACCAATTGACTGACAGACAATAAGTTTGTACATAGATTTGGTACATACAGCACGTTTTGAATGTTTGTATCAACTGCACTATTATTAATTTGCAATTGAAGCCATACATCACCTGTTAATTCGGCTTTCAACATTCATTTGCAATTGTCACTTCGCCATTTGACTTATATTTGACATTTTCTAGCCAACTTCGTTCACATGTCATGTGAGTAGACGCACCAGAGTCTACATACCATTCTGTTGACTTTTAATTGCATGCAGTCAAACAAGAAAAAACTGATGTATAAACAGCTTTACTATGTTTTAGATTTGGACATTTGTTTTTGTAGTGTCCTATTCCATCACACTCAAAGCATTTCACATTCTTTTGGTGGGCTTTTCCTTTTGAAAATTTTCGTTTTTGAGTATACATGGCCGACGATACGGAACCATCTGCTCCATCGTTTGATTTCACTTCCTGCAATAGTTTTGTTTTGATCAAATCTGCAGAAATCTTTTGTGCTGAACTCTCAATTGCCATAATCATTGGTTTATATTCTTCACCCAATCCAGCCAGTAATAAAGTGCCAACCCATTCGTCATCTATTTTCATTCCAGCACCTTTCAGTTTGTGTACCGTGTTAACAATTTTGTTTACAAAGATTTCCATTGAGGAACAATCCTTCAGTCGGGTTGTTACAAGTTCACGCAAAAGTCCAACACGACGCAACAAGCCCGAATCTTCAAATGCCTTTTGAAGATTCTGCCACACTTCCTTGGCCGATTTTGCTTCTTGGATGTGGGAAAAATTCACTGGATCAACCATCAATATAATCGAAGCTTTCGCTTTTGTATCTCCAGCTAATTTCTTTATTTCATCGGTTTCTGTACAAGTATCTATTACATGACACTATAAACCGATCATCTCCAAATAAGACTGGACTGTGAATTTCCACGATTTATAATTTTCTCGTCCTTTCAATTTTTCAATTGATGCCATTGCTGACGCCATTGACAAAAAAAATTAAAAAATTTATAAACTATTATGAGTGTCTGGGCCCATAACCTGTTGTAAGAACGCGGAATAACTACACAACGTGTTTTTTAATAACTTTCTTTTTTATAACCGTTTAATAAGGAAGCATTACATATTACATTGAAACATTGACAGTTAAAAAGAACCACTGCCCGAAATACACAAATCTTAACCATGACTACTATATAAAATCACGGCTTACTTTACAACAATAACACAAAAACCTTAAAATATTTTCTGAAAGAATTGTAATATGATTTAGATACTTATCAAAATTAAATTCAATATCGGTAGACCATTTTTGAGATAATCACAAGTTTGTTTTTCGCAAATTTTTTTTCAACAATAGGTAATTTAAAAAATTGTTTTTAAAATTCAGTAATTATCTGAGAAATCAGGTAAATATTGTTTTACAAAGCAGTAGAACACATACGAACATATTTTTCTATTCTATAGTTTCTTAAAGTGTTTGATACTAAACTCAATTTTTTGGATGTTCACATGTACTTTATTTGCTATATTCGGTTTCCTGACAGTAAAAAAGGAACTTTGAACTCTGTTGAATCGTTTTTTTTTGAGGTACTTCAATGAAACTATATTATTTACAGTTCTGAAACACAATGATTTCATACATTGGGTCAGTTAGTCATGTATAGCAACTTATGTAGATACAAACGATTAACTTATCTGATTTTTCATTGATAATCATTTCAAAATATCAACTTACTCTGCTTTTGATTATATTACTGGTACAACATCTTATTTTATTGTGCCACCTTATATTTGCTCAACTAAACAACTTTTTTAATTATATAATTTGTAGAAACGTGATAAAGAAATTCTTGTTGTCTGGAAAATACATGTGCAATGTGAGAACAGAGATTCTTGTTACAATATATACTAATTTGTGTCAACTTACGTATTTTACAAGTTACTTCTTTATAGCTGCTAACGGGCTTCAAAATTCATTCAAAATTCTTAATATTCTAGAATAACTGAAAAATGTATTCATCGGTTTTGACTATTTTTGGGACATTAGTTTAAACTTTAACTTGATGTTTTGCAGTGCTGTACACAATGGCTTTAAAAGCACGTGGATGCCCCAAAAATTATGGGTTGTGTAAATATCTAACTAATCTTTTTACTGCTTATGAATTGGCTATCAATTTTTTATGGGTAGTTTACTTAATTTGGAAACTTCTTGTTTCTTATAAAATTTTGATTAGATGCGTGCTTTGCAAAACAACAGTAATGTCAAACTTGTTGCTGCATTAAGTGCAAAATGGTGCAGATAAGAGATGTAATATAGTAGTATAATTTATTACTCTCATTTAACTTCTGTTTGCCTGTCAACTGATGAATTTCAGATTAGTTTAATAAAATTTAGCTTTGCATCTTTGTCAATATTATTTACACAAATTTGACAGTCAAATTAAATAACAAATAAAAAGCAAAGCCCACTATTATTCTGTTTCTTTATTTGCCCTGTTTTGCAGCAATGGTTACGAATGTCTGTAGACATTTGAA
Organism: Platerodrilus igneus; assembly: GCA_036346225.1. Lineage (NCBI taxonomy): Eukaryota > Metazoa > Arthropoda > Insecta > Coleoptera > Lycidae > Platerodrilus > Platerodrilus igneus. The sequence continues at coordinate 3,659,617 of JARFIW010000507.1, read as the reverse complement.
ATTAGTTTTTCCTGGCAAACCGCTCCATAATATTCAAAATTTTATAAGAAACAATAATTTTTCAAATTAAGTCAGCTGCTCAAAAAAAAATTGGTTATCAAAATGATTTTGGCACACTTTTTTGTTTTTAAAACCATTATGCACACAACATCCCCAAACATCAATTGAAAGTACAAACTTACACCACAAAAGGGTCAAAATCTATCTACATGTTTTAAGTTATTTTATAATTTCAAGAATTTTTCACAAATTTTGAAGCGCTCTACCGACTAAATGAAGCAACTTGTGTAATAAGTAAATTGACCTAAATCACTCCATTTTGAGCCAAGAAATCTCTATTATTCTGATGTTGTACACATAATTTTTCAAAACCCTATATCTCAATTACCTGTGTTAAAATATTGTATTCAAAATTACTCTTAACTAAAATTAGGTTCATTCTGTAAAATTCAGTAATGCCAAGTACATTATTTGGACGTAATTTTTTATAATAATCAGACGATACAAGCTGTGCTCAAAGAAAATTCTATTTTAGCACATTCTTTGGATACAGATTCCTAGTAAAATTTGTTAGAAAATGAAGTACACTTATCCCAAGTAATATTTATTGAACTGTAGGAGAATTCATGATCGATTATTAAAAACAAACAATTTAAATGGTTGATAATTATTTTTCAGACAACAGAAAGTACTAGTTAATGAACTTGATGAGCTTATGTTCACTTGGATCATGCATGCGTGTTTTATGTAGAATCCGTAAATACAAAAATATTAAATTTAATAAGTTTCATTTGAAAGTTGTCAAGGGGATTACACTGTCTTCAAGAGGTCTTGTGACATATTTTATTGTAAATACTCCCTGTATTCTTGTTGTGGTTTTTGTGTTTTTCTTAATCTTCTTTGGGAATTAAATCACTCATAGTTGTTAAACTGGCTTTATTTACGTTTTGGTCTATGACCTAGGATCGTCAAAATAATAAAAATTTCAAGTTTGACATTTATGACATAAATATAAATATGAAATATTTTGTTTTATTGTGTTTATGTACTAATTGTATGTAGTGAAATAAGTATGTATACAATGAAATTTCAGCTTTTAACCATCACATTCATATTGGTTTACAATACATATATTAGTTAGCATCACACTTGTTGAACTTGAGTTTTTCAACTTTAGAAGTCATCAGTTAACCCGCCAGAACAGTTCTCAAAAGACCCATACTATTGTCATTCAAATTTTTATTGTTATGGTGGAGTAGGTACTTGTTGTAATTTTATATGTAAATTGCCATTTCAAACTTCAACCCACCTTAAACATCGAATTATTTATTGCTTTTGCTCCAATACTTATCCAGATCCTTGTTACTCATGATATAGAATTTGTTAAAGGTGGGTAATGAACTATAATTTAAGTGTTTGATGAATTTAAAATGTCTGATTGTAATATACTGGAGTTATATATTTGATAAAAGTATTTTGAAGCATTATGTGCCTAAATTCAACCTTATACTTGCAGAGGGTCAGATACAATTGATGTCGGAGCAGTTTATCATCAGCTAATGGATTCATATCAGTCTACTGATGATGAAGCAAATCTAGTTCAAGCAGGTCCATCTGGCAGTAGATCACTAGCATCTCTTTTAACACGACGCTTGAAACATCCAGATGACTGGAAACATGAAGCCCGAGCACTTTTAGAAGCGCTTTGGAGTTGTGATGATTCAGAACCATTTAGAATGCCCGTAGATCACTTAAAACATTCTGGTATGTTATATTTCACTACTTGTTAATGTATTTTGATTATTATTTAGTACCATATGAAGAATTTTGAAAAATCTATTAATATATTTTTAAACTATTCAATCTGACAGAGGAATACAGTTAATGTTATAATTTTTCAATATTTTTCAAACAAGACGTATTGGTTCTCATAAATATTTATAAGGTTCTATTTGATCAGGGATAAGTTATTTAAATGACACTTGCAATTTGAAACATTTGTACAGTACTGTAAACCTAATAAGAAATTTTCCAGCACAATAGTATGGGAGTACCCGAGTAGAAACAGCCAATTGCATGTATAAAGTTTATTTACAATTAATATTAAGAGTTAAAATTAAAATAATAAATAACGTAATGGATTAAAAATGAAAGTTCATTCGTTTTGTAAGATTCAATCAAGCCTTTGTATTAAAGTGCATATTTTGATATTCCTTGCATTGATAGAAATAATGCATGCAATGTACTTCAATCAGTTGGTATCCAGGATCATTCCAGAAGACAACTTCCGGCATAACAAAAGTGTCTGGACAGTTGCGTTAAGCTTCTAGTAAATGCAGCCATTTACACACAAGAAGCACTGAAACTTTCTTTAAAAACAAGACTTCTTATGAATCCGATGTGCCAAATTGCGGTCGATTCCATTATTTGATTGCTATAATTGATAGGCAGTTGACTGTCTTCTTAGCTGCCAATAGAGTGCTCGGTTATATCCGGTTATTGGAGTAGGATCACTTTAGGCAGTATTTATCATTGCATTCCATATTACTCGAGAGCATGGATGACTACAGAGAACAAGGAACTATGACATAAGCCAACAAGCATATGGTGATGCTATATGGCTTTAGCCTATTTTCCAACAACTCCTGTCACTCTAGTCACAAGATGATTGTACAAAAATAACTAATTTTCTCACCCTTATACAGCTGTCTATAAAACCATTTTGAAAATTGTTTCAGGCAGGTATGAAGTTGTTGCAATGATTCTCGTTGGTTAAAAATATTACTATGTAGCTTTTAATAACTAATTATGTTTTTGTTGATTCCACTTATTAGATATGCACTTTTTCGATTTGTGCCTGTGTGTAAGTATTGCAAATTTGCATTTTCACTTCTGCCAGAGAGATGATGCATAAATAATTTATTTGTGTATTCAGAGAAATTCTTTTGAAAATATATTTGTTTATTTCATTATTTGACAGTAGTGGAACGTCTTATAATATTTTATTATTTTGAAATGTGTAGCACTCTTAAGTGGGAATTTTTGATGTTTTCTAAAATTGCCACAATTTATAAAATGTGTTGTATAGTGCTTTTAACAAACAGATTCTGGCTTCTCTCATAAATGAACTCCAAATTTAAATAGAATGTTTGTGTTGATTAGTCGGGTTCACCCAACCGCTCAATAAATTTGTATTACTAATCTAGAAAAATCAATTAGTTTCTCATTTTTGTTTTCAGTGCATTATTTGTTATTCACGTTTTTTTCACTATTTTTACTCTAGTACTTTATCTTTTAATAAACACTATTTTCTATACTTACTGTAATTGTGTAGGTTATTTGCACTTAATTATGTGTATATGAATCAACAGTTTTTTGTCCCCTAAAAAATGCGTGTAAATACATTTTTTCGTTGGCGATAAAGAGCAGATCTTAAATACTTACAAATTTGTCGTGAACAAAATCTCAACAACAATAAGACCGGCAATGTTGCATTTATTGCAGAAACAGCAGGCAATGTAATAATTTTATATGAACAAAAGATATTCATTGTATCGTCATTGTAGATATTACTATTAAAAGAGTGTACAACTTTCTATGTCAGTGCTAGCAAATTCATGTATTATATTCACCAAAACCGTGCCATTGATAACAACCAATTTTGGACAACATTGACGATAAAATTGAGTCATTTTAGATATATGATTCATTCTTTTTTTGAGAATTAATAATCCGCTTATGCTAAACAAAGTATTTATATGCCATGTCTGAACACAATGTATTAATGCAAGTATGAACCATCCCAACTTTATGCTGTTGAAAATAATGTCCGATACTCTACAATAGGTGTTGGCCTCATGAAGACCTTGAAGGTGCAATAATGGTTTGAACCACTTTGTTAAACCTATTTATTGCATATAATGTTGAAGTATGAGTTTTAATACATAACTTGAGCATACATTAGTAACTCTATACACATTTATACATTTTATAATGCTACATGACATAAAAGTGACATTTGAGTAACGGATCATAAGCAAGTAAGTATCGACATAACTTTGCAAACCAAAAGGTGACTAGCGTAGAGAGAAAAGGACACTTCATGAGTGAATGTGAAATGCTCTACAGAATCTTTAACACTATGATATGTTTCAATTAAAATAAAGCACTCTGAGAACCTTCTTGAATAAAATTGGATTTAAGTAAATAGTTATAATATGTATTGAATTATAGATACTCAGAGGTCACAAAATAGTGTGTTTAAAAAACGTGAAATACTTGTATAGAGACGGCATTATTTGCGAAGTCAGGGAGGTGAGTTGCAGAAAAAATAATACCTTCAAAATAGCAGAATTTCGATTCTTCTTTCAAGAAGCTGTTGCAAACATAACATAAGACACTGAGAGAAATGCTGTTTGTCACGTTCAAGGTTTAGAGTTAAAAATGTAGCAACTTATGATTGTTATGGAAGTTGTCGTGGATCCCTTGATCATACAATTAGTGAATGATAACTCCTATTCTTCGTCTTAAGAAGAATTTAGAACAGAAATCTAATAAGATTAACATTAACATTTATTTTGCTGTATGCACTTTTCTATAAATTATGATTATCACAATTAAAGTACCCGTTATTATGATTGATTTTAACTTGAATAAAGATTATAGTAATAACAATGAATTAGTTTGTAACATCCATTCTATGGTTATTCTTGTTATCCCAAATTGTATTAGTCATGATAATACTCAACTAAATTAATATATGAAGACAGACCTATGGTACTATAAAGCTGTATTTTGATACATCGTTCACCTGTACTCACTGTCACTATCTCACCATTTTCATTATGTTCAGAAGTGATAACGCATCTACCAATGAAAGTATAATATCATTGAAAGATATTTCTCATTAATGTATTATAAATTTTTTGCATTATACTGTAAACTTTAGGGAATTTGTTTCATTAGTCTTTTTTAACAACATTTACATATATGATTATTTTTGGTGCAACAAGGAATTCCACCACTCGATATTTCACATTTACCATCTCACGATTTTGCTTTTGAAATAACGTATTTTGCATACAAAAACTAACCTTTTGCTCTGGCTATTGTACTAGTCAACCTGCCAACAGGTATTTATTTTTACGTATTTAATTTAAAATTGAACAGACTGTAAACAAACAAAAAAGAGAAGCCTTCAGCATTAAGAGTTTGGTTTAACTTCTTACAATTATATCATAGTATTAATTTTTTTTTAAATTTATAACTAACAAGCTATTGTTAGAAATGAGCTTATCAACCAAACTTACGAAGTAAGTTAGGTTAATAGGATCGCTACGTCGCCGTCATCGCCGCCGTTGTCCGTTGCACGTTTTTTTCGTTTTACAAACATTTGATATAGGGATCTTGTTCAGTTTTTTACGCTGATTAAGAATATGCTATCCATTTTTCGATATCTCATTTAGTTTTCGAGTTATTCGACTTTAAATTTGAAATTTTGACTATGATAAACTTCACTCCAGCAAAAAATAAATAAAGTTTTAGGTTAATATCGACCTCTTGAGCATATTTTCTCATAGCTCTCATAGCTCCATACCTCCTGAACATATTTTCTCAAAGCACCAATGCTCTAAGTCGAAAGGTTTTCGAGTTATTCGACATCTTGTTTTTAATGTATATGTAATATTTATATTTTTGATAACAACATATCTGTAAGTTTGGTTAGAAGTTCTGCACATGAGAACTTAGATTTTTTTATTACATATTCTTGTTCATGTACCAGGAGTAAATTATATCTTGGAGATACCTTAAGAAGTGATTAAGTATTTATCTAATGAACATTAATAATTGTTGTACATCGAGTATTATCAGCCAGTAACTTGAGATAGCAAAGTACTCTGGCATTTTAAATAAAGATCTAGTAAACATGTTATCTAATTTGAATTGCTTTTTTGATGACTTATACTGAAGTACTTAGTACTTTACTTTTCATTCGTGGCAAAGGTCCTAGTTGCAATTACAGGAATACATTAAAGAACCTACGAAATCTCTGCAGATAAGGTCTTATTACAGTAACTGGTTTTGATGCTTTTAATAGTTTATCTAATATGAGGTTTTCAAGATTAATGAGTAATTTAGTATAGCATTTATTTTTTAGCGTAAACAGGAACTGATGAAGCGTGACATTAAATGAAATGCAGGTTATAAACTTAAAGAACAATCAGGTCCATAAATTATTGCCAAAACCACAGAAAAGGTAAACAGAATACTTATAACAGTAAATTTTCATAGCATAGTCATGTCATTTTAAGAAAGTTTTTAGCTTAAAGAATAAAATAACTGCAAAATTATTAATATGCATATTCCAGATAATAATTATCCTAAATTCAGAAGAACTCTTTTTACAATTTGTAGTGGGATTGAGTAAAATTAATGTTACATGAAAATACGAGTGAGTAAAATTAATGGTACATGAAAGTAATTACAATATACAGTAAACTCCAAAACAATATAAGTATATTCATATAATATGTAATTACTTAAAAACACAGACACAAGTACTGAAACTCACAAATATCACGTGGCAGATAATTTCAATACAATATATTAATTTTTATTGCTGAAGACATGATTACGTGACATTAACCTAAATAAACCATATGACATCATGCATATTTCGTGTGTTTCATTCAATAGGAATTCATTAAGAAGATCGTATCGTGACATAACCTCTTCTCAAACACTCTAGTGGGAGAAATGACAGAAACTAGACAGCTACCTGAAAATAATTAATTACTTGCTAACCAGTAACAAATAGACATGTGAAAGGTTATTCATATGAAAGGAAAGTTGAAGCACCTCTATTGGCTAGGAAGTAGCAACTGGATCTTCAACATGGTGAATCTGTAGATAATCGACAAGACCCATTTTCTAAAATTTGGACAGGTAAGCTCCATATCACTTTGGTAGATAACTAAATCATCGTTTTCAATGTAGATCCCAACTGGTGAAATGGACTGATCTAATTAAATGGCACTCAGTTTTAGGGATAGTGGAAATATTTATAAATTGTCCTTTTGTTTTGTGGTGGCACGTATTTATGAAACCTGTTTAGCTGGACATTAAAAGTGTAAAACGTCCATCTGTATTGTAGGTTATAATGTTTATTTTATTTGATTTATGAATTAGAATTAACCAGTTGATGATGTGGTTAAAGGTTTATAGGTAAATAAAAAGTGTGACCAACCGAAAGTGACTATTTGTGTAATTTTGAATGCTGTATGCATTTCAGTTTACCAGAAGGTTGTTATGCTACTTGCATTTAATTGGATTTAAGTAACTTTTAGATTTTGTATGCACGTTTTTCATGAATATTATTATGCGACTTGTGTTGAACTTTATTTAGGTAAACTTAAAAATTTACATGTACCTGTTTAGAGTAATAATAATGTGATGCTGTATTAAAAATAGATTTAGTTGATGCAGTGAAACTGTTTTTCTTGTTTGAATATATCATTTGATTGCAAAAGTGCAAAAGGAACTGCTTTGTACCAAGGTTAACCTAATTAAAATCCGCATGAATACTCGTCTTCCACGGGATTATCGTTAGACCAGACAAGTTGGCGTCCAAAAATTTGAAAGTGTTGAAAGCCTTTAAAGGTATGTGTTATTGGTAATAGCTTGAAATCATAACACCCAATTGATTGTTACATTTTCGTTTTTTGTTCCATTTCTTTTATTGTTTTTGTAGAGACCCACTCTCGCACCACTGTAGTTTGTCAATGCACCCTTAATATGTAATGGGATTCCCACCCCTTATGGACAATTTCAAATTTCATAATTCACCACTTCATTCACGCATAACATATTTTAATTGCTGAATCTTGTTGGGAGTAAAATGTGCATGAAGATAGTTAAATTTTGAGTTGTCCCAAAGAGGCAGGGACCCACTAATAGTATGAGTGCTTCGGATAACAGCAGTGGTGCAGTAGTGGGTTTCTATGGATGGATAAATGGGGAAAAAAATAAAGATATACAAAAGTAATAAATAACATGGCTTAAATACAAAAATTTTACATTATATGACACCTTGAAAAGTGTTCTATTTTTGTCAAAATCGAGGGGCGCCAATTTGTCTGGCACTGAAATTTTCTTATGATGTTGTTTCTATACGAAAGACAATTCCACATAAAACTCCCTTGCTTTGGTTATAATAAAATAAAATTGTATATTTAAATACTTCTTCCAAATAAGATACCATCACTGGTATAGCTGGATATTCTTTACATTTAACTGACTTTACATATTTCCTAAATAAATTGAAATAAAATTCTATTAACATAAAATAATTCCAATGTAAAAATACAAATATACTTTCCAAAAACGAATTCTTAACCTCAAATCTGGCCAGGTATTGATAAAAGATAAATCTTAAAACAACTTTAAATCTAGGCCATTGATAAAACTATTCGCTACTCTAAATATTTTCTGTTTTCATATTGTATTGAAAGACATTCATAAATCTCAATTATTGGAAATGTCGTTCGTAATAAACAAAAACAAAAACAGTTAAATCTAAAGTTTTCCTGTATCCTTTCATTGCTCATTCCTAAATAACTAAGTTTTACAATTTTGCTAACCAAAATTTCACTAATAAATCTTGTATTTAAAATTACTATCCATTCTTTCCTTCGCCTATTAGTCCAACTCAATAATTATTTTCACGTTTAAATTAATTCCTTATTATATAAATAACAAGCAATAAGCATTTTAATTCATAAATACATAATTAAAATTCTTAAACTTACAACAATCTACTCACTGCATAGTTTGAGGGCATCCAAGGACACCAATGTGTGCTTCCTATCATTCCTTCAGACCTCCAAAACAGAACTCCCATACACTATACAAGCCACAGAATTCCAATTTAAGGGATGACCCATTCCTAATCACTTTATTTTCAAGCGGTTTTCACGACATATTTGTGCACGTGTTTATGAAACTTCCCTTCAACTTGCAGATATATTCCACTTTTACATGTCAATCGCCGCCTATTCCATTTGTGAATGCAATCACTTTTTTTGGAGCTTCTGTTCAACCTTACTTCTAAATGAACATTATTTCAACCCCCAACCTGTACTTGTCTATTCGAGCTCTACATTTTGATGTTGATGTATTGTAGGTTTACAATTAGTTCATTATTCATTTTTCCGTCCGGGCAACTACAGTCATTGAATCCCCAGTATCTTCGTTTCAGAGGAGTATGCCATTAATGAATCTAAAACGTGAGAGATGCTTATCTGTCTATGGTTTGTGTGTGCTTAATTATTCCTTTTGTAACTGTTTAAACACTGATTATATTATATGCAAGAGATTAAATCACCTTATACTTGTGTATTTTGCTTGAATAATAGCATCTGGTATTACATTGTATTAAAGTATGTTTACGATTTTCCCTTTGATTATTGTAACTATATAATATTAACTGTAATTTATTCAACTAAAATTTCTGAAGCTCATATTTGGGATGTATATATTAACAAATTTATTGATAGATACTTGATTAAGTGCTTTCTAAAAAATGGCATGCTTTCATTATGAAAGTCGACAGTTATAATTGGTTTGTTTACATTTTTGTGGTTTTTTTACTTTACGATTTGAATAAAAAGATTGATTTTATGCCAGGTCGAAGTTTTGAACACTATTGTACATGAAATTAAAATTATACAGGTTAATTCAATAACAAGGTCCATTCAAGATTAATTCCCCCTTACCTATTTAATTTTTATATCTAGCGTAACGCAACGCATTACGATCTGTTCATTAAATGCACTTTGTCTGTTTGTATTACTAAATGAAATAAGGAAGACTCTTGTCGGTAATTTTGAACATATTGATTACAGAATGCGTTTTTTTGTGAATGTTTTATTTAAGACATTGTACAGTAGTGACTTTATAATAATCGTTCAATCAGTTTAAAACTGTAACCATTTGGCAATTTTAAACGTTATCTTTTCTTGATTGTAGAAAAAAGTGTATGTGTGTTGTTTAGCTTAAAAATGATTTTTATGCACAAAATTTACTTATCAAAGAATCACTTTTAATCGTAATAACTCAAATACTATTTCTTGGTGTTTAACTATTTTGGAACTCGACAATTATGTATATTCAGAAAAGGTCGTTGTGGTAATTTTGATTAAAGTTAACAAAGGTTTGGTTTTTAGTGGAGATATGGTAACATAATACATCTCGGTACATAAAAGTTCTTCTGCAGGGTTTGAATTTTGCAGTATATCTTTAAGAACCCAAACAAATCCACATAAAGTATATGTTAAAGACACCAGAAACTGTTTGTTACTGTAATTGGTTTCCCAGATGCCCTTATTCTAATAATGCCTTGTATGTGCATATACTTAACAGATTCTCACTAATCTCTTGAATATTTCTCGCTGTCTTTCTATCTTCTTTCATATGTACCGTTGTGTATGATGCTTTGGGTGGTTATTAGTGTTGCTTATTTTATTTTCGACTATCTAAAATATGTGATTCTAACTCTATCGTCTCAGGGAAGGTTTGAATTGCTTTTTATGTACCAAATTTTAATTATCTACTAATTTGTTGGATTCCTGAAATTTTTAACTTTATTCACCTAGTGTCAAAACTAGATCGTCTCCATATTTTGCAATATGGATTAATGATTCACAGTTATTGTTATAACGGAATTAAACTAATGCAATACAAATGAAATAAAAGATCACTTACAGTTGGATCTCCTATATTCCTTACCGCAGTGTCTGTATGCTTTATTCCTCACAGTTTCTTTCTATAGATATTGTTAATTAATATTTTAGATTGTTCTTTCTGAAAAATTCAAAATTTGTATAAGATATAATGAATATTTGTACTACTTGTCTGTCACTTAATTTTGGCAGGTATCAATTGACAGAAATAAATGGTTATGAGCCAAATATTTTATTTAAATGTAAATTTTATGTTTTTGAATAGGAATTAAGTTTTTTCTGGCTTCCTATACAAAGAAAAATTATTGATGATTATTCATTCTTATATACAAATCAGAAAAGTCTTTGATACAATCTTAAAACTACTATGTAATATTACTTTTCTATTATTTCCTTGGTTATTTTTGAATCTTGTTCTTGCTACTCTGCTTCTACTATATCCTTACAAGTTTGGCTTCTAATAGACACTTGATGGAACTTCGTATCTTGACAGATTTCGCTTTAATTAGACTCTTGGCTGAAACTTTGTATTCTGTTATAATTATTTTCCAATAGAATAGCTTGTCCTGTTATCGTTTTGTATTTTTTGATTTTATTTATATTTTTGTTTGGTCGTTTCTTAAATCTGTATATTACACACACAATTTCTTTCTCTAATATTAATTAGACATCTGATATTCAGACCATTTCAAAAACATGATATAGTTGTCGTTTTGGTTCTTTACACACATTAAGAAACGTCAGAACCTCTTTAAAAATCAAGACTTCTTATTAACTTGGTGAGACCAAAGATTCGTAATATACCATATTGCAATGGATTCCACTATTTCATTGCTATAGTCGATAGACATGTGGTTGTTGTCTTCTTAACGGCCTATACAGTGCTGAGTTATATCCGCCTACTGGAGTAAAGTGACTTCACATATGTGGGATTTATTGTTGCATTCCATATTACATGAGAACATGGTTGACATCAGAGAACAATAAGAACCTATGACATGAGCCAACCGCCATATGGTGATGCTATGCGACTTTTGCCTATTTTCCTGTAGTGTTCTGTTCTGGTCACAATATATTGTAGAAAAATAATTAATTTTCTTGCTCTTATGCAATCCCGTTTATAAATCCATTTTGAAAATTGTTTCAGACAGGTATAAAATTGTTACAATGATTCTCATTGGTTGAAAATATTGTTATGCAGTAATAACTAAGTATATTTTTGTTGATTCACACATATCGAATGTGCGTTTTTGTTTATTTTTATAACATGCATATGCAGAAAGTATCGTGAATTTGCCTTTTCGTTTCCTGCCAGAGAGATGATGCATAAATAATTTATTGCATATTCATCATGATTGTTTTGAAATAATATTTGTTTATTTCATTATCTGACAGAAATGAAATGTTCTACAATGCTTTATTAGTTTGAAATCTATGTAGCACAATGTTAAATTCGAATTTTTGATACTTCAGAGATACATAATTATTCTAAAATTGTGACAATCAATAAAATGCTTTCGATCTGTTTATATTACTAAACGAAATAAGGAAAATTCTTTTCTATAATTTGAATCTCAATCGCAATCACAATAGTGAGTTTATAAGAATTGTACCTCTCTTTATTTTTAAAATTAACCTCTTATGGATATGGATGGATTTCTTGGTATGTTATCACTATCAATTTTAATATGATTGCGATTGCAAATGCGATATGTTGTTTTTTTGTTTAAAAACCATGTACGATAATGAGTTGATCACTATTTTTTAACATACATTTTTGTGGTTATCATCTTTTAAATATTATTCTGAATCACTAGTGGTTGTTGTACCGCTTTTAATTTAGTCTACATATGAGTGAAGTTTGATTTAAAAATTTGTTTTACAAATACATAATAATGCCATTATATTCAAAAATGTGAATTTTGTTTGTAATAATGGACCAGTTCGGTATTAACACGTGCGATTCAATATCCCCTTCTTTATTAGGAGGGAGCATCTCGATTCCTCAAGCTTCCCATGAAAATATGAACAATTTTCTTTAAGTTATTAATATTAAGGTCAACCTTTAATGGTAGTTCAATCACTTTATTCTTTATTTTAATGTGTTTGTGTAATGCTTATGTAACTAATCTTGAAACGATCCTTAAACATGTTCCACCGATTGTCAAGGATTTCTATTCAAAATTTTCAAATTAATAGCACCAGGATTGGGGATTGCCAATGCCAACTCCCTATTTAAAAAATGTGAAGGTATTAAACTGACAATTAACCAGTCTTATTGCTTAAAGATTATTATAGTTTGTAATTCAAAATGTTTTCTATTTGTGCTAAAACTGTGAGAAGCTCCCCATTGAAAATAATTTCTTTTATACATGCATCATGCTAATTTTCAAGATTTTTTTATCCATATTTGCGTTTATTAATATGGTTAAAAAATTGTTGGGGGCATTTACAATTCATTATAGAAATGAGTATGCAGCTTTTTTCACTTTTTTTTAGAACATAATGATATTTATGTGTTTTATAGCAACAATTATTTTAGATTATTACCAAGTTATTGACACTCCAATGGATTTGGGAACTGTTAAAGAAGATTTATTGGGTGGTAATTATGAAACACCTCAAGACTTTTGTAAAGATATGAAACTGATATTTCAAAATTCGAAAAATTACAACACGAATAAACGGTCTAGGGTAAGTCTATATTTTATTCTAAATAATTTTACATTACTTTGAATTTTCTCGATTACATCATTTGTTTAAACCTGACATAACACTACTAAAATAGTACCAAAAGTAACTACGAATATCTAAAAGTGGATATCTTTGGGATTAATATTGACAAGGACAGATCTTGGCTTTATAATGAACTATTACAGATTCGTTTTTTAAAAGATAAATGATGGTCTGATGTAGTCAGGTTTTCTTAGCTTTAAGTGTGCATGTTAAATTTGCATTTATTTTTTTCAAGGAAATTGTTCATCATTATTCATGTATGAAGGAATAGATTATTGTTTTTTATTTCGTTACCGTTACTATAGCATAATCTTGGAAATTACTAACTTGCCGTTTATGTGCACTCTTCAGATTTTTAAAATCGTTACTATTCTGTATGAAAAGTATCATATGTCATAATTGATTTTGTTATTTTTGCATTATGTGCCTTTGAATTATTACCTAATGTATTCAAACCAAATATTTCGAACATCAATAGATCAAAGTCACCTTCAATTTATGTCATAAATGTCAAACTTGAAGTTTTTATTATTTTGACAACGATCCTAGGTCATGGATCGAAACTTAAATAAATATGATTTTAAAAACTATGAGTGGTTTAATTCCCAACGAAGATTTTAAAAAATGCTAAACAAACCACAACAAACATACAGGGAGTATTTACAAGGTCAGGCTACATTTAACAAGAAAAAGCAACTACTGTGTTCACAGACAACAAACATAGAAACAAGGAGAAGATTGCTTAAAACATATGTATGGAGCACAGCACTGTACGACTGTGAAGCCTGCACAGTAGGAGAAGCGGACAAGAAAAAGGTAGAAACCTTTGAAATGTGATGCTACAGACGTATGATGAAGATATCATGGACAGACAAAGTTAAGAACGAAGAGGTACTAAAAATGGTAGGGGAAGGAGGAAATATCTGGAAAACGATAAAAAATATGAGAGATAGGATGATAGGCCTCATACTATGGCATGAGGAAATAGTGCAGAGATAGGAAAAAAGAGAAGTAAAGGTAGACCTAGGTTAGGCTATTGCACACAGATAGTGAAAGATGTAGGCTGTAAGAATTTCAGGGAAATGTGTAGGCTAGCCCAGAATAGAAATCAATGGAGGTATACATTCTGCCAGTCCCAAGATGGATAAACTAATGACGAAAAAAATAGCTGTTCTGTAGCGGGCTACTATTAACGTGTTTCACCAATTTCGTACAAGTAATAACTCACTATTCACAAATCTAATTAACAGTGTATGCCTTATTTATGATGTTTACAGTCCAATTAACAATGAAACACTATCACACTAATGCTATTTACAAGCACTAATATCTAATTAAACTAAATCCTAACCATAAATCTTCTTAACAACACTAACACTACTACTTTTGTCTATTTATGTACAAGTCGGCAGTACAATATACATGTTCACATACCACAAATTTATATATTTTTTATAGGACTTACAAAACATAATGACCAACTAACTATACACGAGATGATTTATAAACGACATTTTAATATAGACTAACTTCTACATTCATCATCGATCCTATATATACCCTATAATTAAATAGATGAATCATATTCTGGTGTTTGCTGGAAAGTTCGAGACTTCTGTAGAATATACCTCGGTTATACAGCTTGCGTGTTTGACGGGTTGTCTAATAGTTCGTAACAGTGCTTAAACACGATGATTATTATAAGCAACCACAGGTATTGGTTGTCCAAAATTCTTGAATAATGTTAAGTCAAGTTATGTCATACCCGTTTTTAAAAGTGGCAATAAAGAGGATATTAGAAACTTCCGGTCAATATGTCTGTTGTCTTCTAACCTAAACTACTTGAAAGGTTACTAATTATGTACTTAAATTGATATTGTTGTAAGTTAATATGTGATAACTAGCATGGGTTCACTCAGAAAAGATCGACAGTTTCTAACCTACTTGTCTATCAAAACACAATTACCACTGCTTTGGAGAATGGGTTGCAGGTTGATTCAATATATACAGATTTCTCTAAAGCTTTCGATAAAATCAACCATTCCATATTGTTAGGAAAATTGAAAGCTATAGGATTTCCGCATTACTTACTTCAATGGCTAAAGAGTTATCTCAGTGGCAGGTCACAGTCGGTAAAGATTAAAAATTTTATTTCAGCACCTATGGAAGTTTTATCTGGAGTGCCTCAGGGGTCACACTTAGGGCCCCTGCTATTTAACTTATTTGTAAATGACATTGGCTTGTTTCTTCCCGACAGCAAGTTCTTACTATTTGCTGACGATTGTAAATTGTTCAGAGTAGTTGGGAGTGAATCTGATTGTCATGTCCTTAAGAAAGAACTCGATTCATTTTATAATTGGTGTGAGAATAATGGGATGTTTCTTAATATTTTCAAATGCTGCAGTATAACTTTCTCATCTTCTAGAAACCCCATTAAGTATGTATACTCTATCAATGGATCACATTTGAAAAGTGTCGATACAGTACATGATCTCGGTATTTATTTTGACATTAAGGTATCTTTTGTTCCTCATATTAATACTATTACTTCAAAATCTCTAAGAGCATTAGGATTTATTTCAAGACATGCGCACGACCTTTCAGTGACAGTGATTAGAACATTGTATTTGTGTTACGTTCGGAGTATACTTATGTATGCCTCTCCGATCTGGTCTCCCCATTATAATGTACACATTCGAACTCTTGAAGCAGTGCAGAATAGGTTCCTAAGATTTTGTGCATATAAGACTGGAACAGTATTCAGTAAATTTAATTGTGATTATGACCTCATTTGCCAGGCTTTGCAATTACCACCTCTGGAAACCCTACGTGAGTATAATGACCTTCTAGTTTTGTATAAAGTTTTGGCAGGAGATATTGATTGTTCCGAATTACTTAGCCTGATCAATCTTAGGATACCACTGCGTAATACTAGAGACACATCATTATTTTTTGTGCCCTATCATAGGGTTAATTATACTTATTTCTGCCCCCTAACTAGGATGGTTAGGTCTGCTAATGCGCATGATTATAAGGTGATAGGAATTTCACAATCAGAATTTAAAAAGGAATTTAAAGAGAGTATAATGGGCTGTTTAGAAACCCACAGTGAGCTTCACTAGTTTTTTTTTAAAGGTGTTTTTATATATTTTAAGTATTTTATGAATTTGACATATATTTTATAATTCATGTTAGTTTTAATATTTTTAATATTTTGAATTATTTATAGCATTTATAGCATTATTTGTCAATATTAAAGGTGTAATCCGTATATGTGAATAAATAAAAAAAAATAAAAAATAAAATTGTTTGAAAGGATTTACTAGAAAACTATTAATTCGGCAAATGTCTAAGTGTTGAGGAATCTTGGCAGCCATGGGCTGCTTAACCCCCTTCACATACCGTGCATTTATATTTCCAATGCTCCACCAGAAGGTACTACATTGGCCAGGAGGCGAGTTTGTTGTTGCCTGGAAATTTAATTTTGCCGAACCCTTGCCGTTCCAGACAAGGTAGGGATCTTTAACGTGCGTGACAACACTCACACATGGGACCTCCATTTAACCTCTCATCCGAACGAGGGCGTAATTTTTGTGAAAAATGCTCACGTCATTTTTCAAGCAGTCGACCGTGTCAGGATTTGAACTCAGGACCTTGGGATCCGTAGTCTTACGCTTACTACATTGATCCACGGCGACGCCCCCCTTCACATACCACTGAATCTTGATGAAATATGGCATATAATTAGAAAACAATAGAAGGGGAACCGAGCTGTATATAGACTGTATGGGAATTTCAGGGAACTGTGTAGGCTAGCTCAGAATATAAGTAAGTGGAGGTACGTGTCCAACCAATTTGAGACGGAAAACCTAATGATGAAAAAATAAGCGCAGATAAATCTGATGAATATTATAAACAACTACAGATGTTGGTTGTTGACTGTACGAAAAGATATATTGGAAAAAAAATATTAAATCCGCAAATGTTCAAGTGCTGGGGAAGTTGGCAGTCACAGGCTGCTTGCCGCCCTTCCCAACCACTGAATGTCGGAGAAATAGGGTATATAATCGTAAAACAATAGAAGGGGACCGAACTGCTTCTAACAAGAAAGAACAGCACCTATGATCAAAAACAACAAACATAGAAACAAGAAGAAAATTATTATTACATATGTGTGGAGCACTGTATGGTATGCCTATGAAATACAGACAGTAGGAAAAGCAGACAAAACGGTAGCAGCCTTCTGGAATATTGTGCTTCAGATGTATGAGCATTACTGCATGGACAGACAAAGTTAATAACAAATAGGTTATAGAAATAGTAGAGGAATAAAGATATCTGTGGGGAAAAAATACTAGAAATAGAAGGGCAGAATACGTTTTAAGGTATTTTTGGGAATAGTATGGGATATATTACAAGCAGAGATTGGAAAAAGGAAGTAGATGTAGACCTAGATCAGATAGTGATAGATGCAGACTGTGCTATTTTCAGGGAAATGTGTAGGTTAGTTCAGAGTAGGAAACAATGAAGGTACGCATCTAACCAGTTCCATGATTCTTTAACTTGGAAATAAGAATTATCAGTTCTTTTATATAAAAAAAAGAAAAATTCTTTTAAAATTAGAAATATTCTTATAAAACAAAAATTAAAACCAAATTTAAGATAAAAAATAAATGAGAGAAAAAATACACGTGTAGGTACATATATAACATGTGAAATTCAGAAGGAATCTTGGTACATAACCTCTGTTAGAGTGGTCCGAATTTTAGCTCTATAGATAAAAATATTTATTTAAAGTAGGTAATCCTAATATTGCAATAGATTAGAATAGAAAATAAAAAGAATGCTTTCTTAATTTAAGTAAATATAAATACAAATACATTTAGTCTTACTTAGAAGTTACTCAAGACCAAAAAGAAAAATTAAGTATCAGTAAAAGCAACTATTACTTAACTAAATCGGGGATCAGCTTCATTTTTGAATACTATAATATTGGACTTTTTATCTTTCCTTAAAAATATAGTGCCACTCTTTGTCCAGGCAAAACTAAGCGCTGTTTTTTTGGCATAATCACATACGTTTTTGAGCAGAAGATTGTTTTTGGATATTAAATGGTCAATTACAAATATTTTCACCGATAGAGTATTTACAATGATGTATTTTGAGTTATTGTCGCGCTTATAATTCCTAACTGCACCTTTAAATTCCTCTTTTTTTGTAAGAAAGTAGTTTGAGCACTATATAGTTTGAATTATTAAAAGACAAGATTCTGTGTACGATGTCAATATCCTTTTCTACAGCAACTGTTGTCACAATATTGTAAACATTTTCATTAGGTCTAGTCGGAACTCCCTAGATTACGACATTAATATGCCAGGAATTCTGTTCAAGTGTTGATTTTATCGTTGGCTAGATCCACATCTAACTGCAGTTTATAATTACTTACTTTGATCTGTAGTAATGGTTGGTTTTCAGTTAAAATTTGAATGACATAGATTTCATTGGTTGTTAAATTCCAAGTATTATTCCCAGCATATCTTTCAAGGGTGGTTCCAGAGGCTTCTCTGATAGACTTAATGTTAGTGTAGAACTTTCCTTAGAGTTGTGTGTTTCTAATATTTGAGAAGATGTTCATGCTTTTACAGAGTTTGATTTTTATCTATAGTAGTGCATTGTCAGCTTTTTAGTTTTGTATTGCAACACGTATTTATCCTGTTGGAGCAAGATTTATGATAATGGCTGCCACATTCCATACAATTGTATCCAGACTTTATAGTGTTTTTACAATAACTACAATGAGTTTGTACACTTTGTGGTTCCATTAATTGATATTGGGTTAGATTCAAACATACTTTCAGTTTTTTTTAAAATGAAGCTTACAGTTTAAACTACGGAATACACTTTTTAACTTTATGGTTAAGTTATAAAGGCGTGGTTGAAGGTAGCTTATTTGAAGTTCGAAGTGTTCTGTATTTGAGCAGCAGCAGCGCGTTGCATGTTTGCACAGCTAATAAATTTTGGCTGAATGTATATGTGATTTTTGACTTTAATGAACTGTCGAATCCATTCCAGGTTCAGCAAATTACTCAAATATTTCAGTAACTGGAAGTTGGGAATCCATTATTAAATGTATACTTGTTAAAGAAACAAGTTTGCTATTGGATCCGAATATTTTGCATCTTCAGTTGTATTTCTATTCAATGGTAAATTAATTAAAACTACACCAATTGACATAACTTTACACGGGTACATGTTCCAATTAAGGATATTGTTTCACATGGAATTCTGATGATTATTGTTTTCAATTTCTCGCGTAGTTATTTTCTGAAAAATATTTCTTATGTTAACTCTCTTATCGGTGATTTTTTATCAGGAAATTTCTAGGGAGATACTACTGGTGCAAGACGGCCACACATAAATTTTCTTCTGTGATACAATTCTTGAACTTATATATTTAAATAAAAGTTAGAAAATTTTATCAAACATTTTAGAACTTTTGCAGTTTCTAAATCGATATTGTATTTGAATAGTTATAATAAACAATAATAGGTTTAATTTACAAATTCTTGGATGTATGAAACTTTTTATTTGGTAATTAATGCAATTCTTCAAAAATTCCAAAACTTTACATGCAATAAAAATATTTTTGGCTATTTTATATTCGTACTAACATTTCTTTTTATTTTAGATTTATGCAATGACAGTTCGTCTCTCTGCAATGTTTGAAGAACATATGAAGAAAATTGTTCACAATTGGAATATAGCAAAACGTAGAAGGACTGTGTCTCCAAGAAGAAATATAAAAAGAAGCCAAAGAAAGAAACTACTTAAAAAACAGTGTCTTAAAGAAAGTGGTACTGAGACGTCTTCTAGTGAAGAGAAAATCCCTAATGGAGCAACAACGGCAAATGGTCATATAAGTGATTATCAGTTAGAAAATAATGATTTCCCCCAGTCATCAGCTAGTTCACTGTCACCTTCATTATGTACTAGTGAGGGTTCTGTATATAAACCCAGGGCTAAACGAAAAGTTACATCAAATTCTCGGCGTAGAAGGTATTCTAGTGATAGCAGTAGCACAAACAGTGATGCAACAGTCTTTTCACATAAACCACCAGTTACACGAAAATCGGAAAGAACAAATTCACATTCTAATACTCGTCGCCCAACATCCAGTATCGAAAATACTAATAGTGATAATAAGAAAAGAATAAAGAAACCAGTAGTTACACGCAAAGCAACCTTTAAAATGAAAACAGAATCAAATTCCCGTCGTCGCCAAACATCTACTAGTGAGAATACTGATAGTGATGAAAGCGAAGCAATATATAAAAGACCAGTTACACGAAAAAGAAACCAAAGCGAGCGGCAATATATGAGTTCTGAAAATGAAGATTTGCGAACATCTTCTCGCAGACGAAGTGATAAGCGGCCTCGCTACAATGAAGAGTCTGATAGTGATAATATAACTTTAGCAACTTTAAAAAGAAATTATAGCTTTAATGTTGATAGTGATTCGGCTGTTGTTACAACTGTAAGTAGTCGAGGTCGTGTGCGCAGGTTAACTGCAAGGGCAAAAGCTCTTTTACGAAGATAGGTTTCAAGTACCATTTGTGATTCTCATTAGCTGTATATTAAATTTAAGACGCCTTACAGTAAGAGATAAAGTATAAAAATAGTTGACAAAGAAGTTGAGTATTTAGATTAATACTAATTTTTACACTTGTTTTAATGTATTGTTTGTTTCATAGAGAAAATGTTTTTCTCGACTGAAGTTTGACAAATTATTGTTTTAGTATAGGTTTTTATCAGTATGTTGCCTTAAAGTTATTACGCGGTATTTTGAAGTAAGCAAAAAATGAATATGCTAACATGTTTGCGTTTTACATGTATTTAATTGTGTATTTAAGTAAGTATATCTGTTAGTTATTATATGTTAATGAAATTAATTATTTCTTTAAAATGTATTTCTAACAGTTTAAAATTTAATTATGTTAACTATAAAATCAGAGATGATATTTATTTTTTTTTCTGTAGCTTGATGTGTAATATATATAATATCCATTCCGTCCAAGAAGGTAGCTCGAAATTTCAATAATGTCTTTATGTTTATGCAGGTTGGTGATCACACAGAGTCAAATGATATTTTAATTTCTTATATTTTATTTAATTGTAATTGAGAATACGTCATAAATAGTAATAAATTGCGATACTTCACTATTTAAGTCGATAAGAAGTCATACTATAATAATTTTCTCATTATTATATCAAGATTGCAATTTACGTTCTGTTTCACTTTCTATTTCTGTTGTCTTGTGATTTTTTGCTAGGCCGTGATTTATGCATGTGTTTTGAGCTGTTTCTATATGCTTTATTTAATATAATTAAAATATCGCACAGGTCAGTCTCAATTATAGAATTAGATGATAGAGATCCTTCTACAATTTACTAATGAGTGATCTTCAATAATTGATTTTAATTTTTAATTAATCACTTTTAATTGTTAATCAATTAGGAGTTTGTAGGTTAGTCATAAAATCTGTAATGTAAATACGTTCAATTACCTTACTATTATTTGGTGCTCTATACCCTCGACCACTTTTGCGTTTGGGTAGCCCTGTCAGTGGTAAACTACTATAATGGAAAATAAAAAACTAACTCTATGCTTTCACTGTGTGTATACCTGAGATGATACTTTTGATGTGATATTTTACTTGATTATTCGCCACCAACCTGTGAGAATACTATTGTCCTGCAATTAAATGTAATAAGTGCTTAAAGCTATTCATTTTAATTTCATCACTTTCCAACTAGTTATATAAATGGCTTCATACTTGTTTGCTTCGTTTTGTCAATATGGAATTGCCTGCTAACTCTTCAAATATCTTTAGTACTATTTTATATAGCATTCACTTCAAATATAGAGGTTGCATCTTTGTAATCATTTAAATCGAATTAACCATACCGAAACTTGTGGTTTCACCCTAGTGATGCTTAGTCACGCCTTACTTAACTAAGTATCCACTTTTTCGATTATACGCTGCTGCATTCCAGAACTGCAAGATCACATAATTTAATAGTCATCAGTATTTTAAACTTATAATCTACTATTTATTGAAGTTATTTGCATACATTTCAATCGTAAACAAACCAAAAATCTTATCTAAAAAATTCTAATCAGTGTCCTCTACTTAACTTTTAATATGCTTAATAAAGCTACCATATAATCTGGTTTTTAGAAATTTTCAATGTACAATGTATGGTAATAAATTAGATCAGAAATTTTTTAAAATTTAATTTTTAGTATTACAGCATCTGATAAAAACATTGATGCCTAATTTGAAAGCAAAAGCTGTGGTTGTACATTTTTTCTCGTTAAAGCCTTGCAATAGAAATTATTTGTCTTTCAACCTATCACTTAAAGTTTGTATAGTATTTCTGATATTTCAGATATGCCGCCCCTTACCGTTTCTGCGTTTGTAGCTGATGACATTTGATTAATTAATTTTTTGACAATCCTACTCATTTCAATAAGGATCCTTTGAACATAAATAAAGTCCTACCATTGATCATGAATGGAAAGATGTTCTTTACTTTCTGTCAAAAATTTTGACGGCCACTGCTGATTATTTATAACCTCTGGCATATCGTACAAATTTGTAAACATTTAAAAATTTCCAAAATTAAATTTTGAAACCGTTTTGGTGTACAAAGATTAGTAGACAATTCAGAAAAATTAATTAAACTGCCTTGAAGTACACACCTCTTTTTTCATTTCATCAAGACCTTATTGCAATTGTACCTCGCACAGATCTACTCGAGGATTTGGAGACAAAAGTGTTTATGCGGGACCCACGTGATGCTACAAACACCAACATTAAATTCTTAATGGTTGAACGCTTTGTGTGGCTGAAACTAGAACTATGAGTGTCCGTTGTCAAGCATCAAATGTTCATGTTGGAATATGTTCGAGCTGTTGTTGGTCTTTCGACTCTCATTTTTTTTGCACTTGCCGGTATTCTTGGAACACATTTGATGCCCTACTACACGACTCGTCTAAATCACTGAAATCAGTTTTGTTTATTTACATTATTAGTGATTTATATTTTGACAGGTATGTTTTATTTATTTCTTTTACATTTTAATTATTTATATAATTTTAAATAATTATTATTAAAGGAACACTAATATGGAACAATTACGTAAAAACCCACTGTTTTGATGGAAATAACAAAACAGTAGAATTTATTGCAAACTTAAATACAGTTAGCATTTACTTACTTGTTTGAGCTGTTCAAATCTGTAACATTACTGTTAGAAGATAACAATTCACCAAGTGATAAAATAGATTGAACAAATGAGTTCAATTTGAAATTTATCCATTTGTATAAATTGTATTCTGTAACTGTAGATACATTACAGAAAAAAACCAAATTCCTGATTTCTACTTACAGAACTTGGTCAAGAATGTTTTGATATTCCTACACTACCAGACAAGGGGCCAATGACGTATATGAACCTACTTGGTTTGCATTTCTTGCAATATATTGATGTCACCAATTGGTAAGTAAATTCCATTTCTTAGAAGATAAAAGACCACATGTTATTAAAAACTTTTAGATACAGTGAAGCTTTTATCATAAATTTATGCTAGAGTAGAGTCATATACTGATATGGTATGACATTCTAGAAAGGTTTGTTCCATTTGCATGTATTATAGCAATAACTATGAAAATGATCATACTTTATTTTCAATTTTTGTACTAACTAGTATATTGTGTTTTCTTCGCAATTGAATTGGATAGATAGTCCTCCATAACTTATAAAATAAATAAATTAAAATATAATAAAATTAGACATTAAACTATTACTCTGCTATTAGATTTAAGTTTTACAATAGTACAATGTTGCCTTGAAGTCTTACTTTTTAATTTCAACGAAACGTTTCCAAAAACCCAATGCATGTATAATTTCTATCAATAAGTTAATTCGATTCCTAATATTTAAGCGGTTAGTTATGTATCAATAGTTTGCTTTTAGAAAAAAAAACTTAATTGTTAGGTAAGCAGGTGTTTTGCAATAAAATAACCATTTGCGTAATAGTGGCGCAAAATAATCTGAATGCTGACACAGTGCTATTCAGTTTCTTGTGATTTGATAACAAAGAGCTTGTAAAATTTCATATTCGTTCCGACAAGAAATAACAGTTTTATGTTGTTTTTGGTTTTCAGTTTAGTTCCCGTCGAAGTTCTGTTTTTTTTTTATAAAAGCATACAAATATAACAAAACAGATGTGTAAGCATCCAGAGGCTAGCAAGTGTATGTTGTCACCAATAATTTAAAACCTTAAAAAAAAACTTCTTATAGCTGCATAAATTTTTTATGGTTTACAAACTAATCGAATAACCTATAAAAAAGGATAAAAGCGTAACGCATAAGGTATGTAATCAATGTGAAGCTAGCAGATACCTATTATGTGTATTTTATCTTTATTATGCATCGTATTTAAGTTTATTTCATTTTATTGGTCCCATTTATTATTATTTTAATATAGCAAGCCACATGCGGTGTATCATTCAACTACGTTCTGCTGTTATTTCCATATTTAAGCCTTATAGCAGATTTGATTATTTTACATTATTTGTATTTGTTAGTGTAACGTTCTGTCATTCCATTGGAGGTCGTTAAATGTTCTAATTTTGCTTTTTCCATTTGACAATTTTTGGTTCTTTTTATGTAATCCTTAATGATTCAAAAGTTTTGACTGTGCCCTTTTTTATAGTTGCAGGCTTATCTATAAAGCGATTTTTGGACATTAAACTTAATTTCTTGCCTTGCCTTCAACCATATTTGTTTTAAATGCAGTTATTATATTAAATATGTTTCTGCGTTCTGAAACTGAAAGACTGAGTATAAGGAGACTGTTGAGGCTATAACTTTTATTGGATAGTGGAGCAGCACAAATTTATATCTTGCCGCAAATGTAAACATTCCTATTTATGGTTCCGATTTTACTAATCGAATTTTAGTATTGTGCGGTACATTTTTGTGTAATGCAAGTTTGGACAGCCTATTGAATAAAAAGATAATACTTTCGAATGAACTTCATTTTTCACCATCTTAGATTCACATTGTGTAAGTACTATATCCCATAATGGGGCATTGCGAACTCGTATTACGATTAGCACTCGATTGCATTTGTTTCTGAGACAGTTGACGTTGTTCAGAACATGGTTAATAACCAGAATACTTATGCGAAATCGCAAACTTGCAGTACCTTACTAATCTTGGCCAGTGCAATTACATTTACATAACTATGAAAAATGGATCCAAACTACTGTTTTGGATTTTGTTGAGGAACCCTTTGTTATACAGGCATGTGAAAATCATTCTCAAATTAGCATGCAATGTGAGCAAAAACATACTTTTACAACACCAACTACAAACGAACAACATGGCAGTAGTGATCTGTCTTATGCAAGCTCTACAACCAAACAGCGTACAATTTACTTCATCCAAAATGTTGGCTCACTTTGAAGCTTACTGTTCTGATTTGAAAATTTTAGAAACGGTATTGATTAAATTATCCATTCAAAAGCCATCTAGTAAAAAGTTTGAAAATATAATTTCAGATGTTATTTTAATAGCTACATGTACACAAACAAGTTTTGTACGTACACGAGCGATGTCTTATATTATGCTCATGGAGTACAATATATACAATTTCCATCATAAAAAATTTTATGAGAAGGATATAGAAACCACAAATAAAGACCTTAATACATATGCAATTTTGTATTATTGCAAAAACATAACTTTGTTAACATCGATGTGTCCACAATTGATTGCTAACTCATCCCATTTTAGAAGATTCAGAAAAAATACCAATGGCTTTGATACTTGGCCATTTATAGAGAAAGGAAAAATAGAAAAATTACACAATTAGGGAATGAATTGTTTCCGAAGTGATCGTTAACTGCTCAGCTTGAACTCGTTAATATTGTACCTTCTGACACTGAAGATGAATACGAGAGTTCTAGTGACAAATATATATCATCCAGAGACAAAGATGACGATTCCAACAATAGCCAAGGGAATGTCAGTGTAATAAATATATATGAAATGCGACTAAATACTAAGGTAAGAAAATGTTAGTACTAAATTTTTTAGATAATCAAGTGGTTGTTCATGCATTATATTAGAAATTCGATATTCAATATTTGGACTTCCAAATATGCAAAACATGACATCCATTCTGCCATCATAAGTAAAAACACAGTAATTAAAGAAACCAATAAACTGAGTAATGAAGTCGTTTACATAATGATGTAATTATAGTATGTGTAAAGACTTCGTCAGTGGTTTTTATTGAAACATACAAAAATAATTTTTGAATGTATTTTTATTACAAAACTACAGAAATATTACTTATAACTACTTCGAAAAGGCAGTGCTGTTGTTTGTTATCTGGATGTCAAAATTACATAGTTAGCTAAGCAATAACACAGTAGTGGCAGATACTAACTTTAACTAAAGATGTCTATTATGGTCTATCTATGTCGGCAAATACAAACTCAGTATTGTTTTTCATCATCATCAATAGGTCTTCAGTCCTAGAACTGGTTGGACGCTTACCCTCATTGTTTCCTAGTCTGAACCAACCTACATATTTCCTTGAAATTTGCACAATCTGCATGTATCACTATCTGTGTGCTAAAGTCCGATCTCGGTCTACCTTTACCTCTCTTTTCCTATCTCTGCTTGTAGTATATCTCGTACTATTACCCAGAAATGCCTTAGAACGTATCCTGTTCTATTTCTCCTATTTTTCATTTTCCACAGATATCTTTATTCCTCTACTATTAACTTTGTCTGTCCATGCTACCATCTTCGTACGTCGGAAGCTCAACATTCCAGAAGCCTTCTATCTTTTTCTGTCCGCTTTTCCTACTGCCCCTATTTCATAGATGTACTGTGCTGAGCTCCACACTATACTTTGAACAGTTTTCTTATTGTATCTATGTTCGTTGTCTTTGAATATAGCTGCTGTTCTTTCTTGTTTGATGCAGTTCGGTCACCTTCTATTGTTTTACAGTTTTATACCCTATTTCCCGATATTCAGTGGTATAAGAAGGGGGGTAAACAACCTTTGGCTGCCAAATTCCTCCAGCACCTGAACCTTTGTCGAATTAATAGTTTTTCCAATTAATCCTTTCGCACAATCAACATTAGTTGAAAATATTTCACAACCAATACCTGTAGTTGTTTAAAATAATCATCAGATTTAAGAGCACTTGTTCTTTCGTATTTGGGTTTTACATCTTGAAACTGGTTGGACTCGTACCTCAGCTTATTTATGTTCTGAGCTAGCCTACACCGTTCTCTGCAATTCTCACAACAGCTGATATACAGTTCATTTACATTACCAATGCTCCACCTGTAGGTACTACATTGGCCAGGAGGCGAGTTTTTTGTTGCCTGGAAATTTAGAATTTTGCCGAACCCTTGCCGTTCCAGGCAAGGTAGGGATCTTTAACGTGCGTGACAACACTCACACACGGGACCTCCATTTAACCTCTCATCCGAACGAGGGCGTAATATTTGTGAAAAATGCTCACCTGCCATTTTTCAAGCAGTCGGCCGTGTCGGGATTTGAACCCGGGACCTTGGGATCCGTAGTCTTACGCTTACTACATTGATCCACGGCGATGCCAGCTGATATACATTACATGTGATTTTCCAATGCTCCACCCGAAGGTACTACATTGGCCAGGTAGCGAGTTTTTTTTTTACCTGGAAAATTTTGAATTTTGCCGAATCCTTGCTGTTCCAAGCAAGGTAGGAATCTTTAACGTGCGTGACAACATTCACACACGGGACCTCCATTTTACCTCTCATCCGAACGAGGGTGTATTTTTGCAAAAAATGCTCGCCTAACATTTTTCAAGCGGACCGTGTCGGGATTCGAACCCGGGACCTAGGGCGTAGTAGTCACACACATACCACTACGCCACGGAGCCGCCTTCAGCTGATATACAGCTCGATTCCCTTCTATTGTTTTCTAATTATATGCCCTATTTCACGGAGATTCAGTGGTATGTGAAGGGGGTTAAGCAGCCTGTGGCTGCCAAGGTTCTTCCAACACTTAGACATTTGTCGTATTATAGTTTTCAAGTAAATCCTTTCACACAATTAACATTAATTAAGAGTATTGCAAAACCAATATCTGTAGTTGTTTATAATAATCACCATGTTCAAGTACAATTATTATTTTTGTCTTACATCTTGCGACTGGTTGGAAGCATACTTCCATTGATTTCTATTCTGAGCTAGCCTACACTTTTCCCTGAAATTCACACAGCCTACATCTTTCACTATCTGTGTGCAGTAGTGTAAACTAGGTCTACCTCAACTTCTCTGTTTTCCTATCTCTGCTTCTAATATATTCCACACTATTCCCTCATGTTTTAGTATGTGGCCTATCATCCTATCTCTCCTATTTTTTACTGTTTTCCACATAGTTCTTTCTTCCCCTACCATTTCTAGTACCTCTTTGTTCTTAACTTTGTCTGTCCATGGTATCTTTATCATACGTCTATAACACCACATTTCAAAGGCTTCTACCTTTTTCTTGTCTGCTTCTCCTACTAACCAGGCATCACAGCCATACAGTGCTGTGCTCCACATATATCGACGGTATAAAAGCAAATTAACTTAAGCGACATATACACGTAAAATGAGATTTACACAAATTGGTTCAGTTTTTTTTTGCTATAGAATGGACTCGGCCTCGTTCAATTATTTGAGACTTTATGACGCTTAAGTGGTACGATTGATTATTTACTATAATTTTTAAGGGGTATTAGTCTAAGCAACACTTATTCTTCGTTCTGCGAAAAAGTGTCTCTTAAAGTATTTGCACACCGAGTTTGTGAAGGCTTAAGGTATTTTTCAAGTTCACTCGTGGCTGAACAACAATGAATAAGTTGTTTTACCTCGCCTAAATACAACAAAATGGTGACTTCAACTGTTTTGTTTTACAATTAAAATGATCTACTTTGGCGCTTAAGTTATATTTTACTACACGTCAATTATATCTACAATGTATTATAAGAACGATTACTGTACTTTAAAATTTTGGTTAGCGTGTTTCTGAACAAGCCGTTTAGATTTACTATTTCCATTTTTGTGATTATACCTTCATTATACTATCTTCCAATGATGTAATTAAAGTTGATTTTCTTTAATGTATTTTACTCCACTCAAAAGATATATTATCTGTTGCTTCAATTACTTATGCAATCACATTTTTGAAATACATATCTATTTAATTTACTTTCCCATGCTGCAAAGGACTGTTTATTTAAATTAAGCGCCATCTATCTTCACAACCCTATTAGATGGATTTACCGTATCCGTACGACTGAAGCGTAATACAGTTCCATTAACGGTATTCAAACCTTTATCGAAAATAATTAGCACAATAAAATGTTAGAACTTTTTTTTTAAGAAAAGAACCTTATTAACCGTCCTGTAGCAAAACTGTTAAAAAGTCGCTTCAGTGGATTTGCCTTTCCAGCGTCGATATGTTTTAAGCAATCTTTTCCTTGTTTCTATGTTTGTGGTCTTTGAACACAGTAGTTGCTTTTTCTTGTTAAATGTAGCACGACCGTGTGCTAATCTTTATAACTTTTGTGCTTTTCCCATCTTGCATTATTTGACTTCCTAAGTAGCAGAAATCCTTAACCTCTTGTAAGTTCTCGTTACCTATTTGTATTTTTGTTTTTGATTTATTATCCTTTCTTTCGCAGACTATAGCTTTAGTTTTATTTTTGTTAATTTTCATACCATATCCCTCCGTTAGAACTGTTCCCATTTCATTAAGAGCAGCTTCTAACTCTTCCTTGCTAGATGCCAATACCGCTATATCATCTGCAAATCTAAGCATATCAATCTTTTGTCCCTGCATATTAGTTCGAAATGTATTCCTGCATTTGACAGTATTCATTGCCTCTTCAATGTACAAGTTAAAAATTAATGGGGATAAAGCACATCCCTGTAAATACTCCCTGTATGTTTGTTGTGGTTTGTTTAGCATTCTTCTTAAGCTTCTTTGGGAATTAAACCACTTATAGTTTTTAAAATGATCTTTATTTATGTTTCGATCCATGACCTAGGATCGTTGTCAAAATAATAAAAACTTCAAGTTTGACGTTTATGACATAAATTTATGTCAAACTTGAAGTTTTTATTATTTTGACAATGCTCCTACGTCATGGATCGAAACATAAATAAAGATCATTTAAAAAACTATGAGTGGTTTAATTCCCAAAGAAGCTTAAGAAGAACACATCCCTGTCTCACCCCTTTCGTAATATTTACTTCTATACTTTCTTGCTCTAATTCTATTACTGCTGGTTGTTCTTTGTATAAGCTATGTACTATTCGTCTATTTCTATAACTTATTCCACGCTTTTTGGGTATTTTGAACATTTTTTTCCATTTTACATTGTCGAATGCTTTTTCCAGATCTACAAACTCTATATATACGCTTTGCCCCTTCTCCATTGTTTTCTTGATTATCACCCTCAGAGCTAAAATAGCCTACCGTGTTCCCCTGTTTCGCCTAAACCCAAATTGATCTTCTCCCAGTATTTCTTCAGCTTGTTTTTCCATTCGTCTTTGTACAATTCTAGTTAATATTTTTGACACGTGTGCTGTCAAACTTATTGTTCGAAAATTTTCACATCTATCCGTGGCTCTTTTTTATTTATTTATTTATAATAAAACATGTGTGAATCACTGATGTGAATAACATTTTGTCAAATACAATAAAAATATGTTTAGAATATACAATTAAAAAAAAAAATCACCAAAGAGATGGAATTATGTTATAAATCTTCAGAGGACAACCTTAAAGAACCAACTGAAGCTAAAAACTCAGGTATTGTGTAGAAAGCATTTTCTAATAAGAACCTTTTTATATTTAATTTAAATTGATAAATAGGCAAATCTTTTATGGTATAAGCATAATAACTAGAATTACAATAGTTCAAAAATTTGTTCTTGAGCTGAGAGGAGGCATAACAGTTCATTATAAAACCTGTTTTTGTTTTTACTACTAAATAATCCTTTATATCTATTATATATACAAGGAGTCATATATGTAAAACTACATTTAAATTTAGAAGTTGAGTGTGCAGGTATGCTGAGGTAATCAATAGTGCTAAGGTTTAAGTTGTGAACAGTAGATCTTGGAGTAAGCAGACTAAATAAGTATAATGGTTTATTAGAAGCAATTAAAGTATAAATGAAGACTGCCAGTGACAATTTGGCTCGTTTGTCATACTTCAGTAGGTGGTTAGCATTATAGAACGGAGTTATGTGCTGAAAATAAGGAGTATTGTAGGCAAATCTGAAGCATATATTTTGCATGACCTGTATTCTATGTTTTAGCTGAAGCGAGAGAAAGTTGTAGTAGACTACATTACAGTAGTCTAGATGGCATAAGACTAGACTATTGCACAGCTTCCATTTGATGTTTGATGTCAGGTAGTGCTTACATCTGTGTAGTGATCGTATTTTAAAGTAGCAAGTTCTAATTTTGTTGTGCAAGTGTTTGTCGAATTTCAGGTAGGAGTCTATAAATACACCCAGATATTTGACACAATTTTTCACTTCAATAGTAGTACTATTGACTTTTATATCTAATACACGAAGTGATTGAGATTTAGCACAGGATTTGTAGGAACCAACGCACAGTGCAATAGTTTTGGTTGCATTTAAGATCAACGCATTTTTGGTAAGCCAACTGTTGACAGAGTCAAGATTATTATTTAGACGTTCAATGGTGTTGTTGGTCTGAGAGGCATCATTTGAGATATATAGCAGGATATCATCTGCATACATGTGATAGTTACATTTCATGAGCAGTATTGAAGGAAGATCAGCAGTGAAAATTGCAAAGAGTAGTGGTCCAAGTATGCTTC
The DNA here is from genome assembly GCA_036346225.1 of Platerodrilus igneus. Lineage (NCBI taxonomy): Eukaryota > Metazoa > Arthropoda > Insecta > Coleoptera > Lycidae > Platerodrilus > Platerodrilus igneus. The sequence goes on along the minus strand of JARFIW010000507.1, from coordinate 3,627,153 downwards.
CCTGTGGTACACCTTGTGAAACACCCAGAAATTCAGAGCACTTGCCACGTAGTTTCACAGATTGATACCAACTGTCAAGGTAGTTAGTAAACCAGTCAAGTGAGGAACCTCTTAGGCCATAATAGTAAAGTTTGGCAATTAAAAGTGCATGATTAATGACATCAAATGCCTTGCTCAGATCTAGCAGTATCAGGTATGTAACTTTGGATTGATCGATCATATGTACTAAATCAGAAATAACTTTAGTAACTGCAGTAGTAGTGCTGTGACCAGCACGGAACCCAGATTGATTTTGAGACAATACCATATTAGTAGAGATGTGGGTTACCAATTGACCGTACACAATCTGTTCGATGATTTTTGATAAAACAGGCAGAATACTAATAGGTCGAAGATCACCACACGCAGACACTAAATTATTCTTTGCAATAGGCACAACTATAGATTTTTTCCAAATTAATGGAAAGCAGCTGTTTTGTAAAGAATCGTTGATAATGTGGGTGATGATATCAATGCAATAAGGCAGGACTAGTATTAGCATTTTGCGAGTGATTCCATCTGCACCATGACCATTGGATTTTATTCGCCTAATCGATGCTTCAACATCACTGCAACTTACTGTGTTGAAAGTAAACAGTTTTTCAGTAGCAGCAGAGGGTAGTGTATAGTAGCTCTCTAGAAGTTCCTGGGAAACAGATAGGTGGGGGATCGATGAAATGAAGGATGCATTGACATCATCGGGGTTTTGGATTGTAACTGATATCTCTGGTTTGTTTCGTGGGTGGATTTGACATTTATCAAAGACTTTCCATAGTTGCTTAGGGTTGCGAGTATTGATTTTACACTGATTTTCTAAGTAGGATTTTTTCTCGTATCTAATCGCAGAGTTGATAAAGTTTCGCAGTTTTTTGTAGTGGAGGTACTTAGCAGTGGTATTAGTTCTCAGGAATTGTCTATATGCCGCATTTCGGGTTTTTATCATCAGCTTAATGGCGGGTGTTATGTAAGGCGGTGTATTTTCCTGATTTGTATACTGCGGAGTGGAGCATGTAAATCGAAGAGAAATGTGATTGCATCATTAATGAAGTATACTTTGTCATCAATGTTGGACAATTTTTTGACGTGGTCCCACTGAACTTGGTTGGCATCGAGGGCAAATTCGTTTAGATCAAAGTGCTTAAAGTTTCGGTAGGTGAAGGTAACTGGAGATGAATTTTTAACATTGGTATTAAAATCACAAAGAACCGCTCTATGATCACTCAAGAAGTTTACGTCCAAGGTTTTGCAGGAGGTTACTCCAATTTGAGGCAAAGAGCAGACGATATCAATCAAAGTAGCGGAAGTACCAGTCACTTGAGTGGGCTCTCCACATGTTGCACAAGTCCAAAAATTTCGAATAACGTGATTAATTTTACACTATTGGAGTCATTGCGTGTTAAATCAATATTAGTATCGACCAAGAGGATTAAATTTTCAGCTGCACTAGTTAGGTTAGCTAAAACAAGTTCAAGACCGCTGAAACATGCTAAGCTTATGTTAGGAGGTCTGTAGATAATGCCAACAAAAATATTTAACTTTTTTAACCTAATGCTAATCCAGAGTTGCTCCAGAATTGGATATTCGATGTAATCCAGATTAATCACATTGAATTGTAAGTCACTTCTAATGTAGAAACATAGGCCACCACCGCGAGTAGGTCGATCTGCTCTAATTAGGTTATACCCACTAATTTGTATAAGGTCTGACGGGAAGTCTGGTGAAAGCCAAGTTTCAGTTATGCCGATTATCTCCAAGTCGTGCAATGAAAGGAATGCAACAAACTCATCAAAGCAAGGGATAATGGACCTTATATTTATAAGACACAAAGGAAGAGACCGACGAGATTGCGCTTTATTGTGGATTGATTGCTATATTTGAGAATTGTGTTCTATCTTTGCAGTTTCCTTCTTCATAGCTTGTAGGTAACATGGGCAATCTGTCTACAGCGGAATGCTTATCGTCAATGTCCATGTTTAGCTTAGATTTAGCATAGGCACAGTTTGAGCATTTACGAAGGCTAGATGTACAATTTTTGTAATTATGATTTTCAGAGCACAATGAGCATGTAATTTCAGATTTGCAATCTTGAGTGATATGATTGAATTTCAAGCATTTAAAGCATTGTACAACATGTATATGATTATAAACACTTCTCATCAACCAGCCGATTGCAGCTTTACCCATCTTCAGCAAGAGATTGTGTGTATCTGGATCTGTCTCAACAATTACAATAGAATTTCTTGCCTTTTTATTTTCAAAAACCTTTATAACTTTTAGGTGAAAACTGCCATCTTTAAATTGTAACTTGTTTTGTTTGATTATAGTTTCTGTAATAGCATCACTGTCCATGGTTACATCATCACTGTCAATATTAACAATCCTAACTTTAGGTTTCTTAAGATTGGGAGCCTCAATATTATACTTGTTTCCCAATTTTTCAACAATCTTATTTTGCAGCAATTTGCGATCAGATTGGTTTTTGCATCCTATGACAACACTTCCTTTATATGCCTCATGAATTTTGGAGATATTGATTCCAATTTCAATCGGATTTATTACTTCTTTAATTTCAGATTTAGTGCTCTTGCTTTGTTGTGTATTAACCGGCTATATGACTAAAACTGGTTCCGATTTTGTTTTGCTGGCATATGTAATGGTAGGTTAGACATCAGAGCATGAGCTGAAGATAATTTAATTGTAGCTGCGTGCATAAATTCACTTTTGAAGGTTTCGAATAGTGCATTCAGGTCTGTTAAAGCCTCTTGCATCTTAGATTGAAACAAGTTTAGAAAAGAATCATTCGGATTTTTATTAGCCTCAGTTAAGCAGGATTTGCAATGGAAAATTAAAGTTCTCTTTTTTAGCTCAAGACAGCGTACCTCAGAGAAGCTCACCCCACTGCACTCATCACATATAAGCTTTAGACATTTGTTACATCCAAATATTTTGTTTTTACTTTTGCATATTGAACAAGCTGACATCTTTGTTACCCTGTATATACATTAGCTTATTACAATGTTTATTTATAGTTAAATTGTTCTTGAGATTGTGTTTAGTGTAAACAAGGAATAGCAGATAACCACACTAAAGTTCTTTAAAGGTAATAGATAACCAGCTGCTAAAGGTCAACTGATATCACAATTATAATATAAAATGAAATAAAATAGGTAAATCAAGGGTTTAATACAGATTTTCAGCTGTACTGTTGGAGGATTGGTTGTGAATTGTAGTTATTAATGTTCTTTGCATTTAGTTGCACAATCTTGCACAGTTTGAGCTATTTTAAGCTGATATTTCACTACCAAACTGATTTTATGTACAGAGCACTTTTTCACACACCAAACACAAGTTTTTGATTTACCAAAATGTCTAGTGCTAACCTATCCATTTTGAGTTTCAGGTTCTCTAGCTTATCTACTTGTTTCATACTTCTGACATTCCACGCTCCGACTTGGAGAATATTCACGGATCTTTTTCTATTCTTTCTGATCACATCCCCCGAAGTAGTCCCCTCCCGGAGATCCAAATGGGGGACTATTTTACTTCCGGAATTTTTTCCCCAGACGATGCATGCCATCATGTTTAACAATTTCTGTATGCAGTGTACTTGAGAGGTAATGTGGTGGTTTCCCGTTGCCTTCCACATCACAGTTATGTGTCTTAGAATGTCATACCGATCCCTATGGTCTCTGCATACCGAAAGAGCTGCTGCCCTCTTTCGGGAACCTGCCGTAGTCTGGTTTCTCCCTAAAGACCCTACTACTTTGGTTAAACCTATAGTTCGGCTCTTTAGCTCATTGAAATGCGCAAGCCATTCTACCTGTTGTAGTATTTTGGAACGTCGTCAAGGTGCAGGTTCGTTCAGAATGAAGTATTGTTTCTACTGAACTTAAAATGTTTAATTCATAAAATGTATATTTTGTTTATCTAAAAGTGTTATGCATAAAGAAATAGTGTAAGATAAATCAAAGTGCAATCTTATAACTACAACTCAAGAATCACTAGTAGGTAAACTTTCCCAAAATAACCTTGTTTCTAGGTTTGTGGTCTTTGAACACAGTAGTTTCTTTTTCTTGTTAAATGTAACACGGCCTTGTGCTAATCTTTATATCTTTTGTGCTTTTTCCATCTTGCGTTATTTGACTTCCTAGGTAGCAGAAATCCTTAACCTCTTGTAAGTTCCCGTTACCTATTTGTATTCTTGTTTTTGATTTATTATCCCCTTTTTTGCAGACTATAGCTTTAGTTTTATTTTTGTTAATTTTCATGCCATATCCCTTCGTTAGAACTGTTTCCATTTCATTAACAGCAGCTTCTAACTCTTCCTTGTTATATGCTAATACTGCTATATCATCTGCAAATCTTTTGTCCCTGCATAGTAATTCCAAATGTCTTGCTGCATTTGACAGTATTCATTGCCTCTTCTATGTACAAGTTAAAAATTAACGGGAGTAATGCACAACACTGTCTCACCCCTTTCCTAATATTTACTTATCTACTTTCTTGCTCTAATTCTATTACTGCTGTTTGTTCTTTGTATAACCTATGTACTATTCGTCTATCCCTATAACTCATTCCAATCTTTTCGAGTATTTTGAAAATTTTTTTCCATTTTACATTGTCAAATGCTTTTTCCAGATCTACAAACCCTATATATATGCTTTGCCCCTTCTCTATTGTTTTTTCCATTATCACCCTCAGAGCTAAAATAGCCTCCCGTGTTCCCCTGTTTTGCCTAAACCCAAATTGATCTCCCAGTATTTGTTCAGCTTGTTTTTCCATTCATCTTTGTACAATTCTAGTTAATATTTTTGAAACATGTGCTGTCAAGCTTATTGTTCGAAAATTTTCACACCTATCCGTGGCTCTTTTTTTTTATATAGTTACTATGATGTTATGTTTGAAATCTTTGGATATCTCGCCTGTCTCATACATATAGCTTACAAGTCGGAAGAGACGTTCTGTTACTGCTTCTCCAGCGGCTTTTAGAGTTTCTGCTTGCACCTTTTCTGTACCCAGTGCCTTGCCATTTTTCAGACTCTTTAATGCTAATTCAAACTCATCTCTAAGTATAGGATATCCCAGGTCATCTTTTTCAATGATTGATTCCTGTTCTAATGCTGTTAATTCCTCTCCTGAATATAAATTCTTTATATATTCCTGCCATCTAGCTACTTTTTCTACATTTTCTATAACGACGTTTCCTCCCGCATCAACTTATATTTTTGCTATATGGTTTTATATTCCTAAAATTCATTCTAATTAATTTGTATGTTTCGTCTGTCTGTCCTATTTCCATCTTAGTTTGTACCTCGTTGCACTTTTCATCAATCCATTGTTATTTAGCTTTCCTGCAATTGCGAATAATTTCCCATTTTATGGCTTTGTATATCTGTTTTCCTGTTTTGTCTGATCTGTTTTTGTATTTTCGTCTTCTATTAAATTCAGGATATCTTTTGTTATCCATGGTTTCTTATTTTCTTTTTGAATATCTCTGGCCACCATGTCTAAGCTGGATTTAATGTTATTCTATTCTGTATCTACTTCCTTAGTATCAGAAATTTTCCCGATATCTTACAGCAATTCATTTGACTTTTTTCAAATCTTTCGTGGATATCTTTATCTTTTAGCTTTTCAAAGTCAAAGTGCCTTTTTCCGTTCCTCTTTTTCAGATTTTTAAATTTAAGCGGGGCCTTCATAATTATGATGTTGTGATCAGTGTCCATATCTGCTTCTGGGTAACTTCTACAGTTTTTTACTCTGTTGTCTTTTATGTTTTATCAGAAGCACCTCTTCATATAAACAAATCAAAGGATCACTTTTGGCAACATTGCTCACAGAATTGGCATGCATTGTTTCAAAAACCTTTCTTTAAATGAGATGTGCTTAAAAATTCATAGTTCTTTAATGCCATAAATGTTTGGGATTTACTTAGACGATTCATGTTGGGACTAATAACATCACATGATTTATTTTTCCAAACCTTTACGTGTCTATATAATGTTTTCTTATTATAGAGTACTAGACAAAATGTGCAAACATACGGATTCAAGTTGGAGTTCTTTAAAGTACGTGTAGGATGCGAAATATTTGTTCCATATTTAATATGAAATTACCTCGTTTTCTAAAAGCTGAACCAATCTGTAAACTTTCTATGTTGTTGCATTTCAATTTAGCATTTTTAACTTCCGGATCTTAGGATGATGTCTAAAAACATGTCTTGGAATATGTGTAATAATGACATCATAAAATAAAGAACAAATGGCTGGTCTCTCCTTAAAAAATTGATTTTTCGTATACGGTTGATTGAAACTTAGTACAAAAATATGAATTTAAGTGTCAAGTCGAAGACTACCAATGGGGGTTAGCGCTTTTTCTATAGTTTATTATGTAGGCTGCTTTTGGGTGTTAGGTTTATGTGCATACGGAACAGTAATGTTAGAAAGAATCTGCAAAATTGTTGATTTTTATGAAATTACTATGTATCCATTTAATACGGTTTTTGATTTTTTTTTTTATGTTTACACGTTTAAAATTTGCACAATCATAATACAAATTGCAATACCTAGAAATCAAACAAATCACGTTCGTTAATAACAATTAATACTAATTCGGCGTGTTAAAAAATTTAATCATAATGTGCAAAATGCTAGAAACTTAATTTTACATTTGGAGTTTGAAAGTGTGAACAATATGTTTCTTTCAAATGAAACCCCCCATGTTTTTACAATAATCAATACTACAGAAAAAATACCTTATATACAGAGTGTCATTAGTTTTATGTCATTAAATTGAGGAGGTGATAGAGATTTATTGGCTAAACAAAAACTTATAAGGCATTTTACCCTTGGACCGCTTTTTAAATGTTCGACCTGGGTCAACAGGAGAGATACACTTACAGATCATCTAACTCCAGTTACGAGTTATTTAATGAGAAAATACATTCAATTTGAAGTAGGTAATCATTATGCTTCATAACAGCTGAATTGCAATAAACTTAAGACTACAGAGTCAGAAGCCCAATATAGTCGACCAAATCAGCATCATGGAATATTATTTCTTGTAACATCCCTATGTTAAAAAAAATTTTAAACTTATTTTGCTAGCAGCTAAAGTGCATTAGGTTCTTTCATTTGGTAGCTAAAATACACTCTATATCACTAATTTAAGTTTGCAGGTCACAACTTGGTTGGTCGACCCTAAATAATGATGTTGTTGCATGTTTGATTTGTGACCTAGCTAACATTGCAGTTACAGTAATTTTAAAACATTTTTGACAGTTTTTTTGCATGTTCATTTGTAGCTTAACTATTTGCTTTAGATCACAGGTGGATTAACAATTTTTGTTTGTCTTATCGGTCTCTACACCCCCTTTATCACCATAATAATTTGTTCAATATTGTGATTCTATCATTTAAATTTTATCGAACGGTGAAATACAAACCCAAATACTGTCATTACTGCATTATTGAATGTTATACACTGTTTGTATAAAAAATAGCACAAATACACAACCAATAAATCTAATGCACGCAAACTAACCTAAAAATATAACACTTTTACATTCGTTTTGATGATATCGACATTGGAATAGGTTGATACTTTAAATACAAATTGAACTTTGCACTAAATTTAAACTCATTGAAATGAAAGGTAAGAAGGGTAATGTAATATAGATATTAAAGGTGCAAAAGGTGTTGATATAATTATATGAAAATAATTTCACTAATTTGTTTTCAATTACATTGTATTGACTTTTCATAAAAAGTAATTTATTTATAAAAAAATAATTTATTTATATAAATAAGAAAAGAATAGGTTAAAATGTAATTTAGTTATATAAATAAGAAAAGAATAGATCCAAAGAATAGGTTAAAAAAAGTAATGTGTTTATATAAATAAAGAGTAGGTTAAAAAGTAATTTATTTATATAAATAAGAAAAGATAGGTCAATGGAATTGGTTAAAAAAGTAATTAATATATAAATAAAAAAGGAATAGGTTAAAAATGTAATGTTTTTATATAAATAAAGAATAGGTAGTAATTTATTTATAAAAATAAGAAAGGAGTAAGTTAACATGTAATTTATTTATATAAATAAGAAAAGAATAGGTCCAAAGAATAGGTTAAAAAAATATTTATTTATATAAATAAGAAAGGAATAGGTTAAAAGTAATTAATTGCTATAAATAAAGAATAGGTTCAAAAAAGATTTTATTTACATAAATAAGAAAGGAATAGGTTAAAAAATTATTTATTTATATAGATAAAAAATTACGAGCGTCTCACGACAGTAATGCCGTGGTTACAATAACAGGTTAGGTTACTGTTAGAAATATATATTATTATTAAAAAAACACAAATTGGATATTATTAAAAAACACAAATCACTTAACACGCATATCAGAACAGTCTGCAATAGTTTTAGCAACAACTGTTCTGATATGCGTGTTAAATGATTTGGGTTTTTTAATAATAATATCTATTTCTAACAGTAACCTAACCTATCATTGCAGCCACGGCATTACTGCTGCGAGTCGCTCGTAAAAAATTGGTGAATAGGTTAATGTAAACAAAGAATAAGTAGTAATTTATTTATATAAATAAAAAAGGAATGGGTTAAAAAGTAGTTTATTTATGTAAAAAGGAAGGTGTAATTTATTTATATAAATAAAATGGGTTAAAAATGTAATTTATTTATGTAAAAAAACTTGAAGGTCCCACCGAGATTTGAACTCGGATCGCTGGATTCAGAGTCCAGAGTGCTAACCATTACACCATGGAACCAACAAACTTGCACGTTTTAAGAACTTGTCTAGTGCTAGAAAAGGAATTTTATAAAATATTTATTTAAAAATATTAATTTATTTGTTTTAACATTAATAATTCCAATAATTATACAAACTTTTCTTTAATTCTATATACTCTTGCCAAATTTTTAAAGACAAAATTTACAAATAATTGATATGGAGAAAGTCTGGAACATCGAACGATATTAGGTTAATGATTAATCAAAGTCCATTTTGTAAAAGTTATCACCGGTCGCTGAACGTGATAAATCGCGTGTCCTCACTGCTGTACATTCATTTAACATTACTACGATGGTGTTTAGCTAACCCCTAGCTATTTTAAAGTAATGCTAATGAAATGAAATTTAAATTAAATCTAGACAACATTAAATGACCTAAATCGTTGGAAATAACCTGCTAACCTTAAATTGTATTAACATTTACAGAATTATGCCCCGATATTTAGAATCAACATCTTTGTTCAATTACACATGGGAACAAGTAGCACAGGCTTTTTGGAAAAAGTATCCTAATCCAAATAGGTAAGAAACTTCATCTTTATTCCTTGTCTTATACTATATCCTTTTTTTTAGTACACACGTTTTAACTGAAGATACAGTGAATAGAGACATTCGTAATGGAAAATTATTTACAAAACGTTTAATGTGCAAAACTAATTCCAGTCCTAAATGGGTTGAACGTTTTGTAAAAGTTAAAAAAGTATTCGTCATAGAAGAATCTATTGTGGATCCTATAAATAAAATTTTAACTACTTATTCGAGGAACTTAGGATACGTTAAAGTATTGGTAAGTTGAACTAGACTTAATTATGTAATTTATATTTACATTTCATTGTATAATATAGACAGTAGTAGAAAAAGTCATATACAAAGAAAGCAAAGAACATCCTGGAAAGACGATAGCTGTAAGATCAGCATGGATAGATTCACAAATTAAAGGTTTTAGTAGAGCAATTTGCGCCTTTGGCTATGAAAGGATTAAGAAAAATTGTAATAAAATGGTAGGTACATTATCTTAGTATGGGATTACTTGCTATTTTAAAAACTTGTCGTGTATTATAAATAATCAAGTATTATTTATCATGCTCAATTTAGTGATTATAAGCGCAGTCAACAAAAATTATTAAAACTGGGAGTGGAGGTTGGTGGACAAAATTACGGATTGAAATGTGTACTAGTTAACTTCAGGATGGGATACTTTACGGGAAAAATTTGGAATATTTTAATAATTTTGCTTAATTTAATTGATAAAAACTTATATAGTCCATTCGCTTTAACTTTGGGATGACATCACAAATGCATAAAATGCTACATTGCCAATGTTGGTTTAAATTCTAATAAATTTAATGGATACAGGAATATTCCCATTGGCAAGAGGAATTGGTGGCAGCACCTACAGAACTGCTAACACTTTATTACTACATTTGACGTCATCCTATAATAAAAGGAATGAACTATAGGTATTGTAACTAACTAAAAAGTACAACTCGGGAAAAGCAATTGCATTGCGATCCTTGTAGTTGATGCAGCAAAACAATACTCTAACCAAACAACTCTTGGTAATAATATTATTTGACAGGGCTTAGAATTCGTCTTTCTGTACTTGGATGTCCGACGGGTTAACTTCATTTTATTCGTTCCTGATACTTTGTAGATAATCAAAAAATTTTGTATGGAACATCTAATACATGAAACGATACACCAACTTGTAGTTTGTTGATACACCCCTGTCATAAATAAACTTATCCTAAAAAATGTTTTCAATGATATTTACATATCCTAATTATCAATATAGGGTATAACCATTCCCCCTTTTTAATATAAGAACAGGTTATGTATAATGATGTTGACCTAATGAAATTAATTAAATATAAATAGAACAACAGAAAAACCAAAGAAAATTACAATATTTGATGTTTATAAATTGTCTATTTTATTTGGTGGGCATCTCTCCCTTGTTGATCGTCACGGAGCATTGTCATTTGTTGGTCCCAAGTATGTTGGGCTATACCAGGATCATAATTTTCAATATCAGAATTAGTATCCACCATGGACGAAGCAGCAGCCCCGACCTGCTGGGCTATATTGTCATTTGTATCTACTGCAAGATAAGCACCTTCAACTTGTCAGTTCTTCAGCTTTGTTACACAATGACACATACGTTCATTTATCCATAATTTTGGAACTTGATATTATTTTTGTATTGGTGTGAAGTTGGTTTCAATGACGTTTCAGCGAGTAACCATATCTGGATTGTAGAAGCCCATATTCAACATACATCAAACACACTTTGGAGAAAGAAAACATTGTTTAGACACTTTCGAAAATTGATATCATCAACTTCAAACGGTATAAATTTCCTAGCAGAATGATGAAGAGTTCAAAAGTCTCAGGGAAAACAACTCAAGTTTGACCTACAGACTGTTACAAATATACCGAATGCTAACCTAACATTTTTCTGTGATATTTCAACAACGATTGCTCGCCCCTTTGTAACAAATGAATTACGAAAAGAAGTTTTCTCAAGCATTCACAATTTATCACACTTGAGAATAAAGGCAACCATAAAGTTGAAAGAATCCCTTTGGCGTGGCATCAAATCATACTGCGCATCTGAATTCAATGCTAAAGGTCCAAAGTCACAAGACATATGATCACATAAATGCAAAATTTCAAACCACCATCATCAAGATTCGAGCATGTCAACATAGATATTATCGGACCATTACTAGTATCGGAAAGACGCCGATACATATTCACATGCGTCGACCGCTTGTTACGTGCCAAAATCGGCGGTAGACATTCATATAGTTTTGATATGCGGGAGTTTCGCGGCATAAACTTAAAAAGACTTGTTGCGTGTATTTCCGTCACGTCAGAAGTGCATTGCGCGAGATTCGCGTCAACGCGTGTGGGGGAAGAAAAAAGTGGGGAATTTCCGGAAAGACGCGTAGGGACTTTTTTGCCTTTTTTGATTATCGTTCCCTATAAACTCGTTCCTGTGGTTCCCTACATATAGAAAGAAAACCAAATTGGAATTTGGATACAACCTGGCTCAAGATCCACGACCTGCGAAATAACGAATCCACGGAGCCCCGCAGCCGCTAGCATGGAGTAATCCTGATGAAAGCCGCCGCTAGCATGGAGTAATCCTGATGAAAGCCGCCGCTATCATGGAGTGATCCTGAAGGAAACTCTACTTGTTTACGTAAGTACCCCTTAGGGGTTTCCTAAAATTTGTATACATCGTAAATCGCGTCGCCCTAATTTGCATATTGTGTGACGTCATCGAAATTTGTGCGTCGATTTTTACATTATCGAATATCGTTACCAACTGTCTTTTGTGTCGCATGTATTGCGTCGACGGGACTGTAATACGCTTTACAAGATGGTCCGAGGCAAAAGCACTGCAAAACGTTGAAGCTGAAACAGTAGTCAGACCATTTATAGGACAATGCATCACACTCTTTGGTGTATCACTTAGAGTCACAACAGATCAAGGCCATCAGTTTGAATTGCAACTATTCAAACATATAGAAACCTTGATTGGATTTACGAGAATGTATTCAACAGCATATTATCCGCCGTCTTATAGCATGGTGGAATGTTTCCATAATAATAATATTTATTTAAAGTAGATAATCCTAATATTACACCGACAATTGAAAACTACTACTACTACCACAAGATAGAAAAATGGACAGATGCTTTATTTTTAATCCTACTCGGAATCCGAAATGCTTGGAAGGAAGGACTAAACGCTACTACTGCAGAGTTTACATTTGACGAAATGCCACATCTAGCAGGAGAATTCTTTCCAAGTTTGAGCAAGCCAATGGAACAAACACATTCTGGCACTTTCTATACTGCAGAGGCAACAAAAATGATTTACAAAGCACATACGACAGACCATACAAAGTAATCCACATGGATGACCAAATGGTCATCATCCACAAACAGGGTAACAAAACAACTATTTTAATTAACAGGGTCAAATCAGTACACATGGAAAATGAACCCTCAGAAACAATCAAAACGAGTCCAAAAGAACCAAGTTGTATTCTTTCAACAACAATTACAAGAAAGCGGCGGAAGGATACTCACTTTTTATCGTGCAGTCACTAGAAACAAGGTATGTAGGAGTATGCAACCAACCATATTCCTAACTGACTAATAAGCACGCTGTTACGCTTTATTGAAAAGTTAAAAATTAGGTTTATTAATTCAGAGTTAGGGACTTTTTTAGAATTCGGAATAATCCCCGCAAATACTGCAGTTTTTGTTGAAGCTGTGAACCTCGGGATTATTAGTGTTCACATGGGTCTTGATGTCATTTGCTTATCTTTGCATTCGTTAGCGCTGACGTAAGGTTTTGTACGTGAGAATAAGTTCATCTTCCCACAAACACAGGCGGAAGCACGTCACTCTCAGTTGGACGGGCGAGACATTTAAGGCGAGGAACGCCGCCTAGTTCGACAAACGATTATCGTACCGTTTACTGGGTAGTATTGGCATGAGTGCATTTCCATTCCAACCCTTTTGCCCATATCCCTATCATATCGTCAGTGAATCCCACCAGCAGGAGCAGCGATCTACAACAGGACAAGAGCAGAGAGAACCATGCCTGAGGACATTGATGCCCAGTTAAATGCCAGTGTAAGTGTTTTAAAACTTTATTTCCTTGCCCGGGGGTTTACTTGGAGGGTTGAACGTAATAACACAGTAAATACTCCCTGTATGTTTGTTGTGGTTTGTTTAGCATTCTTCTTAATCTTCTTTGGGAATTAAACCACTCATAGTTTTTAAAATCATCTTTATTTACATTTCGATCCATGACCTAGGATCGTTGTCAAAATAATAAAAACTTCAAGTTTGACATTTATGACAAATTGAAGGTGACTTTGATTTATTGATATTCCAAATATTTGGTTTGAGTACACTAAGCAAAAATTTTTAAAGTTTAAAAGAATGATTGCTTTCAATTTGTGTTACGGCCTGGGACCAACTTTTTTTAGGTAGCCAATACGCTTAACGTGAAATCAGCTGATTAATTTTTATTGGTGAATTTTATACAAATTCAATAACTTGGGAATTGGAAAACATTTTTTAACATGTTTCTATTTATACAATTGAGAGGATGGTTATTGAAGAAGAGTGCAATTGCATTATTGAAAAGCTTAAGCAATCGTTTTTTATATATTTATTTTGAAGGGGAAAATCATTATGATTTAGGCTACCTCTTTGGTAGATTTTAACATGGTTCTGAGGCGACCTTATGCAAACGAATCTGTAACTTTCAGTAAACAATGGATTCCATTACTAAAACAAATGAAGATCAAATGCCCACAATATCTAGGTAGCATTACAAGTTTTTCCTGGGTTTTCCTTGCGATATTAACATGAAATACAGCCTACATACATGATTTCTATTTATACATACAATAACTAATTACATAACAATAAGCATATTAACTGGAAAACCATTATTTCGGCAAAAATCTAAGTGTTGGGGGATCTTGGTAGCTACAGGTTGCTTAACCCCCTTCACTGAATCTCGGTGAAATAAGGCATAAAATTAGAAAACAATAGAAGGGAAACGAGCTATATACATGCTGTGTGAGAATTTCAGAGAACTATGTAGGCTAGCTCAGAATATAAATAAGTGCAGGTATGTGTCCAACCAGTTTTGAGATGAAGACTTAATGATAATGATGATGAAGCATATTAACAACCCCTGTAAAACAGCATTGGTATCTGACAAGTGTAAACCCGCAATAGGGTTACCTCACAACCATATACAATCTCCGTTGAACAGTATTGGTATCTGACAAGTGTAAACACACCATAGGGTCGCCTCAGATCCATATACAGCCTTCATAGAACAACATTGGTATCTGACAAGTGTAAACCCGCCATAAGGTCGCCTCAGAACCATGTTAAAATCTACCAAAGAGGTAGCCTAAATCAATGATTTTCCCCTTCAAAATAAATATATAAAAAACGATTGCTTAAGCTTTTCAATAATGCAATTGCACTCTTCTTCAATAACCATCCTCTCAATTGTATAAATAGAAACATGTTAAAAAATGTTTTCCAATTCCCAAGTTATTGAATTTGTATAAAATTCACCAATAAAAATTAATCAGCTGATTTCACGTTAAGCTGGCTACCTAAAAAAAGTCGGTCCCAGGCCGTAACACAAATTGAAAGCAATCATTCTTTTAAACTTTAAAAATTTTTGCTTAGTGGACTCAAACCAAATATTTCGAATATCAATAAATCAAAGTCACCTTCAATTTGCCATAAATGTCAAACTTGAAGTTTTTATTATTTTGACAACGATCCTAGGTCATGGATCGAAACGTAAATAAAGATGATTTTAAAAACTATGAGTGGTTTAATTCCCAAAGAAGATTAAGAAGTAATAACACAGCATGCAAGAAAATAGCATGCACGCTTAAAACGCCCCTCGATCAATAATGGACTCGTCTGACACCCTCTGAATACAAAATAGAACCATCCGATTGTAATTCAAACAAACCTTGGTATAAAATGAGCTTCAAACACTAGAGCAAATCACTTCTTGTTGTTGTCTTCTTAAGAAAGTGACCAAACTTCTTGGAGGGAACTTTTGCACTGTTTGGACACACTGTACTTACAAAACCACTGCCATCAGGACTATCTCATAGACCACATGGTGCCAATAAGCACGCCAAGATTGGGAACATTTCGCCATGAGATGCCGCATTGTATGTAACCCATGCCAGGGTTATTTTTATAACCACGAACATCGTCACCCAATACCACTGCTGTGAAGCTGCAACATAGAAACTCATTCTGCAACTTTACAAACTAAGGTGCTTTTTGTTCTAAATTTGCAATTTAATTATGCACACAAAAACATTTGTACAAATTTCTTGTTGTGTGTCATATGTTTAATGTTATTGTATAATAGGTTCATATCGATAACTTGTAAATAATGTTATCTCTGTTACCACGAAGCATTAATCAAGTGATCTCAGACAATCAGAACACCACGATGAAATTATCAGTGTTGAAATCTATCGTAAACATTATTACAGTCAGTAAAATCTGCAGGAGATTCAGTTTCAGGCAATGGGAATCAAGAGAGAGAGAGAGAGAGAGAGAGAGAGAGTCTGCATTTGGATATTCAGTTGATTTTTATAGCATATAGTGCATGTAAATCCAGAAAGAAATTGAACATATCGTAACATTTGAGTGGCTGTAGCGGTTGGCAATTCTTGTTATGATGTAAGATCAATAGCATTGGTTTGTTGTCGATCACTAGTATAACATTTTTGCTGTACAGCAGTTTTGAGTCTTGAGAAATCCACTCGGTGGTATTGGAACTATTAACGGTCAAACTTGTTTATGAACCAATATTGTAGGTTTATGTTCCATAAACGAAACATAATTGCATTGTAGTGCAAGTTCGTATTGTGTTGGATCGATTTTGATGCAAAGACAACCCGATTATAAATTTCATCCAGTATTTTATTTCAGCAAACGAACGATAGACTATGAATCGAATTATCATACTTATGAACTGGAATCTTTATCCATTGTTTACACTAAAAGATTTCATGTGTATTTACATTAAATACATTTTACAATAGTCGCTTATTGTGATAGTTTTAGGATGACCTTATCAAAGAGGGATATAGTACCACATATTATGAGATGGTGTTTGTACTTGAAAAATTATGATTATTGTATTGAACACAGGTGAAATAGATGTATGAAACGCGTTGGTGCATTGAGTCGAGTTAGGCAAGCTTTAATTTTAGAGAGCAATAGGTGGGAACAAACTTTAGCTTTAAAGCAGTTTACTAATGAGGACATAGTTAAATTAAGAAAGCAACTAGAAAATTCAGAGCACCCTTTATTTGAACTTTCTTACAATTAAAAAAGTGATAATTCTTACAATTAAAAAGTCGATAATTACAGTTAAAAAGTCGATAAATACATCGCGCAAGCGTGATGAAAAAGCGACTCCATGGGCTGTTAGTAACGCTAACCTTATTACAGATTTGCGCGCCCAACTGCCAATGACGTCACCAATGCACAATTTATATTGCGCAATAATCGGAAATTTATATAAATATAAGGCAGTAGATAATACAGCGAACAAATTAGACAATGGACTACTTACATCAGAAATCCGAACGTCCTGCGGGGTTGAGCTAAAGTAGGCCTCTATTAAAGTCCATCAGGGCTCCATCCCGGAGGGATTAAAGATGGTACGCCCGACACTCTTCCAAAGCGTTCGGACCAGCTCCGGCAATCATGAGCTCGTTCATCCAGGGTCGTGCAGTACGGTTCGCCTACGGCTCAAATTGTCACCTACCTATGCAGGGAATGACGGGAACATGGTATAAGGGGCGACAAGCAAAGACAAGCAAGCAAGGAAAACTACATAGATAAGATAACGATACGTTACCGAAAAACGTCCACTTCACTCGAAGGTTCAGGCAAAAAGCCACGTTACAGAGAGCAGAGGAAAAACCCCACTTTTTCCCCTACTCCACTCGCGTCGCGCGATCTGGCGCAACGCACTGTGACGTAACGGAAATACGCGCCCCGAGTCTTTTGAAATTATGGCGCGAAACTTCCGCACATCAAAATTATCCTAAGACATGTTTAAGGGCCAATTTGATTGGCACGTAACAACTTAGGAACAGTTCGGTATATCAGAAGTCTATGGACAATATTTTATTCTGTGTTCCAAAAAGTATGGAACCTAGTGTAATTTGTATGTATCAAAATGATATGGGTGACTTTGTGTTGAATAAAACCTTTGAACTTATTTCTAACACATATTGGTTCCTGAAAATGAGGGATAAAATTGAAAATCACATAGATAATTGTCTGAAATGTATAGAATTTAATCCGAAGTCTGGGTGAAAGGAGCAATACTTAAATAACAATCCAAAAAGAAATGCTCAATTTAAATGTAGCTCATTTTGGAGCACTTTACAAGACCTGTAATATACTGAGGTATATTTTTGCCATCAAAGATGGATTTACAAAATGTATTAGCTTTTATCATTGTTATAGTACCGGTACTCAGTAAGTGATAAAGCACTTGATTATTTTATAAATTTAGTATTCTTAAAACAATAGTGCGTGATAGAGGTTTGGTTTTATTTATAAATTTAATTGATTCATTCTCGGGAATGATATTAAGCATATTTTAATTGCCTGGGGAACATATAGTACAAATGGGCAAATAGGGTGCATGAATAAATTATTAATTCCAATACTTAGCAAAATCACGGATGATGTATGAAGTTTTGAGTACGATAGGAGATAAAAGAGATTTAGGAGCCGTGCCAACTACAAAAGTGGAGAGTGGGGTGGTTCACATAGATAAACAAAGGTCATCACCATCGAATTTTTATTGACAATAAACACCAAAAAAAAATTTATTTAAAAAAAGAATTACATTTTATGGACAATTTTAATAAGTGATGTACGAAGTGCGCATTTTATATTGTAACATGTAAAACGAATCGGTAATGGATAATAAAGGTAATGTTTATGATTGCTTTTAAACAAACATTTTCAATTAAACACAGTACATTTAGAAGAAATTTCTAATAATCAATTTAGAGTAACAAGAAACACTAGTAAAGCTAGTTTTGACGCGAATTTTTGTATACTTGCTCTGCCCATCTGAGTAATCTCTTGATATAAAAAAGAAAAAGGGTAACATACCTCCATGTGTTGAGATACTTATCTTGCACCTAAATCAGTTGAGGTGAACCAGCAAAATATTTTGATCTTGCCCACTGAGGAATCGTCACCATGATAGCCAGTATCGTTAATGCTGCAACCATAACTGAACCTGCATGCATCACTCTCGAATTAACGGCATCAGGAACGCAGACAATACATCTTAGGATGAAATGCATAATAGAAGTCGACCCAGTTTAGGAAACGATATGATAATCGGTTAAAATATTAGGATACCACATATCAAGGAACACTTCTAGAATATTACTAATGCATATATAGATAAAGAAATTCGAATTCAAAAGTCTTTGATAATCACACGTTTAGAAAATTTATTCTATACAAACTTGTCATACTACTTGAAGTATTTCAAATGAGCCACTATTAACCTTTTTTCGTTTTTGAGACTTAAGTTTAAATTTTCTTGTAGATACAAAAAGTTAAAATGCTACACAAAAGTGAACACCGCTCTGATTACATGTACGAAACATGCCTTTTTCACAAACTGCCTTTGGTTTAGAACTTTTTCGAAGCCAAGGGCTCTTATTTTAATTATTTATCTGTCAACGTAAAAATAGTATTTCAACGTAAATCAAGTCAGGCGATGACCAGGAAGAATCGGAGAATTTCAAATTTCATGAAAAGTAGGCAATTTTTTTTATCGAATCAGAATATTATTATAAAAATAATTTAAACCGCTGATGTCTACTGGTGCTAAGATTTCCAACCGATATTATAATATCTTAGGTATTTTAACTTCTTGAATATTTTTACGATTTTATGAGTACATACCCACACACTGCAGGATGCAGAAATTTAAATGGATCTTTTAAACGAAATATTATAAATATTAAAGGTGCCGAAACATTTGGAAAAGATAATTTGCTTTTTAACAATTTGTATCTTTTTAAAATAAAACTTAGCCAAAGAAATGTAACAAATTGAAAGAGAAACGTTGCGTTATATAGACAAATCTCCGTGTGACATGGCATCTTGTTCGCGAATTTTCTAATTGGTTGTTTTTGGGAGGTGTGTGAGGCAGCATTCACAACTCTGTTGTTCTAATATCCTAGAGCTATAGTTAGTACCACTTACTTATGCATTATCTTATCAATATTCAGGGTTTATCACTGCAATGAATTTTATTTTTACAACTTTATCTCTTAACTCACCTTAATTGAATGTACATTTACATTCCTTACCTTATCGCTTCTACGGTATTTAATCATTCAGCGTGTTCCATTTAAGTAGTGGATTATTGTAGAAGTTTAATGAACAGGTTTTCAATTGAAATACACTCTCCTAGTTTCTTAGAATATCGACTGATATGTTGAACAAATACATTCCATTACTTGCAAACATGAAAATCTTTTATAATAACCACTCATTTACTTGTAATTGATACACAAATGAGTCATTTTTGGATGAAGTTTTATGAAAGATGTCTTTACGTACGGAATATATCATTATTCTTACCTAAAAACACTATTTCTTTGTCACTAAAAATGAACATTCTTTCAATTATGGGTCTTTTATGCATTTATATATATATATATATATATATATATATATATATATATATATATACATATATACTGAGCAGCGCTTTTCTCTGAAAATGAATATTTACATAATTTGAATTTCTTCTAAAATTTCCTCGAATTTGCTTGGATTTGCGGCATATCTTTACAAAATGATGCTAGATGACCTTGGAGAACCTCTAATCACATATTGCTGCGACTAGGCCGCCTGTCGTAGGTCGCTGCTAATATTGCTGTGACAGGACTAATACTTGAGGATGCAACAAATTAGTAGTGCGACTTAGATATGCCAAACTGTCTTAATGAGAATGCAATAACAAATATGAAATTGCTATCTTACCTTCTTTTTCCCTGCTTAGTTAGCTCAACAGAAACTATGTTGCGGAATTTACAAAATTGGAATGAAACACAGAAATCTTGAGAAACATATGAATTTAAAATATTTTTATTTCATACAAAAGATTCTCTTACATTTATAAAACATTTTATAGCCTAAGCTCATACAGAAAATTATTCCTAAAAGTTACTTATTTATTAAATAACCCTTATCTAATCTTTGTTAACAAGTACTAATACTCAAATGTCTCCCACGAGGTACAAAATTCTTTAATTAATATGTGGAAAAATTGCCGATCTTTTATTACCTTGCTTATGAGTGTAATTAACCAATGACGTTGCACAGATAATTTAGTAAAGGTCAAAATGCTTCAAACTCTGATCTCAAATTTTGGTTGGAAATCATTCTCTTACAAGTAATAATATTTAGAACTTATTCTAATTTAAGTTCTATTTAAACATCCTTCTAAATTACTTACAAAAAAATCCAAAATTCGTACTTGCTATAGTTATTGTCAAATAGTGCTAATCCAAATCTTCTGTTTATCGTAATTAAGGGCATTAAATACTTCTTGGTTCCATCTCAAATTAACATAAAATAACAGTTTACAAAAGTGCATTTATTGTTAATTGATTAAAATCATTAGTTGTGATCTACCAAGATTATTATTAAATAATTACGCTTGATAACTTCTATGTTACTTGTGGAACGCTAATGAAATAGATTTCAAAATACTCATAACGCATAGGTTTCATGTCGTAAAATAATTTAAAGCATACAACTTTGCTTGAATCTTACTTATTCGATGTCATAAAAAGAATTAATTCTGAATAGCTACTTCCATTTATATCTCTATACATCATCGTTCGTTTGCCTTCTAGAAAATTATCATCCTGGATGATGTAATAATATACGAGGATGTCACGTTCAATGATGTAATTAGTGTAAGGCTGTCGCGGTTGTCATGATTTATGGTTCTATGTAGCGTTGTCTATTTTTTTCGAATGCACAAAGTCGATGGGCGCGGTCTCCTTTTTTTCTGTAATACGTAACGCTATTAAACCGCGTTATCTTACATATTTTGTGGTCTTTTTTAATAGTCGCGCATTTCTTTGTATTGGTGCATTTGTTCATAGATTGCAAATAATTCGCTTTTAAAACATTTCTTAGTAAGGTAACGTCTTCGTTTATTAATAACGAAAATTCTGGAATTAAAAGGTTTAATTTCAGAAAGTGGCATTTTTAACAGAGATGAATATTTTATTTTTGATTTTAAATTTTCTAACTACACACGGAAGTCAGTTACGTAATTAATTAAAGCTCGTAATTGCATTCTTAATGATTGTAAATGCAATTTACCTTTTAATAATGCAGCGTATTACGTTTTTTATAAGCAACGCGCATATCTTAAAGACTAGCTTATCATCTAAGTTGTTTTTTAGTATTTACAGAATAATTATTTATGAATGGCTTAAAATAAAAGTTAATTTTAAGGCATCTCTCAAGAATTATTTACACACACGGCTTAAAGTTGGGCTTTTTAAGTTTAGAATTTTTTCACACTCTTCAGCAAATGCAATACTCGTGATTCAATTACATAATTAATAAGGGCTTCTTTTTATGTGCTAATGAAATACGCTTATATTTATACAGGGTAGAAAATTAAATGTTGGAAAATTTTAATTTTTCACGTTTTCTTCTTTTTGGATGGGTTTTTACATAGAATTTGGGTATTCAATGAGCTCTTGTGACCTCTTTATCACGTGAAGTCATTGAAACCCAAAGCCTAGAATAGAAATTTCCACTCTATAAATAATATAAGTGTGTTGTAAATACATAGCCATTAAGAGAAAAGCAACACACTTCCCATATATTTAAAAGCCCAAATTTTTAATACAGCCATGTGTACGAAGTTAAGCCGTATATGTAAAAATAATTACTCGAGATACCTTAAAATGCATTACATGCGTTTTTAAAGATGTGAATTTTATTAGAATGCAAATGGATCATTTTCAAGCGTATTATAAATACAAAAAGCCATTCGTTTGTTATAAAAATACATTTCCTATACATAAAACGTTCGCTTTATTTAATGTAAGAACCATATCAATCTTGATAATGCTTTAATCTTTATAAAATATGCATTAAAAGATCGTTTTGGTGAAAGTATATATTTTTTTATAATCGTTAAAAATACGAATCTTTTGCATGTGCAAAACCCGTTGAGAAAATAATTAAAGCTTTAATTAATTATATGAATTGACTCTCGTGCGTGTATAACATAAATTCATTTTTAAATAAAGAGTTGTTGAATTTTCGAGAGGATACTTGAATTGCTAAGAAATGTCGTATAAACTAATTAAATAAACTAACGTTTATTCTAAGAAGAGGACGAACATTAACATGTAATAAAAATGTCATAAAATCGATAAGAACGCGGTTTAATAGACTTACGTATTAGTGAAGGAATGCGACGTGACCATTATCCTTGTTGTGTTGGGAAGTACAAACAGCAAGCGGCGATAAATATGGAACCTAATTATTTTTAAAACATTACCAGAATTGAATAATGTTCAACATAAATAGTCCTGATACAAAAGCTACTTTAAATTAAAAGAAAGATGCACTATTGCAAACTGATGTCTTAAGTGGAGATTTTAAATAATATGAAAAATTATAGCAACAAAACTGATAAACTGTGATTTTTAACGTCAATTTAAAAATGGAAGCAGAAGCTATTTACTATAGTTAATTACGAGAATTGGATAAGCGCTTTTTGATTTTGCAAGTATAACTTTTAGGGTCCTTTATTTGTAACTGATATTTGAGTATTTGTCATTTAAATTTAAGGTAGAATAAGTCTTAATTTTATAGCTTAGCTGAAGCTCTTCTTATTGGAGTTATAGTTCACTGTACATGTGTCTAGTGTACCAATGAATGAATAAATAAATAAATAAATAAATAATATTTTTTTGTAAAAATATTTACCAGAAAGTTTACGTCAGAGTTCGGAACTCTTTGACTTTTAAATAGACTAACTGTGAAGGATTTTTTGACCAAACAATCTTACAAGCGCAGGAATATAAGCCAGGTAAACTATTCATGAGAGAAGAGATTTGAGTGCTGTAAATTTTAACCAAGATTAGTTGAGGAACATTTTGATAATTAAGTAAATAGATACTTGTTAGGAATTATTTTGTTTGAAAAAATTATGCTGTATATGTTCTATATTCTTTTGTATGAAAGAAAAATATTTTTGACTGTATAGATGCTTTATAATATTGCTGTGTTTGATTTAATTTTGTATATTCTATTACTTTCGTTGGACTAGCCAGGCAAAGAAGAGTTGGAAAGGACAGTAAATCGGTAATATCAAATTTACAATTTGCTGTTCCTGTGTCACAGTACTTTTAGCGAAGTTCCTACGCTCAGATGTTATCACATCACTCTTTCAGCGGCGCTCCTATGTGCAGTTGTTGTCATATTACTCTTATAGCGGCGCTTCAACGTGCGACCGTTATTACAGCAAGATACATATGGAGGACGCTATTTAAAAAATAGTTATTTATTATACAAGGGAAAAAAGTACTAGATTTTAGTTCGAGGTGTGTTTGTCTCCTGACGCGAAGCAGAGGGAGACAAAACACGGAGAGTTAAAATCTTACATTTTTACCTGTGTATAATACACTATTCTTTACTGTGACAGGAAAAACCATGATTTAATATTGAAAAAAATATTACAATATATTAAAGTCAAAAATCTATCGATGTCAAATTTTAAGTTTCAGACAGTAGGCTGTTGTACTTATAGGGACAGTTAGACTTGCGTTGCTAAGCAAACCTTTAAAGTAATCAAATATCTGTCGATTTCATTCTGCGAGTGGTGTCAAAAATTGCTTACTTAAGTTGTTTATATCGGTTGTTTTGAACGCGACGAAGTTATGATACGATGTTATGTTATACCTGAATGTTAAATGTGTTCTTACTTATTTGCACATACCGTGGAAAAAATTACTCATTTTTTCCCGGGGAAAAAGTAAATTCATAAAAAGTGACATTTCGTTACCTGTCAAGAAAGAAACATTAAATGTCAAAATTTTTTCATGTATTTTGCATTTTGAATCACTTTATATAATATAAAGTATAGACATGCATGCATCATATGCTATGGGTAGTGATACTTCAGGATATATAAAATCTTGTGAAAGAATTGACACTATGGAAACGTATGCAATTTTTCAAAGTAGAGATGATTTTGACATAAAATGACTCATAAATAGGAAACCGTCTATTGTAAATCTATGTTACCTTTGTATAATTTTCATCATTATCAAATATGGTACCAAATATGGGGTATTCCATTTAAAAAAACAACTTTGGGTTGGCAACCATATTAGCGCACCCTGTATATAGGGTAAAATCTTTTTAGATTGTGCAGCATAACAGTGGCTGTCGTTTAAAAAAAAAACAAGTTGGTATCTTAAAAAAGTCATGGGAATTTTCCCAGATGCATAAAATATTATATTATATTATAAAATAATAATAGTAAGACGTTTTTGTAAAAGCTATAAATAGGAGAATGTCAAAAATGTTAAACTACATTTAGAACAATTTATAGGGTTCTATTCCAAAACCACATGAACTAAATTTCTGTTGTTTTTTTAGATTAATTTCTGCTGTGTTCTTTATTAATAAAATAGATGTATCTATTTGATTTTCCAGAAATATTTAAAATGTAAATAATAAAGATATCTAAATTACAAAGTTGGACAGGACCAGTTTTGGAATAACTCCTAGGATTAGATTAGTTTTGAAATGAAAACGACATTATATTTTAAAAAATGCCGAACACATAATTTTTAACTTTATTCAATACAAAATGGGAAACACAAACTATTGACATTATTATAACAAAACGGTGTACAATATTGTTATGGAAACACTAAGTCCTCTTTGTTCTTATTGAGTCTTTCACAATAGTCATTTGTTTCTTCATAATTTTGATCAATTTCTGACATCACTGGTTTCCAAGACTGCTAGCAGATTTTTATAAAACTGTAATTCTTATATAGAGTTCTCTACCCAGTTCTCGCCGAAATGTTTTTTAAATAGTTTTTCAACATCTTGCCACGTGCAGTGACGTAGCCTACAAAAAAAAAACAAAAAGAAAAAGCATGACCGGGCTCAATCGGCGAGTGGACGGGGTAGAATACCTACACATATACCAAAGTAAAGAAAAGCTTGAAATAAATAAAGAAAAATTACTCACACTCATAACACATACCAAAAAAAGAAACCTATAATTAACCAAAATATGTAC
This sequence comes from Platerodrilus igneus, assembly GCA_036346225.1. Lineage (NCBI taxonomy): Eukaryota > Metazoa > Arthropoda > Insecta > Coleoptera > Lycidae > Platerodrilus > Platerodrilus igneus. Next base: position 3,601,351 of record JARFIW010000507.1, on the reverse strand, counting down.
AAACACTCAATAATTAACAAAAAAAAAAATTAATTAGAAAAACGTTACAATTACTGTCCGGTATTTATATAAATTACAACAAGCATAATAGTACAAAAAAAATTAAACATCTATACTTACAAGTTACACATATCAGGTAGAACACCAAAAAAAAATCAGAACCAAAGAAATGGCGAGCTGTAGTTTTTAGGGTCCTCCCCCCATGTTAGTTACCCAAAGGAAAATTACAATCCTAAAACCTCAGCTCTGAATTCTCATTGTACATCTATAACTACATCTATAAGGTTTTCGCTACGAGGTCATGATTTTTAACAAAATTTACCCTGTAACATCTCACATAAAGAGAATCGCTTTACCTTCTACAAAATTTAAGTTAGCCATAGAAGAACCTTATAAATCGGTTGTTTCAAGTACATAAAACCCATATCAGAAAATGGTGCTTTAACACACCCTCGAATTGCTGCCGTCTCTAATAACGGGGCAGAGGAAAGGTGATCCCGCCTTGGGATGGTCCTCTCATCACAAGGGGCGACCATTCATCGTGGCTTTAAGGGCCACCCAAAAGAGCACGCTGTATTGCGTGCGCGAAATTTTCATAGCGAAAACGACATGGAGAAAACCAGAATAGATGTTTTTGTCTTGATATTTGAGAAGAAAGTGAATATTCATTTCGTTTAACTAAGCATCAGAGCAATATTGCTGCTAAGGCGTAAAACTGGAAAAACACGGTTTATTGGGATAATACACGGTTTTAATTTGGCGAAGCTTTCAATGGAAAACACATACGAACCAATTATCGGATACTTAGAACCAGTTATCGCCTATTTAATTTTAGCATAAACTTTACGTTAAGGAATTCTTAGAAAGAGTATTTATGATTAATTAGCGGAAGGATTTAACAATAGAAATCGAATTGATACAAACAGATAAATAAACTAACACGTGAAAGGGTTGTTTTAATTTACTGAATTAATTTTCGTTTTTAACGCCAACGGGATTTGAGTTGAAAATTATTGTAATTACTTTATGCTGAAAATCAACATAACAATCTTGCAATTTTTTGGGATTTACTGGAACTCCTGAATCTATAACTGTAGGGTTCATTACATTAATCTTCTTTCTTTTCTTCAAAACTGACTTCGACATTTCGGTATTTGAGTTATACATTTCCTTGTACTGTTTTCAAAAGAATAAATCTTTTTCATAGTTGAGAATTTAAAATGCCAGGAACCGACCTGTTTTAGATAGATGTCCACTTCAGTCTTTCAATCTTTTACAAGGCAATCCTTTCCTAAGTCCCTTACTGCACCATGATTTTTAAAAATCTCTAAGTATTTCTGTGGATCTATTATTGTGGATATTTTCTTAAGAACCTTTTCTATCTGTTCAAACACTATCCACTGGCAAATAGGAATGTCCTCTAATTGAAAATACCATTCCAATAGATTTAAAGGATTCTGGAGGTAAAGATGCCAAAAAGTAACAGCATGCACCAATAACAATTGTATTGCAATTTTGACTGCCGCATCCATCAGTAACCAATCGAATAAGAGAGCAATGTGGTAAGTCAATTTTTGATAAGCAATCCATAGTAGCAGCTGCTATTTTGTTTGAGCCTTTATTGTATACATGTTTCTTCCAAATATAGATAAAAATATTGTCAGAAGGCAGTGGAGAACCCGATGGCCCCAAAAAATGGCAAAGTTGTAAGTGTACCGTTGCCAACTCTATGTAATAGGGTCTTTGGTCAGAAAGTTTCGACTTAACCAATTCTTTTGGCCGTCCAAAGATATAGTCATCATATCCTATTATATTTTCTTTAATTTCTTGAAAAATGCCTTTGTTTTTAGTTTATGCAGTTGCATCTCAACACCAATATCTTTCTGTTTTTCTAAATCAGCTTTTGATTTATATTTTTCTTCCAATGAAATACAATAGGTACAAGCATCAGTGACAGGCGTACCAAATCCAATATTATAATCTTGAGTAAAAATTTTGATAAAAAAAGGTTTTTTTGATTATTCTTTCACCATGCTCCTTTCATACGTACACTCAAGCCTAGAAATATTTAATTCGCTAGGTAAATATTGCCTGGTTGAAGTTTTGAATTGTCGATATTGGCTTTGGATGCCTTTCAACTTTTCTACAAATGTTTTAACAGAAACTCTATGATTTTGATAAGTCTTACTACAAGTATCTCTACTTCTGTTTTCTTGTGGCATCTTGCCATTGGATAAATGAAGATCGTGCAATTTGTTGAACCCTATCTTTAGATACATTTAAAATATCAAGATAAGATTTTTGACACACTTGAAGGCCAAATAAAGTACAGTTAGCGACCTTTTTATAGTATTTTATTGAAATATGTTTACAACTGCTTTCTTCTTTAACTGATTTGCACTTTAGTTCGACAACTATAAGAATTCGTATGAAATTCGCAAATATCGTTCATTACGAGCTTGTTGCATTTATGTGTTTTGCCATCATGTTTGCAAATGGGACGTTTTGACAGACCAGAACAAACATACCTATAATAGTAAATAAAATAAACAGTCATAATACATATAATGAAATGCAAATATTTTTGTAGCATTTACAATGGTAAATCTTAATTTAAAATAGTAAGTTATTTCTAGTTGCATATTAATTTTCGTTGGTTTGGCATATATACTGTATAATGTTTTTTGTTTATATGCAGGAAATTTACTGTGAAGGTAAACAATTTTTATGTTGCTGTAGAAACTGCAGTACTATGTATTGTAACATGTTTTGTTGTTTATACATTCAATGTAAAAAGTTGTTTACCTTTAGAGTAAATTTCCTGTATTTAAAATGCCAAGCTAATTTAGTTGAATTCAATCAATGAATTCTTCATATAGAATGGGTCGACTGGTTTACATACAAGAAGAGTTGTCTTTAACTTTGTAAAAATGCTGGTTAGTTATAAAACTAATACCACAAGTTTGCTTCAATAAACCCATAAGAATTTTTTATTTCTTTATTCATATTTGTCTAAATTGAACTGCACAATTTCTAATTACATATTGTTAAACATAACCTAGTACTTCAAAGGATCGCTAACCTTCTTTTCTTCCCTTTCCCTTCACTGCTAGGACTATCATAGGTTCTAACTCCATATCAATATGTACAAACACAATAAAACTGATAAAAGTACTTCTTACACAGCATAACAATAATACCGTGAAAACTTTAACAACTTACTAATAATGCAAATGGATTAAATCCACAACGCAAGTGCGAGAAGCACTAAATGATCGATCAGATTAGGCGAGTTATGCTCTAAACTGGTCATTCGCTAAGGCAAGTTTTGAAATGCTAGTTAACTTCTTTTAACATTTTTAATAGGATATAACAAGTTTTGGTCTGCTTGATTTCATATTCTAATGCTTCTTGAAATTTTGTGTCATTTGACGAATTTTTGTTAAAAATGGATTCGGCGAGTTTGGGAATGGGACGCATCATATGTAATTATATACAGAAACTCATTTAGTCCCGTTCAATAATGTACATTCATTATTAAATCTTGAATTGATTTTAGCAATAGATAGAAGTAAATTCTTACAACTATACAAAAATAAAACAAAAAATGATGCATATACTATACATAGTCAATGTTTTTTTTAAATACTGGGTAACTTAGCTATTGATTATTATAAACAACTACAGGTGTTGGTTTTGAAATATTTTCAACTAATGTTGATTGTGCGAAAGTATATATTGGAAAACTATTAATTTGGCAAATGTTCAAGTGTTGGGGAATTTTGGTAGTCGCAGGCTGCTTAACCCCTCTTCATATACCATTGAATATCGGTGAAATAGGGTATAGATTTGTAAAACAATAGAAGGGAAATCGAACTGTATCTAACAGGAAAAAGAGCAGCGGCTATGTTCGAAGACAACAAACATAGGAACAAGGAGAAAATTGTTGAAAGCATATGTGTGGAGCACAGTACAGTATGTCTTGAAATAGGGACAGTAGCAGAATTAGACAGAAAAACGGTAGAAGCCTTTTGGAATGTTGTGCTACAGATGTATTAGGATGATAGCAAGAACAGACAAAATTAATAACAAAGAGGTTATAGAAATAGAAGGGAAATATAAATATCTGTGGAAAACAAAAAAAAATCAGGAGAAATAGAAGGGCAGGATACGTTTTAAAGCATTTTTGGGGAATAGTGCGGGATATATTACAAGCAGAGTTAAGAAAAGAATAGGTAGAGATAGACCTAACTCAGACTATCGCACGCAGATAGTGATAGATGCAGACTGAGCAAATTTCACGAAAATGTGTAGGTTAGTTCAAAATAGGAAACAATGAGGGTACCCGTCTAACCAATTCCAGGACTGAAGACCTAGTGATGATGAGATTATATACTTGCAAACATTGGAGTAAAATTATGTTTAAGCAGTCATCACCTCTTCAGCTAAGAGTGAAGCTTGTACTAAAACATCATCAAAGTATTCAGTAGTGCCATTTAAACCACGTAAAGCTTTATCAGTAAACTGATGAAAAAGGTTTGGTGCTACTTTGATTCCATAATAAAGACGTTGAACTATATTAAGGATGTTCCAGGAAATTATGACACATTTTGATCGTTAATAACTTTTTACAAAAAAAAGATAGACGGATTCGGGCTTCACTAATTGATTTATTTATTTCGTAATTTTTTGCGAGTATAATTCCAATTGTGCAACCTTTTATATAGGGTGTTTTTAAAATATGGTAATTTTCAACGTAAAAGTTCTAGGGTGTTTAACTAGAACACCCTGTGTGTGATAACTTTATACAAAAGACCAATTACTCCTCTTTTCAAAAATGTATAGTTTGTTACATTTTACTTAGAACAAGTGAGTAATTTAATTTTCAACGATAGCGTGTTTCTTGAGAATTCTGACGCAGTTTGATCGTAAATATCTTTTTGCCTAGAAAAGATACAAGGATGTTTCACTTATAGTTTTATTGTTGCTCCGAGTTTTGTCCTGAGTGCATCACTGTCTTTTTCAATAATAAAATACGGTTGGTGGGTGGGTGAATGGGGTGTGTGGGTGGGTGTGAGTGGATGAGGGGATGAATTCATGCGGGTATGTGTGGGTGGTGGTTGTGTGTGTGTGGGCGCATGTGAAGAATTCATAATCTTATGTTCCCGCCGTTTAATTTAAATAGTTTATACTTCCATATAATGTTTTCTATTTTACCGACTATATAATTGGTTAAGATAATATGGCTGTTAACTTGTACATAAAGAAGTGCTGTTGTTCTAATTATTGTAAATATACTAAATATCATTTATGTGCTATAATTAACTACATTTTTTTATCACCAATCCCGCATTGCATAATCTCCACAAGGTTATGGGCCCAGTAGCGCGATATTTGCGGGAAAAGTGAAAACAAAAAAAAATGGTTGTTGGAATGTTAATGGCGGCGATATGTTTTGGTTTGGTTAATAAAAGTTTTAATGAGTGCTAGAAAACAGTGTTTGATACAAACAAATAATATATTTGTTGCTATAAAACAAATCTGCTCGATTTCAACAGTTTTTGTCTTTTGTGATAAATTGAGTGATTACTATAATTACGGTATATATCACGTGTAAAACAAATGTTAATAAAATATGTAATTTTGATATCGGTTACTCGCGTATAATTTTAGTTTGAAAGTTTGTGAATGCATTTAAATTTTGCTAACAAAAATGGCATTTGAAGGTTATGATAATAAAAGTGCATTGGACTTTGCAAAACTAAAAGGAGTGGCAAATTATCGGGAATGGCGTATGGACGTTGAAATGCTGTTGCGAGCCCATGGTTTGTTTGAATATATTACCAATATAGAATCTGATAAGGAAATGTTGCCTGCGGAAAGCTCTATCAAGGAAAAATGTGAGTTTAACAGGAGGCGTGATAAAACGTTATCCACTATTTATTTGTCGTTAACTCCTGAAGTAAAACCACTAGTTAATGGCTTAACTGATCCTAGAAGTGTGTGGGCTACGTTGGAGACTAATTTTGAACCGTCGTCTAAAGCCATGATAGGACGATTATTAGCAGAATTTTTCTTGGCTGTAATGTTAGAGGATGAGTCAATTTCTTTGTATATTGCACGTCTTGAGATCTACAAAGGCGCTTAGCTAATGTTAAATGTGAACTAAAAGATTTATATGTCGCTTATAAAATGATTAGCGGGCTACCGGAACGCTATAGTGTTATTGTGCAACAACTTTATCAGCTTCCTGATGAAAAATTTACATCAGATGCAGTTGCTACGGCATTGCTCACTGAAGATGGACGATTGCAAAATTCTGTATCAACACTGGCGAATAAATCTGTTTCAGGTGCCTTTGCTGTTGATGTCAAACATGATAACAGAAGGAAATCTAATGTTCGATGTTATCGTTGCAAGAAATTTGGTCATATTTCGAAAAATTGTAATGTAAATAAAGGTAACAGTAATCTGCAGTCCAATGTAAGTAATCAAAAATTTCCACGAAACAATACAAGTAATAATAGAGGTGCGTATGTATCTACGATTCCTGAAGATCATTGTACTGATATCGGTGGAACTTGGTTTTTAGAATTATTTAGCACTGAACACACAACACAAAAATACGAATTTATTTTTGATACAGGTGCGACACACCATTTTTGTAATGAGAAGAATTTATTTTTTGATTTTCAAGAAATAGATAAAACTGTAAATCAAGGCAAAGGAGTATTAATTGCCAAGGGTGTTGGCAATGTTTTATTAATCTAATTAATGATAATGGGTCTAAAATTAATGTGCAGTTGAGAGATGTATTTTATGTCCCTGATTTATCAAGGAATTTAATTAGTTTAGGTACTGTTGTGCAAAATGGATTTTATTTTGTAGGGAAAAATGAATACCTTGATGTGTACACCACAAATGGTACTTTATTTGTACGTGTTAAGAAAACAAAGAGGTTGTATACCATAATAGGAGAAAAAGGTAAACCTTTTACAAATTCCAAGTCTAACATTAATATTGCATTATCAGAAATGAAGAATATAAATTCTTTAAAATTATGGCATCAAAGATGTGCACATTTGAGTCCTGACAAAATCTATAAAACTGTTAAAAATGAAATCGTTTTAGGTGTAGGTAAGCTCACTAAAGAGGATGTAAACTGTCACTCGTGTATCGAGGGCAAGTTAAAACGAGGTCCTTTTAAGAGGCTGTCGAGGTTCAAACAAGTAGGCCACTTGAATTATTGCATATCGATCTTTGGGAGAATCACCAGTTGTTAGCGCCGGAGGTGCTAGATATTTTTAGGTATCGTGGATGATTTTTCTCGTTGGATTGCTGTCTATACAATCCAAAGTAAAATGAAGCTTGTGATAGAATTAAAATTTTATTACTCGTGTAGAACGAATGTTAGGTCTGAAAGTAGTGTCTGTCCGATCAGATAATGGGATGGAATTTTGTTCCAAGGAGATGGAAGATTATTTTTCTAGTGTTGGAATCAATCACCAACTAACTAGCGTGTACTCTCCAGAACAAAATGGGGTAGCGGAGAAAATAAATTTCGACGCAGTAGATGCGGTGAGGACATTATTGATAAGTTCAAAGTTAAAATCTAAATTTTGGGCTGAAGCGTTGCAATATTACGTCCACACCAAAAACCGCATTCCACATGCCACCAATCTGGAAAAGACTCCATACGAGTTGTTTATGGGGAGAAAACCTCGAGTATCACATTTCAGAGTGTTTGGTTCGTTAGCTTTTGTTCATGTACCTAAGCGTTACCGAACAAAACTGGAACCCAAATCGCGGAAATGCATTTTAGTAGGCTATGCAGCATTTACACGGGGTTACCGTGTCTTTGACCCTGTACGTAATACTGTAATAGAGTTGAAACATATTAAAATAGATGAATCTGTTTTGGGTATTAATGGAATGTGTAACACTGTCACCCCTAGCATAATAGGTACATCCAGTGATAATGAGTCAGTTTTATCTGATTCAGATGCTGCAGCTCCTGTTGTAAAAGTTACTAAAGATACTAGTATTAGTGATCATCCATTAACGCCTGTTCATTGTGACATTCAGTGGAAACAACAAGAAGTTCCTAGGAAAAATGGAACACGTACTGATGTGTTTTATTGGTATGGTTCTAATAAGTGTCGGTCGCAGAACGATGTGAAATCGTTATGTCGTGACAAGGGTTTGGATTACGATCCAAAACAATTTGATTTTTCTGATCCATCGAAAGGTGAAAAAGTAACAAAGGTTACTGAATGTGACGATGAAATTTTACTAGCATGTTTAATACAAATACCAGATAATCACCATGATGCTATTAATTCGAAATGTAAAGATGAATGGCAAAAAGCTATGCAAGAAGAGTTAGCTACGAATGAGGAACGAGAAGTGTGGGAAATTGTACCAAGAATACCTGATCAAAAGGTTATTACCTGCAGATGGGTTTATAACCTGAAAACAAATGTGGATGGTACAATTAAACGCTTTAGAGCACGCTTGGTTGCTCATGGTTATAAGCAAACATTCGAAATTGATTATTTCCATACATTTGCACCTGTCGTTGAATTCAACTTGGTTAAGTTGCTATTTGTGTTATTAGTTGTTCATAATGATTGGGTTCATTCCCACTGGGATGTAAAATGTGCTTTTACTTATAGCGATTTAAAAGAGGAGGTCTATATGGAAATACTTGTCAGATATAAAAATATAGATTCCAAAACATTTGTGCTCCGCTTAAAGAAATCAATTTACGGTCTTAAGCAATCTGGTAGAAATTGGTATTATCACTTTGCCGATATTTTAAAAAAATTGAATTTTTCTGTATCGGAGTATTGTCCCTGTATTTTTAAATTGGATATTAACTGTATTATTCTATTATATGTCGATGACATTGCTGTGTTTTGTAAGAACGAAGAAATCTTGCAGTATGTATTCACGTGTTTGAATAAATATTGTGAAGTTGTTAATTTAGGTAATATCAGAGAATTTCTTGGAGTAGAGTTTAATAAATTGGACAGTGGTTATCACTTGTGTCAACAAAAATATATAACAAAATTATTAGAACGTTTCAAGATTAATTTAGATATCCCTGTTTACACTCCTATGAGTGTTGGATATATTTTTTGTAGTAATAATAATAGTTCAAAAACTAACTTGCCTTTTAGAGAACTGTTGGGGTCCTTGCTATTTCTTGCAAACCGGACACGACCAGACATTTTGTTTTCAGTAATTTATTTGGCTCAATTCTCTTCGAATCCGACATGTGAGCACTATAATTGTTTATTGCGTGTCCTTAAGTATGTTGGTAACACCGATTATTATTCTATTAATTTATCACATTCTAATTCCTACGAATTGTCAATTTATACTGATGCTTCATGGGCTACAGCTGAAGATTCTCGCAGATCTTTTAGTGGGTTTATTTGGTCGCTGGGCAACGTTTTTCTAGGTTGGCGTTGCAGTATTCAAAAATGCATATCTCGAAGTGCCATGGAGGCTGAGTATGTTGCTATGGATTCGGCCTGCATAGAAATAATGTGGATATCAAAAATACTTGCTGAATTTAAAGGTTTTCCTTTTTCCACTATAAAACCTCGAGTATTGTGCGATAATCAATCGGAAATATATTTTTCAAGGGCTGCTATAGTCAATAATAGGACTAAGCATATTGATGTCAAGTACCACACAATTAGGGAATTGTTAAATAAAAATTGTTTGTTACTTAGGTATGTCAACACTAAGGAAAATATTGCAGATCTCTTAACTAAGCCATTGTTACATGCAAAGTTATTTAATTTTGTTAAATTTATATTTGATTTTAATCAGTTATGAATTGGGGAGAAATTGTGAAGAATTCATAATCTTATGTTCCCGCCGTTTAATTTAAATAGTTTATACTTCCCTATAATGTTTTCTATTTTACCGACTATATAATTGGTTAAGATAATATGGCTGTTAACTTGTACATAAAGAAGTGCTGTTGTTCTAATTATTGTAAATATACTAAATATCATTTATGTGCTATAATTAACTACATTTTTTCATCACCAATCCCGCATTGCATAATCTCCACAGTGCACGCGTGCATGCATCCACCTGCGCGTTTGTGATATGCATCCAAACAACAAAACATATCCCATTCACACAATTTGTGTGTGTGTGAGTATGCATGTGCGTGCATGCGTGTGTATGTATCTGTCTATATGTGTTTGGCGTGTTGTAACAGTTTTTTTGACCACAGTTGACCACCAACAAATTTTTAGTCCTAATAACTCTAGTATAGTCATTAAAATCATGCGAACCATTTTTAAACAAATAAATACAAGTATTGATATTGTATGTGCTAACCGCCATACAGAAATGCTAGTTTGGTTGCTAACATCAGGCGCAGAAAGTTAATACAACTATTATCAAGGCCAAACAGCTTTCCTGTTTAGTGCATAGCACATTTGCACGCACATTAGTTAGAGATATCGTAGAGAAGATAATGGAACTAATAAGGGTTCTGGCGTGTAACTTGCGCCTGGCTTTTTGTGCGGTAGTTGAACCCTAGGGCGCTCGACACTAGGTCTTGATGTTTTAACGATGCGCTTTTTTTGTAATTTAACTTTTTGAAGATTTTCTTTTCGTAAATTTCCCTTCTCATAATTGTACTCTTCGTAATTTTGCTTTTAGTAATCTTTCACTTTTTTGTTATAATGTTCCTTTTAAAAGACGTTTTTAAATGACTTCTAATAAATAACTTCGTTTGGATAATTCCTTAGATAAATTCATTTAATAATTCTTTGGACATTTGTGTAAATAACACAGAAAATATTCCTTTAATGATTTCGTAAAAGTACGATAAGATATGTTTTTCAACGCTTCGTAGAAGTCCTCAATTAGATTTTTATTTTCATAATTATCAACTTTAAGAAGTCGTTTTGTATTATCTGGTTTTACAAAACTAAAGCAAAGAGTATGCTGTGTTTAAAAGAAGATAAAATTCTACTTTTGCACCTGTGAATATCAAATTATGGTTCATTCATGTCAACTTTGCGATAAGTGATTGATCCAATATGAACGTCCTTCAACCGTACGATGGATAGTTGAATTTTGTGTAATGTTATGGAAAAGCAATAAGTTGGAATTTAAAGGAAGCGTCTTACAAAGTAGGTAGAAATTTTTATTGTTTGTAAATTAAGTCCGATGATGATTGGAATGGTACTGTTGAAACTTCCGTTCAAGATCAACACACAATAGCACGTATAAGTCTAGTATTGGAATTTGGTTGGTCTAGTTCGTGCGTATAACAAAAACGCATAGAAGTTAACATGCTCCAGTCCAAGGGTCAAGCAGCTGTTTGTGTCCTGTGGAACATGTGGATTTTACGTCACTTGTTTTCTGAAAAATGTATGTATTAACACCTGCCCGAACATTTGTGACGACAACATGTAAAGAACACCTGCAGAGCCAAGGTAAGAGATTAGAATTATTCTTGCATCACGTCTACATTTGGTGACCTTTGATACAAGGCTGATAAACCCGTTTCGCATATTAAGAAGGACCTTAGTAAATTTTGGTTGTTAATACTAGTCCAGTATAATTAATACTAAATTTTATGAAATTAAGCAAACTTAAAGAGTTCCTATTGATGTTTTATATATGTATGATTTCACTCACATTTTTTAAATAATGAATTAATAGACAAAATAGTTAAAGTTTTATAAATATATAAACGGAAAAAGCAGATCTGATATTTCTGGTATAAATTCAAGTTAAACCTTTGTAACTAAAGTAACATTTAAAGTTTTGATATTTTTCTTTGAATACATAATCCTACCTTATGAGTAGATGAAACTTGTATTATCTTTTCTTAAACATGAATTTTATATTTACGATTTTTATGAAAGACCAATTTTCTTTAAAGAAACAACATTTAATTTTCTTAATTAATTGTTTTATTATGAACAAGTATGTTCAGAAATAGGGTAACAAAGTATAAGACCAAATAGAGTAAAGTGATGAACCCAATTTAACAAGAAGCTTTAATAGCCTTTTCAGTATTTGAAGCAGAAAACCTGTGTTCGTATTATTGTTGCCTGATTAATCTTTGTTGTTTTTTATATGAGGTAGTAAGAGAATACTTCTTGTGTCCTCCCTTTGTTAATTTAATTCAATTTTCTTTACAGCTCCTGCGTTAGCAGTTAATACGGTATTCCTCCCTAAGGACGCCCAAGTCCCCCTTAGGGAAACCCTGTGTTTAAAGTTAATGACTTGGTGGCGCCCTATTCAAACCCCTGTTTTGTCGAGAATCTAGCCCTAGTAATAAAATAATGCTTTGTGAAAAGAACCACGGCCAATCCTCATAAGCTCTGCCCAAGGAATAGACCCCTAGCATAGTCGGAAGATATTTGCGTTCCATCATTTTAAGGAAATCCTTCCATAAAGGTTACTGCATTCTAATGCCATTGATGAAATTAGTGGTTTATTAGCTTACAGGATCAGGTTTTCTTCCCTAAGACTGGAAATTGTCCAAACTTTTTATCGTGTTGACTGTAGTGTTATAAAATAAATCGTACATTTTACTAGACTAGATAATTTAAGTATTTTAAAAACTCGACAATAAAATGTGAGATATACTGTATAATGATAAGATTTCAAAATCAATTATAATTTTGGGTACCACAGTGCTTATGTGTTACATTTATATGTAATCATATAATGGCTGTGTTTAATTGTAAAAAAGTCAAATTGTTTGCTGATAACCGTTTGATGTACATTATAAAAGATTAATGTGTGTGATACAACCTCGAAGTATAATAAATGTGATTTTATATTGATCGAATAGAAATAAAAACTTTATGTAGATGGAAAATAAATTTGATAAAATCGATTCTAACAATATTACTGGTACGAAATATTGTTAATATATTGATTATTTAATATTGTATGCTTTGTTATTGATATTTACGAGTTATAATAAATAAATAGCAAGTGATCTTACACAATTTACGAAATAATTTTTAATTATGTTTATTTTGCTTTTCTAAAACAGGTTGGAGGATTTAATTATGTGTTGAATAATATGTACCCATCGTCTGCAGTTTCTTCAGTGGTGCAACACAATATTCCTATATCAGCAGCAAGCAAATTGAAAGATGCTACAAAGAGTGCCTCGGAATTAGCTAAAGCAAAAGCTGTTCCTATTTATGCCAAGTTACATCCAAATCAATCTTAGTTAGTAATGTCCAATAAGCAAAAGCTGTGAATAAACATGATTGCCAAGGTATTATCATAAATTAGTATTGTTCTGTATGAATTGTTAGTTTTAAGATAAGCAAGCACTGGCGGTTGTACCTGTTTTATTCTAGGGTTCAAGATGACGGTATTTCTTATTATAATGTTTGTCTATCATTTATAATAAATGTTTTCCTCCAGAAATTTAATTCCAATAAAACGTTTGACTTGCGATTTAATAATAATTAATGGTAGTATATAGCAAGACAAAGGACCTTTTATACAGTTTGAACTAGACATAATTTAAGTCTAATACATTATGATTATATTGACAGTTTTAAAATTTACTATTAAGATACGAGGATTTCTGAAGAATGTGTAAACAATTTAAAGTAGTTGCATGTAGTACAAACATGCATGATTTCTACAGTTAGAATTATTTACAAGGTGGTGATTGATATATGAATATGTAATATAAAATAAAAACTAGTACATTAATATATGGCGATACTAGTTTGATGCATAAATAGTTTTTTGTTAATTATCGTAGTTGTAAAATGCAATATTACTGAAATATTAAATTATAGGTCTTTGAAAATCTCGACGATTTTGAGCTGTGCAATAAAGGAAGTGAGAAGTTTATAGAAAAGAATGTAATACAGTGTTTTCACTTCAATCTAAAAACATCAAGTAGGGTATTAAGGATGAAGAAATTCATAGATAGGGAGATATTTGAAGGATTTGACAACAAAATTCACTACGATACAAAACAAGTTATTTGTTTATAAATGTTTCAGTCAAAAACACTAAAATTACAACAGTTCGGTGAAATTAATAGTTGAATATACCACTTTATGTATCTTTCTGTTATTTGTTAAGCATTGCATTGGTTTTAACAGCATGATTAGGAATTTTCAAGCAATTTTTCCAATACTAAATACTACTAAAATAGCTTCAAGTGAATTTAATAAAACCTTAAACGTATTATTTAGGTCAGACATTTAAGCAAAGTAATAGTTATTAATATTATTAATATAAAAATATTGCTTATTTAAATTATTGCATGTTACTGTAACGGTTTACAACTAAGATTGTCATCACTATCACATGGCAAACAAAAATCTGAATAATCGCTATATTGTTATTAACGTGTATTATTAATTCCTCTATATCATCTATTGTATATTCCCGGGCACAATAATCTTCTTCAATTTTCTCTACATGAGAACAAACATTTGCCTATTCTCGTTGACCAACAGTACCAAACTTATTTTCAGCTAACCTACACATATCTTTTAATTTGAAGGTGGTGTTATGTGCAGCAACATGGTTTTTTTTATTGTTGCTCATATTTTTCGATGTGGCTGAGTTCAAGATGATATGGAGGTAATTGTAACACCGAATGAGCATGTTCGGCTAACATTTTATCAACAACACGTTTGCATGTGGGTTTATGTTGGGCAATGTTTGCATATTGTTCTGATTTTGTATCATTAAGCTCAAAAGGTATGTTACTTTTCAATAGCCAACATTTCATGTCTTGTTTTACAAGTCGATGTTGGATTTGGTTCTACAAGTGTGTTATGATATGCTGCATTATCCATCACTAATACAGAGTTTGGTTCAAGGTTTTGAAATAATTTATCTTGTAATCATTTCCAGAATTTTTTATTGTTCATTTCATCATGGTAATCTCCAGTTTTAAGTTCTGATTTCAATAGGAACAACATGCACAATAATTAACCGTTGTACTATAACTAACGGTGCCTTTAAATAATAAGTTAAACCATGATCTCATGCCTTCGATGCAGCACGTGAACTGTGCAAATAAGTTTCATCACAATATATAATATTTCTTCCTTCTGCTCGATATTACTGTACTTTTAGTAAATAGTCAATTTGTTTTGCTCAGATTTTTGGCTTCTCAATTAAGACTATACGATTGTCTTTGCACTTCTTCCAGCACAACCCCATTTTATGCACCAACCTTCTAAACGAATCTGTCTTTCCACAGAAATTAATTCCTTCCGATTTGACAGCCTCAAATATAGCAAGCATTGTAGGTTGTTTATGGTGGATGTTTGCAAATTGATAAGCAATTGTGTGCACAATTTCTTCTTCAAATTCACCTAATGTAGACTTTTAGACTTTGTGCTGCCTTTCTTGATGGTTTTCCTTGGTGAAAAAATTATAACTTAGCACCAATTGGTTACGTTTTGCTTTCCTTAATAATTTTTTTGCCGTTAACCCAATACCAGTTGCTTCCGATACAATTGTACTAAAATGTTCAGACAAATGACATCTTTAGAATTGTTCATAATTCACCTATAACAAAACAGTAAGTATTTTAAAAATATGACATTTAAAAAGGTTTACTTACAGTTTCAAAATAAATAATATAGTCTTGAAATAGACTGGTTTATAATTATTATTAGCAAAGACAAATTAAACAAAATACACAAAACTTATACAAAGGAGCGGGATTTGCATTTATCAAAATCAAAGTGTATTTAGTATCGGCTCGACGGTAAGTTAAGAATTTGTAAAGAAGCACTACACTGCAGTATAGCGATTATTTAAATTAATTATTTAGTCATATTTTTGCTTTAAGTAGTAGTTGTGAAATGAAGTCTGTAAAAGTTATAAAATGTCTACTAGTCTTTTTCAGTATGAAAAATGTAAAGAAAAGATTCATATGGTAACATCAAGTTTTAAATTATATTGGAGTAAGGTCATTGCTGTTGTAGGCATTATTATCATTTATAGCTATATTTCCAGTTTGGTCTTTAGTATTTTCAGTAATATTTGGAGCATATGCACAGATCACTGAGATTTTAAAACACCTATAATTAGTTTTAGAATAAACGAGGAATGGTAACCATAATTCAAAACATTTGCTATATTTATCTGATTTGCTTTGAATAGAAATTTTTATAGAAGTTAAAGTATAAAGAAACAACAACAAAGTATTTTAGGGTATTTGATTTAAACGATTATAAAAAAAAAATTGTAACTTAATGATGAACCCGATTGACGATCTTTGTAGGTTCCTTGGTTTGTTGTCTTCTTAATTAAAAAATATCAGTTGGAATAGTAAATATATTAAGTAACTGCTTATTTCTCAATGCTTGTTACAAATGCAATCAAATTGTTTTACTGTTCACATTTAGTCGATTCTGTAGAAAACTAATCATGTACTAAGGACCGCTTTTGCTATATATGCCTTTGATAACCATCAATGTTGGAATAAATTTCTTCCTATGGTAGTATATGATGTGTGTACTTGTAGGCATGAATCTATAGGAATGATTCCATATTTTTGCAGAAAAACAAAACTTGGAAGAAGAGCGTATCTGAATTTGACAACGTGTATAGAAAAATAGTAACACTTTTTGATCTAGCTTATGTAGTCATGATGTTCATTAAAAAGCTGAACTGTAGTTATGTATAAAAATAAGAGAATTACAAATGCTATAATGGATAATATCTAATGATTTTATAACAAATGTATGATTGTACACACCAAGGAGGTCATATGTGTCTAGTTCACACGGTACATTTATAACAAAAATTTGGCACGTAAAAGTGTTACAATTAGTTGTAAAAATTAAGTTAGCCTCAAACTTTCCTTATCTTTAATTTTTTCCTTTTAGGTTTACAAATCTTTTTAATTTTTGTGAACATTTTCGTCTTTCATTAGTAATATAGAGATAGTTTCAAGTCTTGTTAAGATTATTATTTATCTACACCTATACATTTTTATATAGTTTCGCCCCCTTCATGTAGTACTTTTAGGATAGTCACGTATCGTTTAGTTTAACATTTACTGCAAACGAATACTTTAATTAGTTTAGTCTTAGGGCGGTTATATCGACTTTGTTCACGGTAAATTCAAACAAGAACTTGGTTCAATACTAAAATTCTGCTGTATTGCAGTAGTTGAGTCGAACCATGGTTTAACTTTGAGTTCACTTGAATGGTCAAACGATGACCATTCAACCTCGGAACGGCGGTTCAGGGTGTCCACTGAGATTCAAAAACGAAAATTCGTGACTTTTTAGTGACTTTTAGTGACCATTTTATAAGATATTAGTGACCTGTGTTAAAAAAAACTTGTATTTATTCTATTGCTGTTAAGTTTCATAACATTATAATCACAAAATTAAGTAATTAGGACATTTGTCGTACTTAAGTATATAAAGGTTATTTGAGAACAACACAATTTAAATTCATAATGGTTTTAATTTTTTGTTTAATTTTTCCAACTCAATGTCCAATGCTTTTAGTTCTTCAAAGTTATACTTCTCCTTGTCCTTCAGTTTCTTTTCTAAGTCTGCAACTTCCTTCACAATCCGCTTTTTACTGCATACTTCCTTTTCCTTAGATTTCTTTTTTTCGGCAATAGCTTCACGTCTTAAAGAAGATGCATTCCTTACAGCATGAAGCATTTTTGCAGTTATATCTAAATTCTTAAATGTTGCTTCATAAATTAATCTTTGTGAAATCAATGATCTTCTAAGCCGCCCTGTAAGCATTCTTTGTTTATAGAGAACCCTCTTTCTACCATAGCATTGCTATGATACATTGTCAAAATTATCCTCACAAAAGTAAGAAATTGTTTATCGTTTATAGGGGATTTTACAAAAAGTTCGGTAAAATACATATCCAGCCTTTCATTACGCCACTCTTTTAAAGAATCACGTTCTGATACACACAAAGTTTCATATTGTCTTTTTATACCATTGGCACAACCTGGACTTATATGTTTCTTTTTTACAAATTCTTCTAATGCGTCTTGAATCCTCTGTTTTGTAAGTGTTTCACTTTTCATTACATATGGAGAAAGACATGATGCACCTCTAACAATTTTATATTTAAGAGATGACTTTTCACTGATTTTCTTAAAAAGGAGTTTAAGAAAGGTCTGACAGTCTTTTTTAAACACTAAAATTTGAAGTTCTGAAACAGTTTTTTTCAAGTTCTTGATTGCCATTTTAGCACCAAAGCCAACATCAATCTGCATTGGTGATAACAAATTTTTGACAACTTCAAGTTTAATATTAATTAAATCCAAAGACGTTTTTGCACTTTTTATTAATTCGTTTTTTTATAAATCTTTCCCCAATACAACGCAGCAACGAACTTAGATCGTGATGAAGAAAGGGCAACATCGGCTCATTTGTTTGATATTTAGTTAAAAACGGTTCGAGATCAGACACTATGGACAAAAGAAATTTTAGTTTTGCTACCAAGAAACTATCTGACAAAGCTTTACTGATTTTCTTAAAACTAGCACAATCTGGTGGACAAGTTGAAACTGCTGTAATATACTTTTTAAGAGACTCTAATAGCTTTATTGCTCGCTGTAAAACACCACCATTTTCCACCCATCTTATTGAACAAAATTTGTGTGGAAATGTTGTTGTACCTGTATGATAGATAAAAGTTCCTCTTCTAGTACGAGTATCTTTGAAAAGGTAATAAAATGGACGTAGAAATTCATGGATAAACCACCCAGTGCCATTGTGTGCTGTTTTATATGCTCCATGAACAATGTGCAGCCCACACGTTCCAAGATGAAACATTACGGGGTCATCATCACTATCAGAAATTTGATGTGTTCTTTTAGTTCCCGAAGCATCTTCAGATTCACATTAGGTCCATCTATGCTGATGTTACAAATTTTTTTAATGGGTATACTAAGAGAATCCAGGGTCCTAAAAAAACCATTTAAAAGATCGATGACAGTGTTTTTTTCAAGAAAACACAAAGACAAATAATTTGTTTTGACCATATTATCTTCATCATCTCAGTATCTGACAAGAATGTCCATTTGGCATTTTTGCACAACTTTAATTCAAGCTTTCGTCAGAACTTATACACAAAAAATTACAATCTTTAATTTTATTTAAAAGTTAGTTTTGGAAAAACAGACCCAAACCAAAAGTGGCTATATAACATATTTTGTCTTTGTGTAACTGCAAGTTTTTCGCTATAAAAGAATCTGGGAACATTATTGGAAAAAGTTCAGTAGCATCCTGATGAACTGTTGACCAATAAGATACTATCTTGTGCATAGTCCATAATATTTCAGCTTTAATAATCTCCCTACGGATCATGTATGACGCAATATTTTTATTTTCACGATCAGCTTCTTCAGAATACACTTTTGCAGGTAAATCAGCTGTTACTGAAGCAGAAATATCATTTTGTTGAGAGTCTGAGATCGGAGTATTTCAAACTAAATTATTCTCAATAGTTGGTTGCTTCATATTGAGTATTGGATTAGCTATTTTAGAATGCTTTAATCCCTTGGAATGAAGTTTTACATTATATATTACAACTTTTGAAATATCAAAATTTTTTTTGCAGTAGGCATAAAAAGCAACATGAACTTTTCCAGGTACTGGTTGTAACCAGCTTTTAAAAATCGGATTTGTCAGCCAAAGTTCAGAAAACAAACACTTTCCAGACATTTTTACAAGAACGTTTTCACTTTAAGTACATACGCACTGTGTAAACTTAAAAGCATAAAATCTTGTCGCATTACAAATAATCAAAATGAAACATCTCATAAGGTTTTATTTACGACTGACTTGCGGTAATATTTTTTAAATTCGGTCGTCCGGCTGCTACCTACCCAACATTCCAATTCCCTATTACAATGATCGTCATTGGCACCACAGCCACAGTGTCTGGGGTTGATTACAATAGCAGGTATTTATTATGGCCACATACAATTATAAAAAAAGCATGTCAGAAATATACACACAATATTGCTGCTCAAACATCGATAAGCCACGATTTCAAAATTCAAGGCATCAAACAAAAACCGCAGGGTTTATATAACCCAACCGAATAAATGTATAATGAAAAGAGACAGGCTTCTTTCGGTGCGATGAAGGAATTTTTTGTCCTTTAACATTTATTTGCTGCAACATCTGAAGTATGGCTATAAAATTTTATGACGTATTTGTGGAAACACACAATAATCAAACAATGAAGAAAAAATTTGTGGCCGAAATATAGGATTTAGTGACTTTTCATTACTTTAGTTACCGCAAAACGAAATTCGTGTCTTTTCGTGACAGTAGACACCCTAGCGGTTCTATGGCAAAAATCTAATCTTTAATCAAATAATCTCACTTTTAATTTATGTTACAATTCTTCAACAATAATACTACATTGAAATGGCTCGTTTACCTATTAAAGAACTAATAGATGGTAAAGACTTTTTAGAAATCGTAAATATAGTTTTACATTGTGCGCCAAGAAATTTTAGAAGGCCAAACCAGTTAGAAATATGGGAATCTTGATGAATTTTAAAGTAGAGTTTGTTTATCTAGAAGATCATTGCACTAATTTCTGATGAAATGTCATGTTTTAAAAACAAGTAAGTGTATAATATTGTTGTGTTGTTACTGTTAATTGTATACTTTGTAGGAATTGTTATATACCACCCACATAAATAGTGTTAAAGTCCGAAGAAACAAACAAGACCTGGAAGGGCACGGCATGATTACTCTGCTAGTTTTAGGGTACAGCCAGAATAAAAAGTAAAAATTTCAAAGTAAAATAAAATTATCAATATTTAGGTTGTAACTTAACCTTACTTTACTTAAAGCTATGAAATATAATTGTATGGAAATTAAAAAGTTAACTGCAGAAATCATAAATAAGCCAAATAGTGCAGAATAATGACTTCATTAAATACAACATATTAGAATATACCGCACTGTTAAATAATTCTCCTTTTCAATTATAATTACAGTAATACTCTAAATACATAACCCACAAAGTTTAAGTGATTCATATATTCACTACATGTTACTTTTTTTTTTAT
Organism: Platerodrilus igneus; assembly: GCA_036346225.1. Taxonomy (NCBI): domain Eukaryota; kingdom Metazoa; phylum Arthropoda; class Insecta; order Coleoptera; family Lycidae; genus Platerodrilus; species Platerodrilus igneus. The sequence goes on along the minus strand of JARFIW010000507.1, from coordinate 3,580,272 downwards.
TTTCAGTGTTGACGGCTATGGTCATTAGCCATATATTTTCTTGTGTGACTGACTAAATGCTATCTAACCTCTTCTTTTAGTACAGCAACTGTAAAATTGGGAATGATATGTGCGGTATGTATTTCATTTGCAGAATTGCATAATGTATATGTAGACTGATTAGTCACTATCATTTTCTTCAGTTTCATCATTTAATGAACAAGTGTTTACGACAAACTCAAATTTTTCAATTTCATCATCATCTAACATCTCCTTTCCAAGCGTTGTCTTTTAAACGATTTACATATTTATGTTTTTCCCAATCTGATCGGCTTATTTCTGCAAATGCGCACTTTAACAGAATTTCGACTTCTTCATTTCACTGTGCAACATTATTCATAGCAACCTTACGTTTAACCAAACTGCAAATTAATTAAATCGAATAGAGCTAGCAATCGTATAGTGGTTAACGTAATACAGTGTGATCATGGTTTTTAAAAATCTTGTCAACATAGACGTCTTGTTACATGGCACATTTTTAATCAAACCCAGTAATTCTGCTTTCTGCATATCGTCTGTTGTGTGTATCGTTTGATTGTCGCTATGATTGGGTGCATTATCCATAATGATAATTTTATTAAGAGGTAAATTTGGAATCAACTTGCTACATACAGCGACGTAGCCTAAAAGAAACCAATACCTATAGATAAATTAAAGAGAAACCTGAAATAAATACAGAGAAATTTATATACACTCACTCATTCACACTCAGAATAAAACACAAAGGAAAAAAGAGAACTTATAATTAAACAAAATATTTACAGAACACCGTATTCCCAAACCCAACAAAAAAATCAATGTTCCCAATTTACATATACAGCATGAGAAACCCCCCAAACAGCAAACAAAAATTACTCATGGAAATGATGAGCTGTACTTTTTAGGTTATTATCCCCTGACATTATTTAGTAAAAAAGAACCAAACGCAACCCTAAAAACCACAGCTCTGAATCATCGTAAATATAAACTTAACCTATAGTTACAAATATAATGGCAACAACATTTTCACACATGCCAGCAAGTCTTTAAACCATTTTTACGTTAACAAGTAGTGTATTTTTAGTTATTTAAAAACAAATAGTACTGCATTAATATAATGCCAATAAATACCAAAATAGGTGTAGATCAATTAAATTTGAAAATGCATTATGCTTGAACGGTAAAATCCCAGGCGATCTGGTTTCAAAGTAAGTAGCGAGAGAAAACAAAAAAACACCCTCAAGTTGCTGACGTCGGGTTGAGTCAGTAGCTGGTCCACGTCAGCAAGTAAGTGGCCCTATGCCCAAGAAGAACGCGTTTGGCCTCCCATTACAACAAGAAGCGACAACTCAAGGGATTAGCGCGTCCCTCGCAAGAAGCTAGAATAATTACGAACAATAAATTAATTTATTGAAGCCGACAAGTGCCGTTTTATAAAAACCCTAAATACCAACCACGCCGCATTGCGTGCACAAAATTCGCATAACGAAAAACGGAACGAAGCAAAACAGGACTGTGTTTTCATGTTGCTATTCGAATAGAAAGTGAATATTAAATTTGTTTAGCTAAAGCACAGAGCTCAGAGTAATCTTGTTGTTAAGGAAATAAAACAGGAAAACCCGAGTTTATTGAAATAATATGCAGCTTTTATGCGCCGAATTCTTTCAAAGGGAAACACAAGCATTAATTATCGGATACTTGGAAAGACGTTCTCGCCTATTTAATTATGGCATAAATTCAACGTTAAGGAATTTTTAGAAAGGATATTTATTTTTAATGAACAGAAAGATTATCAAGTAAAATATATAGGATATTTATTATTAATTACAATACAATTTTAAACAAGTGAAAGGGTTATTTTAATTTACGGAATTAATTTTCGTGTTTAACGCCATAGAGATTTGAGTTAAAAATTATTGTACATAAACTAACCAATTATTTCTGAAAATGAACGTAACAAACTGTTTTTCGAACCATTGCATGAAATTGGCGTGGTTCATATCATCATGAAAGTCTCCGGGCTTAGATTTTGATTTAAGATTAGAAACCCATTGTTAACAAAACCACAACAACCTCCAAATTGTACGATAATATATCATTAACCGGCTCCATCTGCTTCACATATACCGGGTTCATCTTCAGGCTGCCAGCACTTGGAAACATCATACGTTGGATGAATGAACGTTTCATCCAAGTATGTAACAGGTCGCTTGTTTTCACCCAGGGCATCGCTTTCCTGCAATGCACGTAGATAATGAGAACGCCAAGGCACATTATTATATCGTTCTTTTAATAATTTTCTTATATAGTGGCTTTCTCTAAATCTAAACCCCATTTGTTTTAAGTTATTTCTGAGAGTATCAGGTCCAGCTGTGGAATCAACTTTGTCAGTCATTTTCTCAACTAAAATTTGCACTATTGGAACTTCCATTCAATTGTATAAACTCATAAACTGCTTGTTATAACACAGCCAAATCAAAATTGTCAAATGTAATTTCATTAGTGCCTCCATTTGATTTCGATTTTGACAGCGACTTTAGACTTGATTTTCTGCATAAGTAGCTGCTTTTTGAACTTTTATGAATAATACAGACTTCCCAGTAGCAGCTGCAGCTAATTCAGTTGCTTTGTCATCTATAATGTCCATACTCCAGCAGCTTTCTGTTTATCCAAAAAGTCAATCACAGATTGAGTAATAGATCTAGCTTCAGAATGAACTATGTCCCACGACGCAGTTAGTGATGAGCGATGGTTTAAATTTAGATTTATTAGATTAGTGTCGAATTAATATATTTGGGAATTCAACTTAATACTGATGTATACAAACAAAGAATGGTGCAATAGTGGTTAAGAACAAAATATCTTCGATATTCATTTATTAATTGTGTGTTACGTGCACAAAGTACAGTACTGCTAATTACAAAACTTGATATTTTTAACCATAGTTTCAATTATTAATTTATCCTCCCACTGGAGCATTATCTTCCGTCACGAAATATACATTCCGCCTGATCGGTTTTTGATTTGCTACATATGTCGATGATGCATTTAGTTTGCATATTTTTTGGGTCTCATGTTTGCTTGTGTGAGCTGGCAACAGGATCATTTCTATAAGTAGCTGCCGATTTTGGTGACATATAAATCTACAACTGGTAGAATGGTTGCAAAGGTTTTGTGATGTGTTGCTCACCTGCATAACCAATTTATTAAAGTGTCCACAAAAGTAGCAAAAATTGTGAAAGTCCTGCGTGGGTTTTTCAAAATTGCTCGATTTCCTAGATGGGTGGGAGCTTTGGAATACACACATCAAAATCCAGTCTCTTGGAGATGCACATGTAGAACAGTATTGTAATAGAAAATGTGTTTTTCGTTTACTGTGCAAGTAGTGTGCGACTCCAAAGTAAAAATACAAAATATTGTCATTGGCCAGAGGTATAACACCACTCTACTATTTTTAATAATTCAACAATAAGTTGGGCAGGATAATCTATTTCTACGACATGGTGGATATGCCATACAAAGGTAGTTGATTACATCGCTGCACTACCCCAAAAACTCTGCTGAGCACGTATTCAATGAAAGTCTGATAAGAATTAGAAATTCAATTGAAAGATGCTTCAGTGTTTTGAAAAAATCATTTCCGGCACTGGTCTTGGAATCAGGTTACATGCTAATAAAGTAAAAGCTCTTGTAGCGACAGCTGTTCTACATTATATTGCTTTTAAAAATGGGAAACCCTAACCCCTAGCAGATAACGAAAAAGTTGAAGCTGACATATAATTTGCTAACCATATTAATTTAGATCTTCCACCAGAACAGGGCATCAGTGTCAATCTGAACAATATTGGGAGACACAATTTACTAACTCAATATTTTGGAAGATTAGTGTTGACGGTATTTTCTAATAAAGTTTATGCAATATTGTTAATGCTAATCATTGTTATAATAAACAAATAATATGTAGATAGTTTGTTATGGGTGTTTGAAGCATTAAGTTTTTTAATTTATAATTGCCCAAAAGAGGCGGTAATCTTCTAACAAAATAAAGATAGACTGGCTAACTACAGTGATGTGGGAGTGGGTTCCTATAGTATTATATGGCAGAAAATTAAAGAAACTCTTGTAATGATAGAAATTTCAAGCTACGTTATTACTAGCACTTACCCTGTTAGGTTTTCGATGCGTCCACTTTAAAGGGTGCCAACGACCTCTGGGTTAATAGAATTTCCTCCGGCCGATGTGTAAATCAAGGGATTGTATCGAAATATTCTCTTGGAGAAATGAATTTCGTACAAGAATGTCACCTGATTCAACAAATAAAACCACTATCTACTTGCTGGACATAAATCTATTTTACAATAATATTATTAAAACATTCTGTGAATAAGTAGGCATAAAACAAATTTTTTAATATACTTACATTAATAGTCGGTTTAGTAACCTGCAATTATTGCTACAACAAAGTACATACATTAAATAAAAATTGGTAAGATTCAATAGCAGTTCATTCTTAGTACGTCTAACTTTTATGGTTAGATATCTTAATTACTTATTAAATTCACAATGTCCAAACGTTATATTCCTAAAAATGTATCACCACACATTGGCAATGTTATATAAATGCCAAATTACACCTATAAGTTAATAACAATTTTAACTTTCAGGGCCTGAATTCCATTGAACCAAGAGATCATTTCTTCCTTTTGAGGTCTTAATTCCAAAATATTCTGCTGGGAAACAACTGTCTCAATATCCTCTGGGTTGTAGGTTATGCTGAAAGCCTGTGTTCAAATACGCGGATCTCTATTTATTATTCTATAATAGGATGTTTACGACATACCAAACTTTTATTTTCAGTTTAACCCCTACCTGTTCGTGTTGATGACTTTGAAGAAATTGAAATTCTTTTGTTCAAGTAACTGTTTGCGCGATTTCAATACCTCCACTTTTCTGCTTTATTAGAGGGATAGACGATGTGTAAAATGACCAACTGTTTCTTAATGTTAACTACCTATTTATTGCAATAGCTTATTAAACACTACCATACTGGAATCGAAATTACACAAGATGCTTTAATAATAAGTTGTCCGTTTTAAATTACTTTCCCCCTTTCTTGTCTTTTATATCTCATAACACACACATATTACAAGATGATTACTGTTATAAATTTTAATTATACAATTACTTATAATACTAAATAGGAATAGTTATTACTTTCTTCCAATTTTTTCTTTTGTAATTTAAAATCTCAATTTTAATTGCTTGTTTGTTTTATAATAACTTATGTTTTTGTCTTCTTGTTCCAAAAATTTTGTTTATGTTTTATGTTTATAACGTATGTTCGTTTATATTTAGAGCAGCCCACAAACCTATCTTGGATTTTAAATTCTCAAAATTTTTCTGTCTGTGACTTGGGGTATCTAATAAGAGCACACACTACAAACAAATAATTTATAACTTTCAGTTTTGATTACCGTTTCGTTGCTGATTTATCTTTAATTGGGGCGATGTCGATTGTCTCATGTCTAATGTAACACTTGACCGATCTTTAAAAGCTGAAATTTCAGTAAACCTGTAGTTTAGGTATAATAAAAGCTCAATTTAACTAACCACTGTCCTTATTACATAATTATCATTTTCTTGAACATCATCTACAACGTTCATTTCGTTTATTTCAAAATTCACATAATTTTAAACACGTAAAGGGTGACCAGGAATAAAATTCAGTTTTTAAAAATCAGAAAATTGTTTTAAAGATTATAATTCATTTACTGATGAAATATTAAAGTAGGCAAATCTGAATTTATGTTTTAAAAAGAATGTTGCCAGTTTGCCTGCCTTCTTGTTCGTGACACTCTTACAAAGCTACTCTTAATTTTTGGAGAACACGCCGACACATCCCAACGGGAATATTGACAATTTCATTTTAAATATGCTTCTTTAACTGTTCGAGATTGACTAAAGGGTTGATGTATACGCCGCGCCTTTTGAGATACCTCCACAAAAAGAATTTCATTGGGGGTAAGGTCGGGTGTGAACTTTGGAAGCTGGGAATGTCACCACATTTGGAGATAGAATACCTGGGAACAATTCACTCAAAGTGTCATTGGACTGTTGTACAGTATGTACCGTCAGCTCTGTGGCTCAGTTGGTATGCAAGTGACTACTAAGCCCAAGGTGTCCCAGGTTCGAATCCCGACATGGTCCGCTTGAAAAATGTTAACCAATCATTTTTCACAAAAATACACCCTCGTTCGGATGAGAGGTAAAATGTAGGTTCCATTTGTGTGTTGTCATGCACGTTAAAAATCCGTAACTTGCTTGGAACAGTAAGGGTTTGGCAAAATTCAAAATTTCCAGGTAAAAAACTTGCTTCCTGGTACATACAGTACCTTCGGCTGGAGCACTGGAAAATAAAATGTAGGGTACAGTTTGTACCGTGGCACCATGCAGTTTTAATCACGTCATATCATTATAACCACAGAAGTTTTGTATAGCTACTGTATCATTGCACAATAACGTTCACTGTTAAACGTCACCACACGGACTCTGGCATCATTAAAAAAATAAGGATCAGTTATCTCAGTTGCCGTCATAGTCCACCAAACTGTGTTGGGTTGTTAACCAGTAACAGTAATTCTGTTTATTGATGTAGCCATCTAAGTGGAAGTAAGCCTCTTCACTGAAGAGAATTTTATCCAAACCACCATCGTTCCTAAAGAAATTTATAATAGTTTCACAAAACTTTTTTCTACGGGTATCTGCAGGGCTTTAGAAACTATACCCTGTAGGGATGAAAGTGTAAATCCCTTTTAAGAATGTATTACACACTTGTTTCAGTAATCTGTAGTGCCTGTGCATGTTTCCGAGTTGAGCGTTTTGGATGTCACCTCACAACATACCGCTTTAATATTCTTCAAGGTTTTCTAATGAACTTTATCTGACCTGCATGCCTAATTTAAGGCCGATTCTGTTTCTTGGATTTTCTCACCCAATTTTTCAGTAAATTTGTGGGATCAACTACTTGCAAAATTGTCGCCTTTTCACCTTGTATGAATCATTTGCCTTAAAGATCGCTTCTATCATAAATGCATGTTGGTCTTCCAGTTACCGCTCCATTATTACCAACCATCATGCTACATGACTTCGACAGTTTCTCTGCACCAACAGGACTTCCGCCAACAAGTGGTAATATTAAAAATTGAATTTTGTTCTTTGTCACCCTTTATGATATTTATTTGCCACTAAAATCTGTATTCACTTCATCTCTCGCAAAAACTTCAATATCATTATCAAATTGATCTGATACAATTATCTCTGAAAATTAAATTGCTATAACATAAAAATTCACAGCAATTTCATAAACCTGCATCAACATAAAATTCTGAATATATTCCCGTTACTTGTGTCCTAAGTATTTCATTAATTATCTCGTATACGGGATCATAAAAAGATATAAACATTTTTAATGGACCACCATCTCTTGCATAGAAATGCTTTTTTCTTCTGCTGCCTTTTGTTTTGTTCGTTTTTATAAATTTTAGTTCGTTTTTAAGTACCTTTACATCTCTGTATTGATTGCTTAATAACATGTTGAACTCTACATATACTTTATCCCGAGCTTGATTTTTAGTATTAGTATTTAGTATTAGTGTCACTTACTAGTTGAAAAAGGATTTCAGCACGCTTTCTTTTTTCTGTCTCTGCATTTGAAATTATAAATAATTAATAAAATATGAACCGACTGTGATAGATGATATACTAACCTTATTAAGTATTACTTATATTTGCTACGTGCATAGCCGTAGCCTAAAAAAAACTTAAAAAAAGAAAGACTGTCCGGGCTCAGCCAGTAAGTGAGCGGGGCGAGGTTTTAGAAATACCCAAACAAAAGAACGGAGGACCTGAAATAAAAATAAACCAAACACACTCGCACTCATTCAATAAATTAACCACCGACATCCAGAAAACCTTATAATTAACATCAAAGCAAAATACAAAATGTATATACAGGAGTACATTAGTACTCCGAACACAGTACAAACAAAGCCAAAGGTTTACATGGCGAGCTGTCGTTTTTAGGACCCTACCCCCTAAATTAATTAACCAACCAAAGCAAAAAGAAAGTTTCCCCGCTAAAAATAACAGCTCTAAAGCATTATCATGAGCATAAAAAATCTAATACATAAAATATCAGAACACGATAGTTTACATTTATTACTACTAAAATTTGGTATTTCAAGAAAAGTTACACCCAACAGTTGGTCTAAATAATAATTTAATCCTCACACAAAGAGGAGAAAGCGAAGTAGTTTATCAAATTCCAAAAATGTGTATTTAAATTTGGTTGTGGTAAAACTGGGGTTTACCACAATTTTAACTCGCAAATAATTTTAGTCACATAGTTGTTGAAACGAGACAAAAACAGGTAGTAAAGGAAATGTGTATACGACCTTAGGGATCCACTTGTCTTCTAACAAACAGGGGCGGCAGTCCCACAGGGCCCATACATCACGTACATAGTGTTAACACTTAGCAGTACACCCACAACAGCACATAGCAGCAGTAGGACCAAAGAAAATCCGACACTTCTAGCCGCCGGGAAACCTCACATTCCGTGTGCAACCTTATAATAACCAAACCATATCAAATAAACTTACGATAACAACCAGAAATAATTCTTAAGACCGCATTATCGTCCACAACAGAACGCCTTTCAAATACACCAGTTCGCTCTATATCTCGTGTATCTCTGAACAGGTTGTTTGGAGCATTGCTATCCAACCTTGCGTTGTATAGTGCAGAGCTTCGTCTATCGACGTAATAAAGGGAATTACCAAACTAAATTTGGAACGAAATCATTTTTCGTATTATTTTTAAATAGGTGAAAATTTTTAGAACGCGGTCTTGATTAAAACGGACTTTATATAGTAGGAACGAATATAGTTTGGCTGATTTTTATTAGAATTCAACGTAACATATTATTTAATTTCTAACTACAGTTGTCAGGATTTATACTGTGAAGAGAATCAAAACCTTTCACATTTCAATCGACACAATGAACGTAACCACACTTATTAATTTTTTCAATCTAAATTTTTGATAAAGAATATGCTAAATAAAATAGCCAACCCCTATAGATCATAGTTTACATGAACGAAATCTGAACTTGATCCATACAATGCAAAGTTAATTGAACTGGAAATTTTTTGAGCCATTGCTTACCTGAACCTTAGTTGAATTGGCGCTGGTACAACCCACCCTATTCTGACCAGTGTTTCGTTTGTTGGTTAAAGGGGAGTTTCTTGGATTCTTAATCCTAATAGATTGTAATGAAAATTCATTAAAAGTTTAAATGGGAAATGACTATGATATTGTTGTTATTGTAGGAACTACTAAATAACATTGATAAAGAAGTTTAACGACTTGAATAAATAGCCAGAAGGGGATGTTCCGATATTAATATAAGTTATGTATGCTTAAGTAGCTTATAACTGTTACTAGTGTTAGTCAAAGACTTGATGTTATTGTCAGAAGTATGGAGTAATGAGGTTTGGCTACTTAGGAAGTTGAATTACAAATAAAAATAGAAGAAAAAGGAAAGTGATATAGCTTAGAAAAGGAAGACCTCTGAGGGGCAAGGTACAAATGTATAATTTGGCATAACTCTAGCTGTTGGCAAGGCACGAACCTATAATCTGGGATAGCTCTAGCTGTTAGGAAAAGACCCTACATTTGATTTTGCAATGCTCCACCCGAAGGTACTACATTGGCCAGGAAGCGATACTACTGGCAATTGCTATAACAGCAAATTATTGCCAAAATTATTACTGTGGCCAAATTTATGTAACGGTCAATTAATAGACCTTTCTAAAGTATGAGACTAAGTAATATTCGGGGGGTTGTTTGGTGAGTTTAACAGTATTGAAAGAAATCACAAGTCAACTCAAATTAAATCTATTCATTCTTACATATAACCAAATACAGTAGTGGCTAAGTGCCAAATAATAAATATAATCTATATGAGCATAGAAAATGAACACTGATACAATTAATCAGTAATAATTTTTTTACAACATATAACAAGTAATAACTCCATTAACATACAATTGATGAAAGTAATTGCTTACCTCTTCTTAAACTAAATAACTTACAATCCCGTGGTGAAACCTGACAGAAGCGGTAATGCAGAATCAGTTAGGTGTACCATAACGTAGATTATTTATTTATGAATGTTGCAATAATATGTATTTTACTTCTCGATAAATGAGGACATGAAAGGAGCTGCAACAGCAGATGCGAAAGTAACAGCAAAACGAGCTGCAAACAGATCAATGAAAGAATCTGCTGCGAATAGATCCACGAAGAGATCTGCGAACGGAGCATCTTTGAAGGAATCTTCAACAGGATGCCCAGTGCTGTTGGTAAAACCTATTAACACAATTGTTTCAGTATATAGTACAAAATCAAAATGTTTTAATCATAAATAATTGGATTTGGTATTAATTTTTTATTGTACTAATCTGACTACAAATTTTCCTTTAAACTAATATAGTAAGTAAAATTACCTTAATTTTCGCTCCACCTAAGAGTTCAAATAGCAGTCTACAAATATGGATATGGGCGGTGGTGTTATCACAGTAATCATATCCCCCCTAGGGTAATTGCCAAGATTCCAGAATCCAAATATCCGAACTCACTGGTGGAAGAACCCTAAACAAAAAAGCCACAATCAACGGTCTTAAACCTCTCTTCACAAAAATTACGCCCTCGCTCGGATGAGTGGTCCCGTGTGTGAGTCTTGTCACGCACGTTAAAGATCCCTACCTTACCTGGAACGGCAAGGGTTCGGCAAAATTCTAAATTTCCAGGCAACAAAAAACTCGCCTCCTGGCCAATGTAGTACCTTAGGGTGGGGCATTGGAAATGTAAATGCACGGTCTTAAACCTCTTACATCTACACCACTCTGGACTGGTCGACGGATCACACCATACTCGAATTACTATGGCAACCCATTTCATTCCAACTTCAACCAATCCTACTTACGACTTGCAAGAATTGTAAAAACTGAATTTCAGGCTATTTTAACAAAGTGACAGTTAACACCGCACGAAGTTACAACAATGCCCAAAGCGATTTGAAAAAGACTACGATTACACTACAGAACCAAAAAGTCACTAGCATGGAAATGCAAGGACAGATTATATCAAACACGACCAGTGGCACACAAACGAGAATGTAATGACACCTAAATGCTTTAAACCCAGTTATAGATAAGAATTACTAACACTTGTATATATATATATATATATATATATATATATATATATATATATATATATTCAATAATCTATACAATTATTCTGCAACGAACATAATGAATACATCAAATAACTCAGATAAACAAATTTTTAAGTAAAAAACCACATGCAACGCTAATGGATAATAATACAACAATTGAAAGATAACAGGATTACCAAATATTCAAACTGTGATCGAAGTTACTGACATTCGTTTCCTTGACAACGTAATCATCGAACAGTAAACGGTAGGAACTTGTATAGAATAGAATAAACGGTAGAATTATTTTCAAATAAACTTGTAATTTAATACATAGTTCTAACTCGAGAATAAACCTGTAACAGCGAGTTTTTTTACCTGGAAATTTTGAATTCCGCTGGAGCCTTGCTGCTCCAAGCAAAGTAGGGATCTTTAACGTGCATGACAACATTCACAAACGGGACCTACATTTTATCTCTCATCTGGGCATATTTTTTTTTAATGTTAGGAAAAAACATTGAAAATCTGTGTTTGGAGTTAGCAGTAAATGAGTGCAAGACATGTACACTAGTTAAAGAAATCAAAAAGTTGGATGCTTTCGAAATGCGGTATTGTAGGACAATGCTTACTATCAGCTGGGCAGATATAATTAGTAATGCTAAGTTACTAGTTCAAGAACATTCAAGTATCACAAGTGTAGTTAATAGAAGATGTTTTAGAATAATGGGCCATATCTTGATGTGCAAAAAATGACCAGGGCACTAATGGAGGGCACAGCAGAAGCTAACGTATGTAAAGGAAAGCAAAGACTCTAGTGTATGGACTAGATTAAAAAATGCTGTAGATAGAGATAGTTATAGAATAGCGAGAGTTAGTTCCGGAGGGGAAACGATGGAAAGTTGCATCAAACTAGCCTTGAGGTTGTGGCTAAGAGGAATGACATTTGTAGTGACTAAGTTTGTATAAGATGAATTAATCAATATATGTAAAGTTTATTAGCGGTGATGGTGATTACTTCTAAATGAAATAAATATGCAACCTTGGAAACTACATTCGAAAACTAAACCTTAAAATAAATTATGAACCTCCAGGGTTTGCTATCTTCTAGAAACAGCTGCATGGTGACAGTGTTCTACTTTAAATATTTATAGGTAGAATGTTTCATGCTCAGTTTTGTCATTGTGTATGTTGCCATAAAAATAGTCGTTGGTGCGTTACGGGTGAAAGAAGTGTTCAGTAGATTAGATTTTGAGTTATCCTGAAGGGGTAGGGACCTCATAACTACAAAAGAGCATGCTGGCTCTGCAGTGATACTAAAGTGAGTTCCTATGGATAAATGTGAAAAATATAAAGAAATACAAAAATGATAAATAACTTTTCAAAAATCTAACAGCTTCATTGACTTCTATCAAAAATTTTATTTGTGGAAGTTGCTATATTTATATCTCTGTTATAAAGAGATATGTGGTTAGTAAATGATCACAACTAGCGTGTGACATTTTGTAGTATTATTTTCTTATTTTGTGTACAACAATGCATTATGTGGCATTTTCTTTATACTGATTATTATGCAAAATGCATTATAAATATATATGATTCCGGGTTGAGACCGTGTCATGTAATAAAATAAGGTCGACGTTTTGCACACTTTTGTAAGAGGCTTCATCCGGACAAAAAAGAGAGTGAAATATAAATATAAAGTAAATATTAAAAAAAAAATAAATATTGATAATAAATATAAGAATGATAAAATATTAAGTACACAAGTCAAAAATTATGAAAAACTTACTTCTGAACTAGCAGACTCATCAGCCTCAGACAATATGCAAAATGCATTTTTATTTTTTCACAAAGGCTTTATATCACAAAGAAATTGGGAAATACATGCTGCCTTGAATAGTTGCAATTTAAGTGTGCATTGAAAATGCTTATCAAATACGAAGTCAAGAATTAGAATTTTCCAATTTTTAATAAACCTACGATCAAATCTTTTTAAAATAGCTATATTCCTTTATATTAGAACATTTATTTTTGGGTCTTTGAACATCCAAAATTATTTTTATTCATTTCTCATTGGTTCCTTTTAGATTCTTGTTGTTGATGGTATTGTCTCATCCTATAGTTGAAATAATAATAATTATTATTTTATTTCTTACACTTTGTTTACATTCGTCAAATACATTAACATTTACTCTCAAGGTGATGAAACAATATTAATATATAGCATGCCGTATGTTATGAAACAGTATAAAAGGGGGACGGACATTCATCCAACATGAATGATTTTCAAATCTCCCTTACTACAGCTAAATGTTGTATAACGTATTGTGTAAGGAATGAGTAAACGATGTGGTATGACTGTTATTTTGTTCAGCTTTCCAAGATTAGTCTTCACCAGCTTCTTGAAGATCCCAAGATGATGTTATTAATGTTATGGTATTTATTATGTTTGGGACAATATAGTAAAACGAAGATTATATATAGCAGTATTATGTTGAGGTGTTTATTTTTATTTGGTTTGAGTGTTTATTTTATGAATGCCCTTCCTATATTTAAGCCTATGTCTGTGATCTGTATATGTTGGACAAAAACAGGATAGATGAAATTCCATTCTTTTTGTTCATACTTAACCATCCAATATTCTATAGGTCCACTTGTTCGTGTTCTGCATTCTTTGGACCATGGATATTTTCTGATAGAAATAGTGAATAAACAGCCATAGCAATTAAAAGGTGAGAACATCAAGGTGTTTGTGAATGTAATTTTTCCTGATATCGGTAGTATATATTTCAATTGATACTGCTGTTGGAGTTTCAGAAAGGCAGTCCTAAACTTCACCCGCACTTGTTCAAAAGTTAATTGTTCATCCGTGTGTAAGCCCAGATTTTTAACATACTCTGAATATGGCGCACAAACATTAGCAACCCACACTTGTTTCTGTGTCTTGACATGTTGTATTGCCTGTTTAGTCCCAAATATTGCCTGTGTTTTTCTGGATTAATTCTCAATCCATTTATAGTGCATCAGGTTACCAGCACTTTAATTTCACCATTAATCGTTTCAAATGTGGGCAAACATTATTGATAGGAAAAGAGTACATGTATTGCATGTTATCTGCATAGATATACAATGAGCATGCTGTTACTGTGGATGGCACATCTGCTGTAAATATATTAAACAGCGTTGGTCCAAGTATTGAGCCTTGCGAAACCACGGACTTTAGAATTACTTCGTTTGAAAGAGTTGGTTTTTAAGTAGTTACTAAAGTATTTAAGGGAAGTATCTGTAAAGCCGTAACTGCTCATTTTGGCAAACAGGAGTTCGAAATCTACTGAATCAAACGCTTTTGATATCCAGTAGTACCAAAATGGTAATATTTCCATTATCTCTTTCCACAACTATATCATCTGTAATAGCACTCAATGTTGTTGTTGTGCTATATTTATAGCGATAGCCTGACTGCAGTGCCAAAAGTATGTTGTGTTGTGAGATAGTTATTTACTTGCACATTTACTACCATTTCCAATATCTTGGAGCCGGCTGGTAGGATAGATATTGGTCTTAGATCTTTTAATGCAGTTGGATATAAGATTTCGGTATTGGGGTTATTATATCATTTTTCCAGGCTATAAGTATGTTGCCAGTTTCTATTGAAACATTAATATGCGTTAGTGGCTGTAAACAGAAAGAGAATATGAGTTTTAACATATTCGGGGCTGTTATCAGCTCCTAGTGCTTTAGACTTGATTTGGTACATCATTTTGTTTATTTCCTCAGGTGTAGCAGGTAGAAACTCAAAATATGCTTTATAACGTTTAATAAGTCATTTGTTAATTTATACGTATGGCACCGATGATTGAAAAGAGTTATTAATTTTATTAGAATCTGTTAATTCTTTGAGTATTTCTATATTTTGATGAGTCCAAAAGTCTATTTTTTGCTTCATCCATATATATTTTCTTCATAATTTAGTTTTATAGTAAACTTCTCTTTTCTATCTATAGCTTGACAAACAATTTTGCTATCGCATTATAGAAAGATTTGATTTCATTTGTTTTATTTCGGATATAGTTTCTTTTTGCAGTTTCTCTTTCTTTAATTAGACATTTAAATGCATGTGTAATATAAGATAAGGATAAATGTTATCAGGGGTGCATGCTTATCAAAAAGCGTAAATATAATACTGATAAATAGATGTATTTTTTCATTAATGTTATCGGTGTAGTAGATATCATGCCAATTTGCATTTTCAGCATCTTGGTGTAACAAGTCCCTGTTAATTGTCTGATATCGCCTGAATTTATTGTTTTTGTTTGCTAACGTAGATTTGTGTAGGTCAAGTTAACAATAAATTGACATGGTCAATAAGTTTGATGATTTTTTCTGTTATACGCGTCAGTTCATCATTGTGTCAGACGGAATGCGTGTAGAGTTTGGAAGTAACTTTTGGACAGTGCACCACCTTGATTCGTTAGGTCTATATTAAAATCCTCTAATATCAGATAGTCTGTAAATGAAATTAGCTCTGAGAACATTCCTTGAATTAGACCATGTTTGTAAACTGGTAGTTCATGTGGTATATATACACTTCCAATAATTATTTTTATTTCTGCTGTCTGTGTTTCAATCCATATTTGTTCTATTTCTTCTATATAGTCTATTCGCTTTAACTTTAGGATGACGCCAAATGTAGTAATGAAGGATACTATCATTTAACACAATAGAGGTTGGCGGTTTTGTATGGTGTTGCCATCAATTTCTCTTGCCAATCGGAATATTCTTATATCTTTCATTAAATACATTAGAATTTAAACTAACATTGGCAATGTTGCATTTTATCGGTTGTGACGTTGTAACCAAAATTCCCTTGCTTACATATAAGATAGCCAATTAGACCTCCATATAACATATATGCTTATCTTATCTGATATCACAAGGTCGAGTATTTCCTGTTAAAATGAGAAGCCCAAGGTAAAGCTGGACGGAAAACGGCTTGAGAAAAAGGAAAACTCATTAAAGATAAACGGCTAGTAGAGTGTTAGCTCTGGGTGGATCATGAGCTTGGGTCATGGGTTGACAAACGACCGACAATATTGAAAAAGGGCGCCACCGTACTTTTTAATACAACAACATATGAAAACACGTGTAGTTGCATTAGGGGAATGTGGAAACCTGAAGTCTACGTCGCCTATACAGTTACAAAACCTAAATATCAACCTCGCAAAATACTTACCAAAATATCATTGACCAGATGCCTTACTGATGTGTGGGTCCATCCTGTGAACATATAAATACAGAACTAAGACACTGTGTGTGTCCTCAAAAAAAATATTCACCACTAAAGATCATACTAGCTTTTAAGCTCTAAAAATATTTTATATACTCAGTGTACTTGCTGACTTTAGGCAGAACTAATCATTATCATAAAGAGATTCGGTAAATTTCTTTCTCTGAAAATTATATAATAATAAAAGAATTAAGCAAAAAAAATCAATTCAATTAAATTGGTTTGGCTTGTTTCTACATTAATATTTACAATAAAAATTTACATGGAAAGAAGCTAGTATTGTTCTACCTTCAAAAATACGAACTTCATTAAACTCAATATTTCAACATATCTTTACTTTAAGGTATTTGTTCTCTTAATAATTTAAAATTCAAATTTAAATATAGTCTTCAGTTACTACAGTCGACTTTACAAGTGAGAATCATGATTATTTTACGTAATATTAAAATGTAGCATTCAGACAAAGAATAAGCTTTAACATTATATCCTTCAAAAATTTATCATGTCTTAAAGTTAAATTGCATGACCTCAAAATAATCAAAGATATTATTAATGTAACATAGAATAGCATGTGGTAATCATACTGAATAACTGTAGATATTTTTGACATCAAATTTCAATAACAATTTTTTTAGTGAAGCTAAAACTGTCTGCTTACGGTACAAATATAATAAGCAACAATGGAGCCATCTTTAAAATTTTGTAAAGTTACGAAAATAAAACGGGATGCTTCTTTCAAAATGAATTTCAAAATAGAATATCAACTTTTCATCATACGTAAGACATTTGAATAAATACAAATTAAATCAAGGTTAAAAATCACTCACGTGCTTGAAGTACAGTTCAACCAAAAAAACTTGAATGTTCTTACCCGAACCAAACAAGATCAGATGTCGACTAATCCAAGCACATTTGCGATGCACACAATATGAATAAACATACCATTTTGCTGAATTTACGCTGGAATTTTCAAAAACCTTCAGAACAAAATATCCAACCAAATAAAATCTCCGTTTCATATGTCCAATAATTTTCATGCTTTCTAAATTTTTAAACTAAAGCTTTATTTCTGTCGTATTGCATGTTTTAATGATGGATCACTCCAATATTCTTCGCATCTGCAGGAATCAACTGACTTCACCGATGGCGGAATACAAAATAAATTTTACCAAAAGTTGTCAGGAATCACTTCATGACATGAAGGTATTCGTTTATTAAACTTTCTTATGAATGCGGCACCAAGCAAATCGCTTTAATACCATGATGACTTTTCTATACTCTGGAGAGCAGCTTACTTCTTCAAGCTCTAATCGAAAAGTGAACTTGAAATGACAGACAAACAACTAGTGTAGTAACTTTGACATCGAAAGGGAAGGAGCGCGTAATCCATTATACACCTTATAAGCTATCTTTTGTGACCAACTAATTATAAATTATGTTTTTATATTATCGAAACATGATATTAGATTTACAACGAATGTGTAACTAACTTGAAAAAATATGTTACGTCATCCTAAAATTAATACGAATGGACTATAATATCTACATTGTGTACGACCTTGGTTCGAAATTGTTTGTATATGTTGCAACACCACCATCCATATGATCGTCTTTGTATTTTCTGTGTATGTTATATCCTGCAATGTTTATATCTGTGTTTGATACGTCAAGACTTAGCCAGGTTTCACTTATACACACAATATCATAATCTAATACTAAAACGATTGAAAGTAAAAACTTAAAGTATAGCAACCTTACATTAAAATACGTAACATTCAGTGTACTTTTACGATTTGAAGTGGGATTATATGAAGTGCCAGCAGAAGAGTTTATAAAAAGTCTTTTTTGTTCTGACCATTTTATATAGGTCGAACACTCCTGACTTGGGTATGATTGAAATCCACTTTTAGCTGCAGAGTTCAAGTGATCTGTGTTGATTCTCTCACGCAATCCTGTTTGATACACATCTCTATTTTGAGCGTACATAATCTTTTTTACAGTTTTTACTTGGGGATTAAAATCCATACAACGGTAGCAGCACCTTATTATTACTATACCATCATACACTTGATACGGATTTCAGCCTATATTGATTCTGCTACCTTTCAAAATAATCATATAGACATTTCCGTTCACTTCAGGATATGCAAAGTATGTTTTTTATTATACCTATGTGTAGTATTTTCACATAGGAGTTTTTATTAACATATTCTTCGTTCTGAACATATATTTTTTGTTTGATTTTTCATCTAGTTCTAGTTTGTCATTCATTCCAACAACTTTAATCCTTGGCATTTTGTTTGGTTCTACCACTTCATATTTAGCTCCATCTTCCCAATTACTTCTATTTTGTTCATTGCCAGTTAATTTTTGCATTCCAATACAACTCTTCCTTGTTTTACATTTTTCATCTGTGTTACGGCATTTTCTGTTGGGTTAAAGGATTGCTTAATTTCTTCCTTGTATTTGTGTGAAGCTGTTTTGTATCTTTTGGTTTTATTATTATTGCCGAGTCCGGCTTTTTTATTGCTGTTGCATATGTTGCTTTAGGTTGATTGTTGGGCCTGCATCATGACTTTTAAGTTGTGTATTTCATTCCGCATATTCTCCACTAATAACAAGAGCATAGGAAGTTTAGTTAGTATACTAACACAACTTTTGCAAATTAAATATAACATTCACTTTTGCAATGGTATGCACTTTATCTGATGCATTCAGTCCTGTACACTTTGTGCATTACAGATAAACAACAATCACATCTTTTTCAGTGCAGCTAACACTCACTTCATTACCATCCATAGTGTAGCTAATAAATTAGTTACAACAGTTGAAATTAAGAGTGTAGTATATTTACTTTAATTTTATTTTCTATGAATATCCGAATACAGCGAAGATAAGGGTATTATAAAAGTGTATGTTTAGTCTCTTGTTACCATTATTCGTAATATTAGTATTTATATTATATATTCTGTAGTTATAGGTTAAAATTGTATAATGTACCAATAATTATTGTAAAATTGATTTAATTTATATAATTCCTTGGAAGGTTTTTAGGACTGTAATGTGCTATCAACTTTTGAATGTGTAAATTTTCCGAATGTAGATGAGCCAATTATTGTGTTCATTAGTATTTAAACTGAATAATGAAATAATTCATAACTGTTTTATAGTTAATATACCATATTATGTTTTTTGTTAATAAATATTTCTAAAATATTGTTGTATGTATTAGGTAAACTGTTTACGGGAGTAAAATTTATTTATCACCAGCATAAGGCAAGAAGGTGGGATTGGATCAGTAGCATTATGTTCATTTTGTTAAATTGTACAAATCTCAAAAAATTGGTAATTTTTTAGGAATAAACAATTTTTTGAACGATGAATTGGACAAAATAATATGTTATGTACTATAATATATTTCCTCATAAAAATGTATTTTTGCATCCAGTTGGCTGTTGGAGTGCAGACAACACCCCCTCATTATCTTCAATCGAAACCACTGCTCTGCTGTACTCCTTATGTTTGAACCAATAATTCAGTACGGTTACCCCTTGTTTCCAAAATCACCTCGTGCTTTATTCTATATTTATCTGTATACACCTTAAATACCAATTAGAGTTCGTGTGTTTCTTTCAATTATGAATTTCTGAACACCAGACTTTGGATTAGATTTGTTTTCGACACGGATTAGAATTGTCCCAGAATTAGAAATAGTTCAGAAGCCGTATATCATTATGAATATTTAATTTAAATTAATTACCCAATTTCTACTCACGTTTTCTGGAAAAAACGGCGAAAACTCTTCATATATTCTTAACGCAATTGTTGCACAGCACTATTTCACTATAATATAAATTTTATTTATCTGACGCGTAACTTTCTGATTAAAAGTGTTGTGGATTCGAGGTGCTTCAAGTTGAGACTGCTCTGCCTTATTACCTGTGGGTGTTATCTTATCTAGTATCTCAAATAATAACTAAAGCTTAATACCGTTATCTTATCCATTACCTTTGAGGATAACAATTTAAGCTTAATATCGTTATCTTATCTCTTATCTTTAACAACAATTTGAGATCTTGTTTTATCTTTTTATCTTCCTAACGTGTGGTATCTATGACCAGACGTGGGAATTATTTTTTTTGAAATTTGAGTGAAAAAGCTAGCCTGATATAGAAATGTAATTTGTTAGGTTAGCATATAAGGATTTAGTAGGGTGGTACTTTTGGTAAATTTGTTGATTCACAACTATGTCATGGACAAGTTTTAAATGTGCATCATTAGAAAACCAAAGTACCAGTAACAAAATTTGCTAGAGTGCAGAGTGACGCACTCCGTGAACATTTTTAAATTTGGGCACTTCTTGCCAAAAGAAGAATAGTTTTGATGCAACACTCATGTGTGTTTGCACATAAGAACTTGAATGTTAGCTTTAGTTAGATAGGTTTAGGTGACTTGTCGCATCTGTTTTAGTTTAAGTAGTGTTTCATGCTCCCCGACAAATTTGTGCTGTCGACAATTAGTGTAGTCAAAACAGTGGGGCTACCTATTCCGTTTCCTGGTACTTCGGTAGACGTGTTATCGGTCAAAAAACCAGGTGGCGCCTTATATAAACATTTTGTAGGTTTTATATAGGGTAGTTAGGTCTTAGATTTTAAGCTGTTACTGTGCTAACAGACTTTCTTTTTTTAAGTTTTTTCTTTTGTGACTTTGTCGCAATTGTTACGTGCCAAAGTGGCCCTTAAACATGTATTAGGTTAAGTTTGATGTGCGGAGGTTTCGCGCCATAATTTCAAAAGACGCGGTGCGCGGAATTTTAAAAGACTAGGCGCGTACTTCCGATACGTCACAGTGCGTTTGCGCAGATCGCGCGACGCGAGAGGGTTGGACGAATAACTTCGCGCCGACGTGTAAAAGACAAAAGAGTGGGAACGAGTTTCCGTGACGCTCTTAAACGTGGCTGTTTTTGCCAGAACTATCGAGTGGAGTGGACGCTTTGAGGTATCGTATCGTGCTTATCTTATATATGTAGATTTCCTTTGCCTAATTGTCTTTGTTTGTTGCCTTATACCTGGTATTCCCGTCATTCCCTGCATAGGTAGGTAATCTGAAACCTAGGCGAACCGCACTCCACGACCCTGGACGATGAACTCATGATTGCCGTAGCTGGCCGGAGCGCTTGAAGGAGCGTGGCAGGAGTCACCATCTTTAACTACCGTAAAAAGGGCTAGCATGCCGCCCTTATGGATGTGCTGACGCCGTCTTAACCTACCCGAAGGACGATTGGCGTGCCGTGGAAATCTGGACCTATCATGTGAGTAAATTCTGTATTATTTATTGCCTTAATTTTGTGTAAATTTTCCGATTATGGCGCAATATAATATTGTGCAGTGGTGACGTCATTGGCAGTT
This sequence comes from Platerodrilus igneus, assembly GCA_036346225.1. Classification (NCBI taxonomy): domain Eukaryota; kingdom Metazoa; phylum Arthropoda; class Insecta; order Coleoptera; family Lycidae; genus Platerodrilus; species Platerodrilus igneus. The sequence continues at coordinate 3,558,278 of JARFIW010000507.1, read as the reverse complement.
GGCTGCGCGGAATCTGTAATAAGGTTAGTGCTGCCCTCCGCGAGAGGCGACGCTTGCTTTTTCAGCGCGCTTGCACGATGTATTATCGACTTTGTAACTGTAATTATCGACTCTTTAATTGTAAGATTTATCGATTTTTAAAGCGTAATACTTTATAGGCATCAGTTATTGGAAGAGTTACATTCCACTCATGACGGAGTTGTTAAAATGAAGACAATGGCTAGATCATATTTTTGGTGGCCTGGTCTTGATAATGACATAGAAACATTGGTAAATAGTTGTAAGGTTTGCTTACCATTTAGACCTGAACCTAAAAAATGTAAAATTGTTGCCGATAATGATGCAGATTATTTCTATGAAAGAATTCATGCGGATTTTCTTGGTCCAGTATATGGTAAAATGATTTTAATTATTATTGATAGTTATTCAAAATGGCCTGAAGCTTTTATTATGAATAGCATAAATTCTAAGAAAACAATAGAAAAATTTCGAGAATGCTTTGCTCGTTTTGGGCTGCCTAAAGTGATCCTAACTGACAACGCAAGCCAGTTTGTTTCAGAGGAATTCATTACATTTTTGTATCAAAATGGAGTTAAATTTTTAACGTCACCACCTTGGCATTCCGCAACGAACGGATTAGCGGAAAATTGTGTAAAAAATGTTAAACATTCTTTATATAAGTTATTAATGGATAGCACCAATAGTCGAAGTAGCATGCAAACCTTAATCAATAGGTATTTGTTTCATTACAGAAATTCAGTGCACACGACTACAGGGCTACACCTTCTAGTTTATTATTTAAGCATAAAGTTATAACACGCTTTGATTTGTTAAAACTTTGTCTGTTAAAACTAATCGCATTAAGAATGAGCAAACTGTTAGAGAAGGACGAAACGAAAAATTTGAAGAAGGGGATAAAGTGTGGTGTAGGGATTATCGTAACCCCAATAGAAAAAGTTGGGTACAGTGCGAAATAGACGAAGTGTTAGGTGATCGAGTTTATTTGTGTAAACTAGTTAATGAGAATTTAATTTGGAAGCGTCATTTGGACCAAATTATATGTGATAAGTCTAAGTTTAGTAATGAAGTTTCAGAGGCTGTTACGATTGAAAAGAATAGAGACAAAGTCTTACCTGAAATAAATTTACCTGATCCTTTAGTCGTGGTAGAACCTGAAATAGTACCTTTAGTAAGTGAGGAACTAGTATCTGGCAATGTACCAACAGAGGTGGAAGCAATTTTAGCACCCACTACTTCTGGTGTGGTATCTGCTAATACTACTAGCCCAAGAAATGTATCGTTAAATGTAAATACAAGACCTCGGAGGGTAATTAAGCCCGTGGAGAGACTAAATTTATGAGGGAGGTATTGTGATGTATTCATATTAGCACATAGTGAGACACTACCAGAATTGTAAGAGGTGTCAGCTTTGTCTAACTGGAGGTCAACCTGGTCACATCGTGAACGTGTTTGTTAAATTGAATAAATTATAAATCCAGTTATATATATAGTTTTATTATAAATCCACAACGCGGCTGCGAATATACAACAACTGTATAAGTAACTAGGCTGTTCTGACTTGTATAAGATGAATAAGAAAACTGCAAAGAAAAGTTCACATTGGGGTCGAAATTTTAGTATCTTCAAATAATTGTATATAGGTGTCACATGTTCCATATAATTCACATTGTATGAAAATCTCAGACACGAGTTTTGAAGAATTTGCAATTTGTTCTTTAGATGGACTGTTAAATAATTATAATACACTAAGCTACAATAATTGGCATGGCTTAACACTAGACTTTGACATAGGTTCCATTTTGTATATGATGTCAGCAAAGTTTTATATCTGTGCAGGGACTTGAGCTTATAATAACTTGTACTACATGCTTTGGTAACATGCTTTCCGAAGGTAAGGTTGCAATCAAAAATGACACCAAGGTTGTTAGCTGATTCACTAAAGCTCAGAATGTGGTTATTGAACAAAATGTTAGTTGAAGCATTAGATTTAAACACTTCACAGCCATGTGGAGTCCCCACACAAACAGGTACTTTTCAAAGGATTTAATGTTAACCCATTAGCTACCGACCATTCATGTACTGCACATAAACAAGTGTTGATTTCTTCAATTGCTTGATTGGCGTGGTAAGGATTAGTAGAGTTGTGTGTCATCTGCGTACATGTGGATGCTACGATTTTTTGTAATAATTGCTGGAAGGTCGGCAGTATAGATGGTAAATAAGAGCGGTCCTAAGATACTTCCTTGCGGAACTCCTTGTTCACTCGCTAGCCTGCTGGAGATAATACCATTGAAGCAGACCTGTTGGCGCCTTCCGGACAGATAGCTTTCCATCAGATGTAGTGCTTCACAGCTCAACCCATAATAAGAAAGTTTAGCTAGCAGTAGCTTATGATGTATAGTGTCAAAAGCTTTACTGTAGTCAAGAAAGAGGACTATAGTTGTTTCGGAGTTGTCTATATTTTTGGTGATATCATTAGTGATTTTGGTAAGTGCGGTGGCTGTACTATGTCTAGATCTAAAACCTGATTGACTGACAGGAAGATTTCAAAGTGATGTACGAATTGCTTGTATAGTACATACTCAACAACCTTGGATAAAGTGGGCAAAATGCTGATTGGTCTAAGTTCTTTGTAGGAAGTGGCAACATTGACTTTGGCCAACGGAATGATGATTGACTTTCCAAGATGATGGTATATGTGAAGATTCAAGAATGTTGTTAATCAGGTGTGTGAGAGTATCAAGGCAGTATGGAATAACGAGCTTTAACATTTTTGCACTGATCCCATCTAGACCCACAGCATTGGATTTCAATTTAACAATCGCTGAAATAATGTCATCTTGGTTTATACTATGAAACACTAGTTCTTCAGTTATTAAGGGATACTTATTGTTTGCAAAGAAGGTCCTAGTTTTACCTGCAACAACAGACAAAGGGATACTATTAATGAAAAAGTCATTGATGAGATTGGGGTTTTCGTCCTTGAGAATAATTGTGTTTTTAGGTTTTTGATGTATATTTGCTTTCTCAAAGAAGTTCCATAATTTCCTCAAATTATGTTTGTTACTTGAAATTTGATACTTATAATAAGCTCGTTTCTCATTTTTAACGGCTTGCATGACATAATTACGTAGGGACTTAAAGTAGTTATAATCAGTTGCTTTTTGCGAGTTGATGTATTTTTTGTGAGCTACATTTCTTAGTTTAATCATTTGTGATGCACATGGGAGCATTATTAGGTTTTGCCTTACTAAGGGGTTATTTTCTTTACTCCCATATAACCAGCTGAAAGGCACAAGGATAGATGACGAGGATTTCCTGAAGCTGTAAAGAGCCCAAGGTTAGTTTCGGTGGAAAATGGTTCGTAGATGAGGAAACCTCCAAAGGCTAAGCAGCTAGTCGAGCGATTTGCTCTGGGTAGAACATGAGCTTTGGGTCGGGGTTGGACTGAGACCAAATATAGTGAATATGGCGCCACCGAATTTTTGTATACTATAAAGACCCAACTTGAGTCTTTTGTATATGGCAAATGCGGAAACCTATACTCAAATATCGCTATACAAAAAATATTACGAGAACCCAATCCCTAGTTTTCTTACCTTATGGCTCGATATAGATCGTTAAAGATGCACTGCTACACCTGTGAACAGATTAAAACAAGGCTCGCACCTTTTGTGCATTCATTTCAAAAAAAATCATAATTAATAAGAATAAAACCTCATTCATTCCAACTAATAATCATAGTCTTGACCAAAATGAATATCTATTCCTTTAAGTTGCAGTTTAAAATTATTTACAAAACATCATCTTTAAAAATTTGACTAAATTATGATAATGAAAAATATGTACATATGTACTTGGTAATAATTTCAACATCAACATCTCTCAAAAATAGAGTAATGTAGTTTTTACATTATTAGAGTCTAGCAAGAATTTATTCTTGTAAATGTTTAAATTTGTAAATGTTTAAATTTGAGTGTTTGGATTAATTAAATTTATATTACAACTTTATTCGGTCTTGGTAGTACTACATAGACTTCACATTAAATGGTAAAATATTCCAATTATGAATTAATAAAAAGCAAAATGAAACAATTTAGATCTCTAAAATAGCTTTAATTTTTGTTAATTCTGAAAGTTAACCTTTTCTATCTTTATATCGCCATCTACCATTTTTTGTTAGTACTAATACAAAGATTAAAAGTGAAGCTTTATAGATTCCTTTCACCAAAGTTTAAAATAACTAGTTTGTCATTCACATAATGAACTAGGACATTTCCACGTGAACAAACAAAACTTATTTGTCTGTCATGCCAAAAGTTACAACTGATGTATTAAAAAACACTAATTACATACCAGATGTTAATCCATCGGAAGAATACTTGCAATGTATTAGGACCATACTCGGAATGATAATTAATAAATTGGAATCTTCTTATTTCAGCATTTACAGGTTAGAAATCTCCAATACCACACAATCCAATCAACTGGATACTGAATATCTAACAAACATTACGGGAGTCCGCATTGAACAAATGAACCACGTTGGATTGATTACCATATCAAGTAAAATTTCAAATATGTTTTACTATTCCTACAAGATTTCAAATAGTTGCCAATAAATTTTCCATTGATTACTAATAAATTCTCTTAAATTATAGTAAGCTGCACTGTAAATATTAAATTAATAAGGGCCTTAAAGCTCGTTAATACTTACTGCTATCCTAAAGCCAATCAGAACAATTTACCTTATACGAACTAATACATGCCAAGCGTGGACATATAATGAGTTTTGCCGAGACGATTTCATCTTGAAAATCGACCTTTATCTTTCGGTGCTTCCGACACCAGGTGTGCAACGCCATGTTCTTTTATGTAAAGAACAATTGACCTCTAACAACAGCTCGGGTGGAAGTGTCCTATTGACGTCTTCTGCCGCCTGACAACAGTTACGATTTTTATAATTATCAAAGGAGGGAGCCCTTATAGTGACGCTAACAAATGGCATTTTCTGTCACCGCTTAATTTATAATTTATGCTCGCACTTCGAAAGCTTATATTGGATTTAACAACATGTAATATTTATCACGTAGATTGTGTAGAGATATTATATTTGAATTGACTTTTTATGACTTAATTAAATTAGGTATTTGTGAAGATATTGCTAGAAAATAAACTTGTTACAGCATGTTTATCAAAAAGTAAAGTGATTAAGTCATTAAGGTGCATTATTTTATTATCTAAAGTTTCAGGATCTAAGCATTGCTCCCATTCGGTAGCAGTTGTATCTTTAGCGAATTCCTCTGGATTAAAGTTTTTGAAACTTCGGTAAGTAATCCTTTTTGAGCATAATTTATATGTAAACAGCAATATACCATTTGGTGATCAGACATGAATTAAGTCGTAGGTGCCACATCTTGTGTACGACAGATTTTCACTTATGCAGATGACATCTAATAGAGTAGAAGTTGATTCGGTTACTCGGGTAGGTAGTTCAACCGTTTGTATCAAATTATAGGTGGATATTATTGAGTTAAAATAGTTCGAATTGCTGCTCATTTGTAGGAGATTTATGTTCGCATCCCCCATTACGATAATTTTATTGTATTCTAGGTATACTTTAGATAAGGCAAGTTCTAACTCCTCTAAGCATGTTACCAGACTAGAGGGGGGTCTGTAGATAACTCCAATTGCGTATGTAGTTTTTTTTATAGATGTTTGTAGCCATAATTGCTCCAGTGGTTGCTATTCCTAGTTCTATAAATTTACAGTAAATATTACTCTGCACATAACAGCAGATACCACCGCCTTTAGTGGGCCTGTCTTTTCTAAATAGAGAATAACCAGCAATAGTGATTAAGGCCGAGGGGAAATCAACTGGGAGTCAAGTTTCGGATATTGTAATAATTTTAAAATCTTTCTCTTCAATAAAAGGACAGAAGTCATCAAAGGAGCTAATGAGAGACCTAATTTATATGGCATATTGTAAAATCACTAAGCTTTTGTAATTGCTATGGTTGCCCATAGTCAGTTCTTGAATTTAATTTGTCAAGTAACTTTACGTAATATGGACAAGAAGGGTCTGTAGCTTTGTGGTCAGTATTTAAAGTAAGTTTAAGGTTATTGTTGGCATTCACGCAATTAATACACACCATATGGTCAGTCTTACACGTTTTGTAGCTGTGGCTTCCTGAACAGTTAGCACAACACTGATCAGCTTTGCAATTTTGGGCATAATGATGATAACCCAAACATTTGTAGCACTGAACAATGTTTAGATGATTAGACACGTGTCCTTGTGACCACATTTTGCAATTTTACCTAGTTGTAAAAGACTGCGGTGGGTTTTTTTGATCAGCTTCGAGAATTAATGTTGACTTATTAGCAAACTTGCTTTTTAGAACTGTAACAACTTTCAGTTTAAAGGCTTCTGATGTTTCAATATCGTTTTGCTTCATCAATTTCTCTGGCAACAATTCAAAGTCATCGCCTAAATCATCATTGTCAATGTAGAAGATTCGTACTCGAGGATTTCTTAAAGTGGGAGCAGCAACTTTGTATTTGTCATCAAGTTTATTAGTGATACTATCCTTCAGAAGTTTTTGATCATCTTTATTAGCAACCCCTATTAAAACACCACCTTTGGCAACCTTCTTGATCTGAGATACATTTATTCCAATATCTGTGGGGTTGACTACTTTTTTAATTGCAGATTCTGTGACTTTGCTCTCTTGCGCATTAACCGGTTTAACAAGTAACACAGAATTTGACTTTTTATTCAGAATACTGGCATAAGTGGGGATTGATGCTGCTGGTATAGTCTGGGTATTTATGTTTTGCTTTATATAAATAATATCTTTTTTTATTTCAGATAGCAAATTATGGAAAGAAAGCATGGATCTAATAAAGCTCTCACAAATATAGCAAATTAATTTTAGTGCTCGCTTCTGTGAAGGCATACGTTTTATTTCAGAGGCAGTTAAAGTAAAACATTTTTTATGAATGAATCTGTGGCAAATATCACAGTTGTAGTGAAGATTTTCATCATTATCAACTTCAAAATTACACTTAACACATTTGCTGTCTATCAGTTCCATTTTTAAAGTTTATGCATATGTAACACTTGTTGAGCAGGTTATTTGTACTGATAAACTAATATAATGGAAGTGTAAATAATTTAAATCACTAAAAATATTCAACTTTTACACACTTTCTAAAGAAAGTTACTGATTAAAACTGAAGCACAATTAAGTTTGATACCCATAACCTTACTTTTAATTTTCACCAAAATAACAGTTTAAATGTATTTTAACTATAACTTATTAACTCAATCAGCAAACCATTAACTTCTTATAACATTTAAACAATTTTAATTAATAAATACTAGTTTTAACTTAATAACATTATTGTTGTATGAAATCAAGAGCATGCTTACTGGCATTGATTAAAGTTAATTACGGTCTATATACAGGGTGTTAAATGCTTGCTATTTACATAATGTACGAATGACTTATTTTCCTGCTAAATAAATGCAGTTTTCTGATTTCCATTGCTATTTACAGTTACTACGCGAACCTTACTACTAAATACACCCCTAAACAACCCCTTACCACAGCAATATATATTATTATGAATGAATAATCGGATGAAATGTAATTAAAAGGTTAAAAGAATAAATGATTTCACAGATAAAAGTTGTGTCGGCCTTTTAAATATTTATAAACGGCGGCAAATCTTTCCTGGTAGTACCTCAACCTTAATTACATGCATATATTTAACCACGCTGCAAAATACTCTACTAACGTTTTATTTCTGTAAAATTAAATAAAGGAAATTTTTGTTTATTTATGCCACGGCTTTTGAAACTCACTCAGGGATTATTGTATCTAGATATTTTACTCTGTAAGAAAACGTGGGTTCTTTGTCATCTTACAGGTACATTAAACACATTCGCATAAAGCATCGTCTAGTTAAAACCACTTAACCTCTCACAGTGCTGATGGGGCGTTATTTTCAAAGATTGATAAATATAATCACAAATGTATAATTTAGATAAACGTTTGAGATTCAAATTACTAACAAATAACTTTAAATGATGTATGTATATAAGGGTAACTTCAAATACCTGTAATTCCTCCAAAGGTGCTTGAGTTTCACATGGGCCTTGTTAGAGGATAACAAATCGTCTTGCGAACGCCTGCAGTTAATACCTGTTGAAAGTAGGTTTTAGTTTTATGTTCTGATTACACTCACTTTATTTTAGGTTCTACAGCTAATAAAATAATAACTCGGCAACATTATACTTAGAATCCGCTAGATGCATATGTATTCCTGCAATACTCCACCACATATGATAAAACGTAGTCCTGTTTGACTGGGAAACCACTGTAACTTATGCGAATCTTTCTGATGCTATTTTCACCACCACTAAAGATGACCCTGTGTTTGCTATAACTGTCTTACAATTTAAAAGTTCATAATTTACAATTCCGCAAGCGCGGTTTACTAGACACAACGGCAGTTGGTAGCGCTAATCTTTATACAGATTTTGGCACGCCCATCTGTCAATTACGTCACCAATATACAAATTTAAATGCGCAATTACGCAATAAATATCATAATAAACATTACAAATACAGGGTAGACAATAAGGTACTCACGTAATAGGTCCAGTTTCCCACAAAGTACGCCAAGGATGGCGTCCCACAGGATAGCGTCCTTCAGGATGGCTCCGACCAGCTACGGCGGTAATGGACTCGTTCGTCTAGGGTCGTGGACTCCAGTTCGCCCTAGGCTGCTTCAAATTACCTCTACCTATGTAGGGATCGAATAAGGAAACAGGTATAAGGACGACAAACAAGATAAGCAAAGGCAAGGAAATATACATAAATAAAGATAACGATATGTTACCGAAAACGTCCACTCCACTCGAAGTTCCAGGCAAAAACAGCCACGTTACAGAGTCCCCCGGAAACTTCCCCACTCTTGTTCCTACTGCACTCGCGTCGCGCGATCTGGCGCAAACGCACTCAGACGTGACGGAAATACACGCCAAGTCTTTTGAATTTGTGGCGCGAAATTCCCGCACATCAAAATTAAGCTAAGTAATGTTTAGTGCCAATTTGGCACGTAACAACTGGAATCACTCTTCTTTATTGCACTTGGTTGTATAACCCTTTTAATTTTTTATACGATACACACTTATTTTTCACAAACATTAACTTCTTTATAATATGGCTCTTCTTTCACAAACATTAACTTCTTTGTACTGTTGCTACTGGTACACGTCGATTAAATAAAAAAGATAAACTTCTATTAGATATATTAATTTTCTATTACATAATTTTTTTACAAGCTCTCTGAGCAAAAACATCTATTCCTTACACAATCTCTTTTTTAAAACCATTACCTAGGAGATAGTCTCTAAAAAATTTTCTTGCCTACTATATTCCAATGTTTAAGAAGTACATTCATTATGTCATTATTATTTATGCCTAATTCCTATTTTGGAACAGATCCTCGTGTCACTTACATTAATTGATCATTGGTTGGCATTTCACAAATCTTACCATTACTTTATGATAACTAACATGCTAAATTAAATTCTTTTTCAGGCATTATGGTTCATTAATTAATTAATGACATACAGTATCCATCAAACGGTTACAAACATTATATATTTAACAAACCGAAACACCTTTAGTTGGAATTACATTAGATAAACGTTTTATTGAAGAACAGTTAATCAAAATGCTTCTTTCAAATCTCAAACGCTTCACCACGAGTAAATAGAATATTAGCCTAGTTTAACAAGTAATTATTTATCAATCCTTAGTTTATTGTAGTGTTTTAAATTTTAGAAAACATCGCCAGGCGTGGTAAATTAATGTGTTTACCCTCAGTACTAACACATACATATATATATATATATATATATATATATATATATTGATGTGATAGAGGTCACGAGAGGTCATTGAATACCCAAATTCTCTGAAAAACCAACCCAAAAAGAAAGAAACCGAAAAAAATTAAAATTTCTCAATATTTAATTTCTCTATCCTGTATAAACATAAGCATAGCACATAAAAAGAAGCCCTTATTAATTATGTAATTAAATTCCGTAAAGACTTAATGACGATAATGATGAAAAATATATCTGGTAAAAGCCTCACCAACAAAATTATATTCGAAAATTTTATTAAATTTTCAAAACTCGAAAATTGAACATAATAGAAATTAAATACTAAAAAAAAATTATAATTTCTTACCCGTTCCTTCTTCTCTTCCTAGGTTGAATTGCCTTCTTCAACTGCTTCCGGCTAGCTCAGTTGGACCTCCTCTTGGATATCTAGATTCACTCTCATATTCTATCGTTCACGCACACTCCCAAAAAAACCACAAAATACAACAAACATACATTCTTTTATTTTTCACTATTTACAAACAAATTTCAGTATTATACACATTTCAGTGATCAAGTTACACCTCAATAAATTCTATTTTGTAATGTCCTGTATTTTAATTTAAATTTATTATTTAAACACATAGAATGTACCCGGAGTAAATGGGCCCTGAATAATACCTTATTTTCTCATTCCTTCTTTATAATTTATTTTAAATCTATGTAAACTCTGAAGTATGGTGAGCTCATGATAACCCAGTTAATTCTGAATAATGTATGCCCTTATACTTTGCATACTCTTACAACAACTAAAAAAACAACCCATGTACTCTTCACAAATTTAACTTCCTGATGGAACGTTAATAAGCTTTATAAACACCTTCAGATTTCTATTTAAATACCATAATAAAGTTAGTTACATGTATTATGTTCACTACATCAAATAATGCACAATACCTTCAAAATCACTCTCATACGTCACCCAATATTCATAGTTTACAACAACACAATTTCAAAGCGTAATCTGGAATTTCTAGAAGATCTCTGCTATGTTGACGATGCCATGTATTTGCTTCTTTCGGGTCTGCAGGCCGCTTCTAGCTATTAGTAAAAGAACCCCATGTAAGTTGAGCTGCTAGCACTGCCTTCACTGTGTATCCAATTTCCAATTCCAAATTAATTATACGTCTTTCATGATTATTTAATTTAATCCACTTTACATAACGTCACCACACGAGTTCATTAAAAACACTATAGGTGATATCTCAATAAATTCTAAACTCGGCACAAGTCGCGTACAAATTATGAGCCTAACACCGTGCAATATAATTTAAAATAATTTTATTATACTTACAAACTCGTGATAACTTTCATACGTCGTCTGAAGCGGTTGAAACATTAAGGGGTTTCATTAGGTTTTCTAAAATTATTTATACAGTTTAGGCTGCTACCTCCTGGCCGCATTTCATCCGAAATCCTTCATCTACAACAACACGTTCTTAAAATTTTGAGCTCAACCGATTTTTAAGTCCGCGAATTTCAGTGCATCGTTCCGATCTTTTCTGAAAATTAATATACACTATGCTCGTATCTGTCTCATGTCCAACTAACAATATCGACCAATAGACTGTGCATTGACGTTTCACAAATCCCGCCTATCTAACGTTGTCCCTTGCTTATGCATATTTTACGTCTCTTTCTCACCTTGCTTGAGTGGTAGAAAATTGATATTCCTGACGCGTTCTACAACTCCATGTGGACCCCAAACTTACGTGCTTTAAATAACTCCTAATTAGTGTTTACTGCGAAAACATCCGACCGTTTTATCCAATATTCGTTGAACTTGTTTGCTATCTACAAAATAAATGGAACTTGACATTTAAAATTCTGCAGGTGTTTAATCTTAACGAGCGTTTTAAATAACACTTCTACGAGTTGGATTTTCCACGTATTTCAACCCCACCGATATATTTGTTGTTTAGCAATGCGTTTCACCTTGGTATTATTGGATTTTTACACGCTTTTATGCATATTATATGTAAATAACCGTTCAATTAAACTCAATTAAATTAATTAATTAATTGCATTGGCTTTTACCATCTATTTTCTTTACAAACCTACTAAAATTTAATCATTATTTGTAAAATTTTGTTAATACCTGATACTTAAAAATGAATTAACTGGAATAAATTTCGCAAGTAAATTTTGGTTGTTTCCTTTATACAGGGTGTTTTGAAAGTGCTTCATTTAGATTTACTTTTAACCCTCTAAAACCACTATAATATATACATACACACTGTGTCCGAGATAAGGAGGGTCACTATGAGGATCTTGAAAACGGTATGAGATACAGATTTGGTTAAATGGGAGAAAAGTTGTGTAATCAAAGACCTAAAAAAATTACGTTTATAAATCCCCAAAACAGTTTTTGGTTTTTGAGATATTTCCAAAAAATTGGATTTTCTTATTTCACATATTATTTTGTCCTGGCGTTAATATGGCACCTAGACCAAAACCGAAGGCACTTCTCCACAGAAACTTTTAATGTCCCTTAACATGGCATTGTCAGTTTCTTCACCTGACGTTTCGTCTATGCGGAACCATCTTCAACTTTTTTTTAAATACCGTCCTGGTGATCTGGTATCAGATTCTGAAAGCCCATTTTATGCCGAATTCAACCATGTATTACCCTTTATGGTTTAATTGCGTTTTCGTTTTTTCGGCCTTAATCAAGAAAATTCCTATTACGGACCTGTAGTGCATAGTTTTTAATTTTAAAGAATAAACAATTAGCTATACCAATTAATAGTTTAGTCATTTAGGTGTTTAGTAATAGTCTACTGGCTGAGTTTATGCACTAATTTAATAGAATAAACAACGAACAAATAAAATTAAATTAACAGAAGACCAAAAAAATAAAGGCTTGCTTTGGAAAACAAATGAATGTGAATGTGGTATTTGGATTAACAGTAACGTTAGTTTTTGATGTTTAATTTATTGTGAAGTAATTAATAATTTGTTCCATTAATTATGTAATCTAACGAAGAAAAGTTTGATATGGTGGTATGCTTCATTTCGTCCAACCAAATTTGTTTTGTTGCAGAACGGACACAGTGTATGGACACACGCACGCACCCAAATGCACATGCACGCACACACACACACACAGACACACACACACAGACACCCGTGCGCGTGCACGCACGTGCATGCACATGTGCATGCACACCCACCCACACACACACACACCCACACGCACGCATGCTTGCACGCACACACACATTTAATTTCTCAAATCCCAAATATAAGGCTTTGAGAAATTTTAGTTGAATAAATTCCACACAATGTGACAGTTTTAATAGATATACTTGCAATTACCACAGAGGAATCCACAGAAATAAAACAATACGAATTATACTTGTAAATGCTGTTACATGTCTATTCTTATTTTATATTTTGTCTCAAGGAATGAACGTTGGGTGCTTTTGTGTATTCTTTGTCTGCTGACCATTTTCAAGCTATGTGCATTTACAGTATGATGGAGATCTAATACTTTTGATTTTTAGTGCAGATGTGTTCCAAAGCCATACAAGTTATTTGGCACATGGATGCTATGGTTTATGTTACACTATCAGTTGAGCGACAGTGTACTTAAAATATGGTGCCATTATATTAGCAGTTGGTTTTTTTTTTGGTCAATCATGTACTTTAATTATTATTCATTTTAAGATTTAAAATAGAATTGAATATGTAGTTTATTTTAATGTTGAAAATAGTTTGCCAAGATTTACACAACAATTACATGCCAACTTAAAGCAATTGCTTCAAGATATAATCCAAAATACATTTCAAGGTTCAAGTTTAATTGAGAGGGTATAAAAAAAAGTTTTTTAAAATTTATCTTGATAGATACATTAATTAGTGGCAAGTCATAATTTACGAAAGAAAGTGTTAATAGAAATCATTTAATAGATATCAAAGTTAAGTTCACTTTATTTTATGTATCAAATATTTGTCGCTGGTATATTCTTCTCATATAAGTACAGGTTTTGCACACAGGACCTACAGTAGGAGTAAGTGGACGCATCATTAATTACATGTATTCCAAGCTGAGGTTATGGTCGTGCACATGCACATTATAGCTACGACTGAGCCTAGAGTAAAAGTCGTAGCGCACTGGCATGCTATAAACACTATAATCCTTGGAAATTCATAATTAACGTTCATATTTATAACTTAAATATGAAGCTGTGGGACTGCAGGGCATAACACAAATATGATGGATTTCTATGTTTGTTGTTATTAGGTAACAGAGTGGTATTTCAATTACATACACTGTTTAAGGAGGTGGCTATATTATACAAATAATTTAACAATATCCATAGCTATGAGTATTCATCAAAAATATTTACGAAGTTTCAAGTGTTTCAACTGTTATAATTGTTTACAGAATAGCAGTTAGTAATCACACATGTTTTTGATTTACATTTGTTTTGATTTTCAACAGAGCAGTTTAAAAATGAATATTCAAATTTTGTCAAAATAGAAAAGCAATATATATATATATATATATATTGTCGTGGAATTTTAGGTTAAATAGGTCCAGAGAATAAAATTTCAACCACCGTGTATATAAGAAAAAGGAGCAATTTATTTACGCGCCAAATTAATCAGTGTAGATAGTGAAGACGAACGGTTATTAATATATTTTGTAATTCTAAATTAGAATGTTAAGATTGCATAAAGGGAATAAGCGTTAGAGTACATAAAAGCTCAAGGATACGCAAATTAATTGTAATAATTTTAAATCAAGTGCATGAGATAGGAAACGGAGCAGGCACGTATAGAAAATCAATAATTTAAAAGCAAATATTTCCATTTAAATAAACGAAACGTTCGTTTATACAAATCCCAAGAATAGTTAAACTCGGAATTATTTTAAACGGACGGTTGCTTCGTAGAACACCTGTAAGGTAAAATGTCGAGTTCTGGAAACTTAAACAAACGTTAGCACAAAATTCTATAGAATTTTGTTTGTAACAGTCAATGTATAAGCTGCTAAAATAACAAGTGCCTTGAAGACTGAGTGAAATAAACGATCTATAATGTAGAACAGACAGAGAAGCGTATAAAGAAAGCGTTGGTTACAAGTCACGTATGAAATACAAAAGGAAATGTGAATGCCAACAACAATATCGATTTTCTGTAGCTTGAGTGGGATTCCGAATGAGACGGTAAATATGCGTGGAAAGGAGAAGGTAGCTAGGAGGTGGAACGTTATAACGAGGCGAAGCAATATCATTGCTCTAAGTATGGCAGTTTTTGAGAAACTCGCGCACGTTGAGGGTATCGAACGAATTTCTAGGTAACAGCTCGATGAATGGGGAATTTGCCAGCCGTTGGAGTTCGTTACGATAACATTTTTGAGAATCGGTGTAGAAAATAAGCTTTTCAGTGGAAATAGGTTCCATAGGGGGTATTGAAAAGCATATAAATACTCCAGAGAAAGATATTAAAAGCTCTCTTAGCTTTTATATCTTTTATATCGTATATCTGATATCGGGCTTAGATCTCTAACGTAATTGTTTGTACGGGATCTTAAGTTGTATTAATTATTGTTTATTCGGTAGAACAACCTAATTCAAAGTATGTAAAGCATTTGTAACGGATCATAAAAATATTAAAAGTGATTTGCACGAGTGATTGCTCAAATTACAAAAGGTGCCGTTACTACAATATGCAATTGAATGATAGGATGGTACTTGGTATGGAATGTAAGTTTGGACCAGATGAGTATCCTGGTAGAATAAAAGGTGGTTGCAGAGAGTTGGATAGTGGGGATCAGTTGGATCCAGACATAATCGTTAAGTATATGGACAAAACGACGAGGGTTTCTGGTACACATCTCCTGAGGTAACGATGGACGAAGCCTACTCCAGGTAATGAAAGTTAATTTTGTGCTTTTTGCTTAAACAGGTGTGCTGCTATTTTTGTGTTTGAGTGTTTTGACTTGTTGGGGGTGTATTTATTACCATAAAAACTCATTTAAAGGGGTATATGTACAGAAAAATTAATTTTGAGTCTTTAAAAATGTTTATTGATGATATAAAAATGTTTATTGATGAAATAAAATGTTGTTGTAAGGAGTAAACGGGTCTTTAGATTTAATTTTAATGAAAATGTGAGGTTTAACAGCATTTTGAAGAACTGGGTTATAATGAGCTCAAAATAGACCAGAATAAAGTCAATCTAGGGTTGCATGACGGGCCCATCTACTCGTCTTAAAGAAATTTGTTGAAATAATTAAAATCGTAAAATTTTGAAATATTGAGATGGTAACAGTTTTGTATCAAACTGGATGTACCAATGCCTAAATATTGTCTTAATCATGGAAACTTGTTAATATGTGTAAATAAAAAGGTTGTATGTTTTGTTGCATTATTTGAGTGGTAATTTCATTTGACTGCGTTTGTGAGAAAGGAATGTACTTAGGATGGTAGGTATTCCAGAAGAAGCCGATTGCTGAGCTAGCCAGGGCGTGCCAAACTACGGAGGCATTTCAACAAGGTAGTGTAAGAAATTTTTTAAATTTTTTTCAGAAAATTTTAGTTGGCCCAAAGCGTGGGCGAGATTTTAATAGGGTTCCACGGCAATATATATGTATATGAATTTTCATACTTTTCAAAACAAAGGAAATTATTTCTTTAAACACCGAAAATATATATGTAGTGTTAGGTCAAATAATCTATGTTACAATATTTTTTACTTAAATGTTAATGGCTTTATAAAATATGTTAATCAAATAAACATCTTCCAAACCATGTCTTTTGTTTTTCTATTCCCATCGCTTTACCAATTTCAATCATTTGTCCACTTGATTTTGATAGGTATCCTATGATAAGCGTTACTTAATACCCCTCTAAGATTCCAAATATTTTCAAAACTTTCAGGCTGACAATTGTAACAAGAATCTACCGCTTTTGCCCATATTTCTATCTATATAACAAAATTAAACTGTAATTAGGTTAATAAGTTTTGAACTTACGGTGTCCTGTTGCTTAGGTATTGGAATATTTATAGACCATAATGTCCATGCCCAATGTTGCGGAGAAGCACTTGAATCTTGAACTAATTCAGCAACATGCCAGCTGCTTCCTTGATCAACAGTAACATCTACTCGAATAATTTTTTGTCCCCCACCAGACCAAGCATAACCTTTGATGTAAATTCAAGTTATAGATATTAATAAACAATAAACAAAGTGAATATAAAAGTAATATATGATTTATCGTGATACATGTATGTAAGGATATTCTGTATTTTATTCTTACAATTATCTACTATTCCATGGTATGATTCAAATAAGAATAAAATAATGGGTTTTTAAATCAAAATATATCACGAAAACTAATAAGTTGAACAGCAGAAATGCAAAAAGTTCCAATTTTACAAATCATGTTTAGAAACAGTTGATACTTCTGAATCAAATATAAAAAACTGGTTTCATAGTTTACTTTTTCTTATGAACTTAAAAATAAGAGCATTACATTCTTAATTACTTTACTAATAAGGAATAGTTATAAATTCAAATTTAATAATTACAGGAAAAAAGCCAATGCGAACGAATTTATTACATGTATCTCAAAACATAGTAATTTTTATAAATTTAAGTTATAATAATTATGTTGGGGCTATCATAAAGTAAAGGACATACTATATCGATACATATAGTTTCAAGAAATTAAGATATTAACAAAAAGTAAATGGAATCCAGTCGCTCAAGTTACTGCATCTACGAAATGACAACATTATGACAATTACTAATAAAGTGTTCAACGAAATCACCACAATTTAGTGAATTGTTCTTGAATTATCACACGTGCAAATGTAAATTAAAAAAATTTTAATTTAGCAACATGGATATGCAAACAAGAGTTGTATTACATACAGTTTTAGCCCCAAAAAATCTAGCTGGTAATCCACAGAAAAACTCGACAAAGTACTCCATTAAAAATTCTGTTTCAGTAAAGTATTGAAAACCTCGACTGTACTAAGAAAAATAATTGCCAACTAAGTAGAATGGGTGGTGTAAGTGTTTGAAGAGGGTCCCAGAATGCTGTCGTGTGTGAACTATGATTTAATCGAAAAGTATCTTGGATGCCGCCTACCCTCAAAGTACAGAGGTTAAGTATAATAAGAGGATGTCAAAACCTGAGATCAGGAAAATGATTCTGGCCTAAAATTCAAATGGAAAATCGTCAAGTACACTATTGTTAAAATATTGAAATAATTCACTACGTCTGACAAAACAAAGTTCCTACGTCAAACTGAATTTCCTACTTGAAACTGCACATCTCCTCCGTCTGTCAAAATAAATTTTTGTTTTCAGGTAAGCAAGGTCTAATTTCTTACCTATGTCTTTATCAAGTTCAGGCATCCTGTCTTTTAAAGTATTTCTGCTTTCAAAAAATGTCATAAATTTTCACACTCCACCTTACCAAAAGAACGACCATCACTGACTATCTCCCGTCCAAAGTTAACAAAATACGGAGTCATATCAATAACTTTATGTACCGCCGTGCACACAGCACAACCAACCATCGTTAAATATTTACCCCATTATATGATCCTCACTTAAAAAGCAAGCATAGTCTTGAGTACTCAGTTTATCCTTTCGATTGGAAAAGCTTGTGCAGTGAAAATAATTTTTGAATTATATTTTGATAATATTTTTAAAAATATGGCTATAGAATTGAATGTCATTATATACTATAACATATCGAAGTGTTCCACACAATAAAATTGCGAATTTCTCAATTTTCTGCACAATACCCGATGCTGTTGCATTTCAAAATGGAAAAATAATGGAAATTTAGTAAAAGTATCAACAACAAATAAAATATAAGAATAACCTTTTATGGCTATAGGCAGAGGCCCTACTAAAATTTATGATTGCAGCAGATGTTGCTTTAGCTAGTTGAACGAGAACGAATTTGGAAAACCAATCTGTTACTATTAGCAAATACTGATTGCCTTTTTTTCGACCGAGGAAGTGGTTCTAATAAATCTAAAGAAATTAACTGGAAGGGCTGATACATTTTTAAATTTGCCCAAAAAACCAAGACGGGCTTATTATGAACTTCTTTGTGCACCACAGACTTTACAATTTTTAATATAACGACAGACAGAATGTTTTACTGTAGGTCAGTAAGTTTTACTAACACCTAAGTGACTGGATATAGGGTCTCATGATATATTTTTAAGATATCATTACGATTTGGGGTAGGAAACTGACCTCCATTCAATATTTGAAGTTTTACGTGAAGAAATTATAAAGTCCATCACCAATTACATGAAAGGTACGGAATTTATCACGATATTTAGAAACTTTTTGTAACATTGAAACACCGAGTATCTGAAGTCAAGTTGAGTAGGATTAAGGAAGCAATAACGCGAGATAAAGCATTGGGTACAATATTTCATTTTGCAGGTGTATGAGGGATAGTGAGAGTGAATTGAGATATATGTAAGCTCTAACGAGCTAAACATCTTGTGTTGGTTTAAGTTGTTTAACCAGGTAAAAGCAGCAGGATCAGTTATAAAGGTAAAATGAGTACCTCCTACATATTATCTGAATTTTTCTATACCAAAGTAACACAAAAGTACATTTCTATAAATTTACTTTAAATCCTGCATTGCTAGAGTTCATTTAAAGTGGAGATATGTTCCTCAAAGGTACTAGAGATAACAAGAATATCATCAAGGTATACAAAGACACGTTCTTGGTGCAAGATAGGTCCTATTGTTTAAGTCGTGCTTCTTTGAAGAGTTTGGAGGGCATTTGATAAACAAAAAGGTATAAAATTATATTCAAGAAAACCTCTACCAGGTACACTGATTTAGGTCGAGAAGATAATTCAAAAGGGATTTAATAAAAAGGTCTTAAATCGATAGGAGGTATAAATTTTGCATTTTTTAAAGGACTAAGGATTGAATTTAATGGATATCCATGTAGAATGGTAATGTAACCAAGTTTACATCTAATTAAACAAAGTCAGTATTCTCCATTTTTCTTAGAAACGAGAGCTTGACCAGAGAGAATTGGAGGATGATTATGATGCCAGAAGTAACTATTTTGTCTATTTTAAAGTATAAATGCTTTTATATTGTAGGTGAGAGCGGATACTGACAACGTTTGAAAGGAATTGCATCACCGATAGAAATTACATGAGAAATGTAATCGATAGTAATTTTAAAACAGATATTTTGTTTATTTGAAAGAGAAATTTGTCCAGATGTACTTTTAGAGGCACATGTAATTTGATTAATAGATGGTTGCCAAAAAGAAATCATGAAAATATAGATAGATTGAAAAGTTTAAAAAATCTTTGTCCAATAAAAATGGATAAGCTAATGAAGTTATATCAAGGAAATTAATTTCACGTTCAAGTGATTGAATTCTAATTTTTAAATTTAACAGTACCAGTTACATGAACTTGTCTTGGGAGATAACTTTAAAGTTTATATTTTGTTAAGATAATTGATTTCAGCCAGTATTATTTATAAGAGTACTGTTAGCAGCAGAGCGTTATTTTCTGATTCCACAATATTGGCACCAACACAAATTCTTGTTTGTACTAAGTGTACACTATTTATTTAATGTTCTCCAAAAATATTATAAAATTCCTAAAATCGGTAAATTTTACAAATATAATTAACTAACTACTGTCTATATTTACATTTAGTATTCCTGCTTTTCTAACAAATTCATAAATCAATTCCGACATTTATTAAACTAAAATTCTTAATGTCACCAACCTGCTTCGATTCCTGCATTCACTCTCAATCTTTCATCTAGCGTCCGTTTTAGCGTAGCGTCGCTACACCGTTCGTAACACTCCCCCCTGGTATGGCAAAATTCTCAGTCGACTTACCATCATCCATCTTACAGACGACGTCTAAAACCGCTAGATTTACTGCTGGTCTTTCGTAGATCCCTGTAGCTGTTTGAACAATAGCTTTTCTAATTTGCCCGTCTTTTCCACTAATCGTTCTCAATACACGTCCTTTTGGCCAACAACTACGCGGATTGCTGTTGCTAACAATTACAACGATATCGCCTACTTCAATGGGCTTAACGGGGTGAAACCATTTATTTCGTCGGGTTATGTTAGGCAAATATTCCACTATCCAGCGCTTCCAAAATATGTTGGCCAGTTGCTGAGAGGTACACCAGTTTTTTTTCATCACTACACTGTCATCACTCAGGCGGCTTAACGGCTTGGATCCATTCGACGTACCCAAAAGAAAATGGTTTGGGGTTAACGCTTCTTGAGAAACGTCATCCAGTGGTAGATATGTCAGCGGGCGTGAATTTACTATTGATTCTACCTCCATGAGCAGGCCACGTAGGAGCTCATCGGATGGAGTTCGGGCAGGCAGGATTTTATAAAGCGTTTTCTTTACGGACCGCACCAACCTCTCCCAACTTCCACCCATGTGTGGACACTCTGGAGGATTAAAATTCCACTTCATTGTTAGGCTATTAAATTCTTTTGCCAGATCTTGGCAATTCACCTGTAATAAAGCGGAGCGCATTTCTTTATCAGCTCCTCTTAAGTTGGTCCCATTATCGGAGTAGAATTCCAAAGGTTCTCCACGTCTAGCTATAAAATTTCGTATATTTAGTATGCAAGAGTCCGTGGATAAGCTATGGGCAATTTCGATATGAATCGCACGTGTTGTTAGGCATGTCAGCAAAACACCCCACCGTTTTTCTACTCTTCTTCCTAAGGTTACTGGCATTGGACCAAAATAATCGATGCCTGTATATGAAAATGGTCGACAAAAGGCTGCTAGCCTAGCTTTAGGAAGATTTGCCATTTGCGGTGGATTTGGCTTTGCGTAGTCATTTTTGCAAACCTGACAGCTTTTAATTTCACGTTTCACAACTGCTCTGAGATGCGGTATACAATATTTCTGTCTTAGTTCATTTATAACCGTTTCGAGGTTATGGTGATGGTACTTTATATGATAGGATGATACTATGAGATGTGTGATGTAGTGGTCTTTTGGTAGCAAAACGGGATGTTTTGTAGCGTATGATACACCAACCATCGCGTCAATTCGACCATAAGCCCGCATTATACCGTCACTATCTAAATACGGCCCTTGCGTATAAATTGGACTGGACTTGGGTAACTGTTTACTCGAACCATAATTGTCCTTTTGAAGACACGCAATTTCTTCGGGATATGATTCTTGTTGAGCCAACCGATACAAGAAATTCGTTGCTCGACGTAACTCATCTTGCTTTAGCACACCCGTTTGTCTAGTTACATGTCGCATAGCTGCCGTTAAATTATTTACGTAACGGAATACGTAGGCCATTGTACGCATTAAAATCTCCATGATGATATTCGTTCTATCAGTATTATTCTTTCATATATCTTTGCTTTATGATAGAAATGAGGACGTATTTCTTCGGTGGTCGTTACTGTGTTCATTTTATCACCTGGCCACTGCTCTTCATTTTCCAACAAGAATTTGGGACCAACGAACCAACGGCAAGACATATCTAACCCGGACAATTTTTCCATTTCGTAGCCTCGTCAGCAACGTTCAAATTAGTTGGAATCCATTCCCATTGATCTTCTTGAGTAGTTTCAAGTATTTCACCAACACGAAACGCCACAAACTGTTTATATCTGCGGTGATCTGATTTTAGCCAAGACATAACGGTTTTGAATCAGTCCAAAATGGCAGCTATCGATTTTTACAGTTTGGCTTTGAACTATATTATTGGCAAAGCGAGCTCCCAGTACCGCCGCCTCTAACTCCAGCCGCGGAATTGATATAATTTTAAGTGGAGCCACTCTCGTTTTCGCGCCGATCAATGATGTCTTTATAACATCTCCATGTTTGATTCTAAAGTACGCTACAGTAGCATACGCCACAGCACTCGCATCTACAAAAACGTGGAGTTGCAAGGTTTGATTTTACGCAATGTGGTACCGTGCCACCCGAAGTCTTATCTTCTCAACAAGTTGCAACAATTTTAGCCACGACTGCCACTTTTCATTTTGCTCATCAGTGAGTTCATCATCCCAGCCGATTTTGGATAGCCAAATTTCTTGCAAAAGTAGCTTTATGTTGATAGTATAGTGAGCGATAAAACCCAAAGGATCAAATATGGTCATAAGAATCCGTAGTACTTCTCTTTTGTTGGCGAAGGTTTTCATTCAGAAATTTTTGCTTGGTTTGTTGTTCGCCAAAGAGAACGTAAAGGCGTCTGACGATATGCACCACCACATTCCAAGAACCTTTTCGATTGGTGATTCACAGCCCAAGTTGAGATCCTTTTGTTTTGTTCGCCGCTTTTACTAAGTGCCCTTAAAACTCTTTGTGAATTACTCATCCATCCCACAATTTCAAAACCTGCTTTTGCATGGATCGACGTTACATCATTTGCTAATTTGAGTGCTTGTTCCTCGGTGTCTGCACAATCCAATAAATCGTCAACGTAATGATTATCTGTAATTGACTTCACAGCTCGTGGATGGTCGTTTACAAATTCAAGGGCATGTTTTTCATTACGAATTGCGCAGTACTCGGCGAACAAGTAGCACCAAAGCTCATAACGTTTAGTACGTATGCTTGCGGCTCTTGTGTTGGGATATCGCGCCATAAGAAGCGTTGTGAATGTATGTCATCGGGTTGTATCCGAACTTGGTGAAACATTTCACGAATGTCACCACATATTGCAAATTCACCTTCACGAAATCGCAGCAGTATAGAGAACAATGAAGAAAGCTGATCGGGTCCTTTCAGTAAGCAGGAATTTAATGAGATGTTATCGGCTTTAGCTGCGGCATCCCACACTATTCTTACTTTACCGGGTTTATTCTGATTGTACACCGAATATTGGCAAATACCAAACTCGTGGATGCCTAACCATCAATTCAACTTTTGCCAATTTCCTAGCGTACTTTTTTCACGTATTCAGCTATTTTATTACTCATTGCTTTTGCTAGTTCGGGCTCACGCGAAAACCTTTTTTCTAGACACTCAAGGCGCCTTTTTGCCATGGGATAGCTGTTTGGCATTTCAATGCCATCGTATTTCCACAACAAACCTGATTGATAATGACCATCTTTAAATACCGTGGTCGACTCCAATATCGTAAGTGCTCGCAGATCGTCTTTTGACACCGGCGTTGATTGATTCTTAAGGCCACAAACTCCTTCTAATGAGAAGAACTGCTTCATTAGCGTTAGTAACGTAGGGTCAGCATTTTTGCAGTTACATATGTGATAGTTATAATACGTTGGTGATTGTATAGAATCGCCATTATTGTAATAGCCAGACACTACCCAACCTAAACGAGTTTTAGTTGCAACAGGCTCTGTTTCTTTCCTTCTCTGCACTTCAATGGCATACTGAGTTTCCAGTTATCCAATCCAATTAGGATGGTTGGCTTTGCTTGTTTATAGGATTGTACTGGGGTGCCTTTAAGATACGTATGCTTTTCAATCAATACCGGTGCGTTTAGCGACTGAGTCGGTAAGTCTAGTGATTTTACCGTGTGTGCTTGAATTTTGAATGTGGACTTTGATTGTTAATACCGGAAATTTCAAAGAACACCCGTTGCGACTCATTTTCAATTCGATTCGTGTTTCCCGTCCATTTGAGACACAGAGGTTGAACTTCGCCATGGACTCCTAGCCGACCTATTATTTGCTCCTCGATTAACGTTACAGAAGAACCGTCCTCTAAGAATGCATGCGTATTAATAGCCGAATTTTTCCCATAAATTGTGACAGGCACTATACGAAACATGACGCTTTTATCAATTAAGTGATGCGTAAGGCAGTTCGATGTGTTGACATTTTCCGTTGTGTAGTTCGGTTCACGTACAATAGGTACTTCTTCGGTGTTAGTTTTATGGAGAAGACGGTGATGCTTAAAGGAACAACCGTTTAGTCCACACACTGCATTTTTCCTACATGCTCTCATTCCGTGTCCCTTCAAGCACTTTCGGCACAAGAAGTATTTCTTTACCGCTTTCCATTTCTCATTATGGCTCGATTCTTGAAACGTTTTACAACTTTCAACATCTTGACAAGTAGAAGTGCAAATTTTGCAAACATGTTTTAAAGCGGCCTTGCTGCCATTATTTACACACGTCGTTGAGGCCTCTGCGACGTGGACGTTGACCATGTTTCTACTGAAAGAATTTTGTTTTGATGCACGCTTGTCCGATTTGTTTGATTTTGAATGCATGTTGAAAGCCGACGTGATTGTAACATCACTAGCGGCATTTCCAATAGAAGTTAACCAGGTTCTAAAACTCAGCAAGTTAGCACCAGAGATAGTATGCTTATGTAACGCCCAATTCAACTTTAATGACGCTGGCAGTTTGTCCGTTAATTCTTGTAATACGGTTGGGTTTGATAAATGCGTTTCAAGATGCGATGCTTCCATTACAGCGACAAGATTTTCTACTGACAACGCAAATTCAATTAATGTTTCAAGCTCACCATCCTTCAAGTTTGGCTCGTTACGAATATTTTGAAGGATAGAATTTATGATTAGCTCAGGTCGACCATACATTGTTCTTAGGGAAGATATAACACTTGGGACTTGTGACGGCAACATAAGACGGCATCTGACGGCGTCTAAAGCTTTGCCTTTGAGGCACCTTTGTAAGCGGATAAGGTTTTCGTCATTTGTAAAACCGCAAGTCTTGGTTGAACCTTCAAAGCTGCTGATGAACAATGGCCATTCCTCTGGTTTTCCCGAAAAGCAAGGGAGATCTTTAGGTAGCACGTGTCTGGCAGCAACTTGGTTGTGGCTCAATCCTGTAGTAATAACTGGTTCGGTCCAAGCAAGCTGATAATTTGGATAAAGTTGCTCTTCGCGAGGCGGTTGCGGATTTGATCGCGATGGATATTTAAATTGCGGTGATTGTGCTCTAGAAATAGGTTGAGTTGCCTTTAAAGCTGTGTGCCCCTCACGGTAACCAGAAGCTGTAAAGGATTCGTTTTGTTTAACCAGTTTTCTGTGGATTCCTTTCGGTGGCCGTGAGTCCTACTGGCGAATCTTTGTCATCGTCGACATCATCATCTGTAGTGGCCGTTTCGAGTAGAATCTCAAACTTTTGCTTCAAATATTCCTCATCGCTTTTTGTTTTCAATGCCCGCGCTTCAGCATACTTCTTTTCGAGATAATCTAGATCATTCTTTTCTCTCATAAGACGCTGTTCTTCAATTCGTTGTAGTTCAAGTGCGCGGCGGTGTTTTGATGATGCCTTTGAACTTGTAGAGCGACTACTCGAATTGATAGATTTGCTACGGTTTTCACCGCACCTTGCTTCTTCGATTATGTCTGTCGGCGGGTTTAATGCCGGCATCTTCACTGCTCGAATTAATGAGAGTGGTTTATGTGCCTCATTAGTTGTAGTAGTACTAATGTTACATGCATCGCATTTCCAGTCGCGATTGGCAATAGTATTATCTACATGCACACATTGGTAATGATACCACAAATCACATAAATCACATTGAACCATTTCGTTTGTATCAACATCCATGCACAATGGGCACGACAAGTACCTCCTTTGTTGTTCAATGTAATTTTAATGGGGTTTGTACTCATGTTGGACTTTTGGTGTTGTAACATAAATCTGGGTTTACTTAATATTACCAGTATCTCGCCAATAAATGAATTTTATAAACTTTGTTAGCAGCAGAGCGTTATTTTCTGATTCCACAATATTGGCACCAACACAAATTCTTGTTTGTACTAAGTGTACACTATTTATTTAATGTTCTCCAAAAATATTATAAAATTCCTAAAATCGGTAAATTTTACAAATATAATTAACTAACTACTGTCTATATTTACATTTAGTATTCCTGCTTTTCTAACAAATTCATAAATCAATTCCGACATTTATTAAATTAAAATTCTTAATGTCACCAACCTGCTTCGATTCCTGCATTCACTCTCAATCTTTCATCTAGCGTCCGTTTTAGCGTAGCGTCGCTACACCGTTCGTAACAAGTACAATTGGATCCAGTATCTAAGAGCAAGTACATCGAGCAAACCAATTGTTATAGATAAATGTGGACGTTTATCAACAGGTTTAGAGTTTAATTAAGCCAAGACTGAGGTAGGATAATGAAAAGAATCAACATCTTTTAGCCAATTTGGCCATTCTTCTGGTGTTGTACGATAAACTTCAGATAAAGGAATTGAAGATTGAATAGAAGATAGTGAAATAAAATTATTTTTTATTATAGATAAGATAATATTATTAGGAATAGATTTAACATTTCATTTTGATGGTGTCTGGAGGTATGGGATCGATTCTGTATTGGACAATTTTGGTTTGAATAAACGTTTATGTCCTGTTGAAATTTTACGCCGCTCCTAATGTGTTGGAGTCAATCAATAAATACTTAATTGAGTTACATGCTGAATTATGTGCAATACATTTTAATCGTATCGATCTTACTATTATTACTATTTATAGATCCCTTAATAAAGGATCAATTGACATATTTTGTGAAACGCTTCACAGAGTATTTAAGCACCTTGGTTTGCCTTTAAGGTCTCACCTCTTGGTCTGTGGTGATTTTAATGTTCATTTTGAATCTACTGAGAAAGCAGCTGTAACACTGAATGATTTTTTTGTTTCCTTTGGCTGGTACATTGTTAATAAAACAGCTACTCGTCTTTCTCATTGTCTTGATACAATCTTTACTAATATTCCATCTCTCTCTTGCAGAATGGTTAAGACTGGCTTGTCTGATCATCTTGGCCTTGCCACTCAATTAAATCTTAACGATAATTTTAAAATTGTTAATCATCGTAAATCTTATCGACCTTATACAATATATGGGAAATATTAATTTTTTAATCATCTACAACTAGTTAACTGGAATTTTATTGATGATAATAGCCTGTCCATTAATGACAAATTTACTAACTTTATGTCTATAATTGCTTCTGCAGCTGATCTATGTTTTCCTATCAAGCACTTAAGGATATTGAATAACAGTTCAAAAAAAATTGTCAATTGATTTACGGATGACCTACGGAAGATGCGTAATAATTACGTACTTCATGTTGAATTCTATGCTGCTTTTCCTAGTGCAGAACTCAAACTGCATGTAATAAATTAAAATATGCTTATCGTCATGTACTCAAAAATGCTAAAATTAATGCCTATGACAACTACATTCTTAGAGCTAATAATGATAATAAAAGAAAATGGGATTTGATCAATAATTTCAAGGATTCTAAAAACAGAGCCAATGATATGAACACTCATTTCTCAGCTGATGACTTCAACTATTCTTTTATTGATTCTGTTGCAGAAATCTTATCCAATTTATCGAATACTAACACCAGTACCACAACTACTTATACACATTGTTTCTCTGGTTTGGTACCCTCTTTCCATTTTGAAGAAGTTTCTTTCAACTATGTACGTGATGTTATCTTAGCAATGAGGAATTCCCGATCGAAGGATTTGTTTAATATTAACATCTCTTTAGTTAAATCAGTTATCAACAGTATTCTTATTGCGCTAACCAAATTATTTTGAAACTAGCAAAAGTGATCCCTGTTCATAAAAAGGGTATGTTTGATGATATTAAGAACTATCGTCCTATTTCTCTTTTACCCACTTTTTCGATTGTTTTTGAATGTATATTAAATACTCAAATTACTTCTTATCTTGAAAATAATAGTTTGTGTTGTGCTAAGCAATTCAGCTTCCGAAAAAAATTATCTACTAGTGATGCATTGGTCAAATTAGTAAATAAAATTTGAGATGTTTTTGAGGAGGGTAGTTATCTTGCCGTTAAATTCTTAGTTAACAAATTAAAAGGTTTATATTTTTATTATGCTAGTATTAAGCTAATTGCATCATATCTGACTGCTAGGTCTCAACGTGTTTTTTGCAAAGGCAAATTGTCCTGCATGTGTGAAGTTTTTTCTGGTGTTCAAGGTTCCATCCTCGGTCCGCTCCTTTTCTTATGCTTCATTAACGACTTACCTTTTTTTATAAAAGACAAGTGTGATGTTGTCCTTTATGCAGATGATACCACTCTATACAATAAGAGTGATAATATGGCTCAACTGGTAGCTGACAGTGTGACATCTTTATGCCTCACTGAATCATGGTTTAATGATAACAAGCTTGCCCTGAATAATGATAAAACCAAACAAATGATTTTTTCATTAAAAAGGGATTCTTTTTCAATGGAGCATTCAGCTAGTTTTCTCGGTATCACCCTGGATAGCAAATTCAGTTGGGACACCCACTGTGATCTGCTATGCAAAAAACTTTGCCAAGCTATTTATTTCATAAACTCTTTGGTAAGATCAGTTTCACCGAATGTGCTACTGTCATGTTATCATGGCATGTTTTATTGTCATATTTCGTATGCTATAATTGTGTGGGGTCACTGTAGCGGCTCCCTTCGGGTTTTCAAGCTTCAACGTAGAGTTGTTCGCATTATGTCTAACCTTGGGTTCCGTGATGACTGCCGTGAATCTTTTATTAAATTTAAAATTTTAACTTTGCCTTGTCTGTTTATTTTACAATGTCTGCTTTATGTCAAAAAAACAAATCTTACAAAATCAACACAACACCGATATTCATCACTTTGACACTCATAACAAGGGCAAATTGGTTGTACCTTACCGTACACTAAGTAGGAGCAGAAATGGTTCTAACTACTTGGCTGAATTTTTTATAACACACTTCATTCTAGCATAAACGATCTGCCT
Source organism: Platerodrilus igneus (assembly GCA_036346225.1). NCBI lineage: Eukaryota > Metazoa > Arthropoda > Insecta > Coleoptera > Lycidae > Platerodrilus > Platerodrilus igneus. Next base: position 3,528,550 of record JARFIW010000507.1, on the reverse strand, counting down.
CTTCATCAATTTAAATTGAATATAAAAAGATTCTTATTAGAAAATGCTTTCTATACAGTACCTGATTTTTTAGCTTCAGTTGGTTCCTTAGGGTTGTCCTCTGAAGATTTATAACATAATTTCCATCTTTTTGGTGATTTTTTTTTAATTGTATATTGTAAACATACTTTTATTGTATTTTGTTGACAAATTGTTATTCACATTAGTGATTCACACATGTTTCATTATAAATAAATGTTTCTACAAAAATTTCTCGAATTAGAAGGGTTACTATGAAACCATTTTGATTTATAGATTCATTTCATAACACAACCATAGCAAAATATTCTGTTGGGTCTTGTACAGGCACTATAAGTATGACCATCTTGTTGATAATTCCAACAAAAAACATCATGATTATTATTTGAGTCTATAGTAGCTACTTTTTTATAAGGTATAGAATATTTTTCAGATCGAAATTTAACATCTTGAAGGGAGCAACATAAATTTTTGAATTGAAATAAAGTAGAAACCGTTTCCATGGCTAAATGCTTAGCAAAATATGGATGCAGATTTTTTATAATTTGTTGGATAATTTCTTTTTCAGGAGGTTTTGTATCTAAACAATTATATAGAGCTTCAATTGAGATAATAAAATGTATTACATTTTTATCCAATTTTGTACTCGATTTTGAATGGCATTTAAGATATCTAACAGATGGTCATAAGAGAGGAAATCCTTTTTTAAGTAAAAAACTAGTACTTGCCAGGTATGAGTTTCATTTTTGATATTACGCCATAGGTCTAACACAGTATCAGTTAAAAAGTCAGGTACTATAAGGAATAATTGTTTGTCAGTAAAGTTCCGTCCTATTTTTAAATCGTCTATGCATTCTAAAAAGGAGATTAAACTAATTTTTGAGTTGTATCCCAAAAAGACTAAATTCCATTTGCAGAAAGGAGTACTTTTTATGTAAATTCGACAGGTTGCGTAATATCTGTAGTCAATAATTCCATTGTAAGTAAAGTCGGAATCTACATGTAATTTTTCTAGCACCAGTCCTTCGATAATAATGTATCAAAGAGAAACTCTGATTTAGTTTGTTGGCAGTTTCCGTTTGTTATTCGTTAGAAAAGGTCAACACGTAGCTTTAAATGTACCCATTCTAAATGTAATTGAGTGGGTAAAAGATCGGTGTTATGAATTACATCCATGATATTGCCTACGGTTGCATTAATTTGTTCAGTATTTTATGCTAGATTAAAAGGCATAACACGAACGAACTGTTAACAAAACTTTTCATTAGTGATTACAGCTTTAAGTTGTAGTCACCGTATGTTTTGTGCTCGAGCAGGTATAACTTGTCTCAATAAAAGTTCGAAGATGCTTTTGTTGGAATTGATATAGAAGTAATTAATATTGATATATGAGAAAATCAAAGTAGGAAAGGGTATCGGAAAAATTAATACTGATATACACAATGAATTTAAACTGAAAAATATGCTAGCTAAATTATGATGGGAAATATACTTCCAATTTAGGATTGGAAACCACCTAGATTTAATTATTAAAATAAGGCATGTGACACCAAAAGAAGTGTAATACTACATAAGTTCAGGCAGCAGTCAGCTGATTTAGTGTCGAGGTGTTTTGCTACAAAAATTGCTAAGTGATGAGTTATGGTGGAATGTACCTGCCTTTTTATTAGTATTAATATGACTGGGAAAAAATCTACAGAAACAAGTTACCTGAAATAAAATGTTTTAAAAATGTAGAAAAAAAGAAACTGCCAACATTCAAAAATATTTCTATTTCTACAAACATGAACCGACGTTTAGATTACTGTTTGCATTTTATATATAATCGTCAGAATGGGAACAGTAAACATGTCAGAAACTTAGCAACAACCAAATTGAAGGAAGCACATGTGGTCACTCTACAACACGTGCAGCAAATTTTTTAAAAGAAAATTTTGCAATAACAAATGGAATTTTCCAGGTGAGAGTTAGGCTCGACAATTACAAACTCCCTTTCAAGAAAAAATTTCCTATAATCTTGCCAAATAAAATTTTTTTCACTAAGCTAATTATTGAAGGTGAACATGGGCAACTTCTGTATAGAGGTATACATTTAATACTGTCAGTGTGGCAAATGTATTGGATAATTAACACCAGTAGAGAAGTAAAGACGATTCCTCACAAATGTTTAACTTGTTTTAGATTACATTCAAATCTTTTTAAACAGTTCCGGTTGACAGGAATGAATGATTGTTCTATAAATTTATTTAGAGTTACTACCCATAATGTTAAGGAATATAAGTAGTATAATCTGTTGAGCATGTTGGCAGTTTATGGTAGCAATGTGCAACCATAATTCTTTGTAATGGAATAAAATTTAGGAATAGTGCAGTGTATGAGTCAAGAAGGGTCTAGCTACCCTTATACCTGTTACCCTGAATTTTTAAGTTAGTTATAGTTTGAAATCGAATGGTAATGCAATGCCAGTTTTAGTTGTATATTGACATTATGTTATAACCAGAATAAAGAATTAATAAACACTAATACAGTCTATTAGTTATAAACTAATTTACAAGTTAAAGTTAATATGAGTTACACCATTTGCATTTGCACAAGTTTTATTACCAGTTTCGTGTAAATTATATGTATTTGATTAGCTCCTGTAGTTATAATATAAAAATCCAAAATAAATTGTTATTTACACAACGATAGAAAACTGCAAATAACCAAACAAATAAAATGTGGCATTTAAGAGGTAAAGTTATTGAACCATTTCCTTGGCAAAAAAGTTGCCATGACTAACTACATGTTTATGTATATTATAAACTAGAAATTTTTGTTAATTTGTTGTTTATCTTCACTGCAACAATTACAATACATCAATGTACACAACCTATATTTATATATTCCACGAGCTTAAAACAACTTTCCAAAATATTTTCATAAACGTGTTATCAATAAACATGTCTTTTTAGACCATACACTATCTAAGTATATCTTATTGTTATCCTATATATTAAGGAATTAATTACCTTGAACCACAATACAGCCATCTTTAACTATAACTGATTCTCCATAAGTAGGACTACAAATAGCAGATATTACAGGCAACTCTTGAATAGCTGGAGACTTTGTAAAGTCAACAGTGTCCCAATCTGTCGATGGTGAAAATCCTTTGTAGTCATTTTGTTGCCAATGTGAATCACTTTCTGTTGTAGAAACAGTTATTCGTCCTATTATATAATACTAACAAAAACTGTCGACAAATACAACATAATTACCTAACCACTTTACGTTTCGAGCCCCAACAACACCAGGGACAACAACCCTAATAGGATACCCATGGTCCTTTGGAAGTGGTTGACCATTCATCTCGTATGCTAAAATAACATCTCCTCGTTTATCAACCGCTTTCCAAAATGGTATAGATGCACCATATGATTTTCCAGTGGGATCCACATCTAAGCCTTCAAACTAAGAACATTTTAAAATTATGAATTGCATAATAACCCAAAATACAAAATTATACATATTGGCCAATAAAAATTAGCAAAACTAAAAGACTGTTAACTTTGCTGGTAAATTTGCTATAAGGTAATGTTATCTGTATATAATAGGTTGGAGACTACCATAACATTACAAACAAAATTCTAGACAATCGCTACAAATTACATATATAAAATACAGTATGTTAGAATATCAAATAAATAAAACAAAACCCAGAAATATGGGAGAGCACAGATAAAATGTTAAAATACAATGCTCTTTGTACGACCAAAGAAAATGTAACTTTGTGTTAAACTTTAATTATAAATGTGCTTTCAGTACATACCAAAAATTTTAACAGTTTAACCTTCATGTGCACAATAAAGTACCCGGGTACCTTTCACATTTTCAAGTCCAATTTTTGATAACTTTTCGACTAGCTACGTTGTTTAAACTTTTAAATACTTCCTGTATGTTTGTTGTGGTTTGTTAAGTATTCTTCCTAATCTTTTTTGGGAATTAAACCACTCATAGTTTTTAAAATCATCTTTATTTACGTTTCGATCCATGACCTAGGATCGTTGTCAAAATAATAAAAACGTCAAAAATTTTTCAAATTTGAAAACATGAATGTCTTCAATTTGTGTTACGGCCTGGGACCGACTTTTTTTAGGTAGCCAATACGCTTAACGTAAAATCAACTAATTAATTTTTATTGGTGAATTATATAAAATTCATCAATAAAAATTAATCAGCTGATTTCACGTTAAGCATATTGGCTAACTAAAAAAAGTCCGTCCCAGGCCGTAACACAAATTGAAGGCAATCATTCTTTTAAACTTTAAAAATTTTTGCTTAGTGTACTCAAACCAAATATTTTGAACATCAATAAATCAAAGTCACCTTCAATTTATGTCATAAATGTCAAACTTGAAGTTTTTATTATTTTGACAACGTCCTAGGTCATGAATCGAAACCAAAATAAAGATAATTTTAAAAACAATGAGTGGTTTAATTCCCAAAAAAGATTAAGAAGCTTAAACTTTTGTTTAGTCTAAATCAATTCTTCTTATTGCTCTAAAAAAATTGTTTATTACATACAACCATGACTTACAAATTACAATGATAACATTTCGTTATTGTTACACAATGTTCGTTACAAATCAGCCGTTCACATATTTCGCAACATTTTCGAGTCTTCCTTTGCAATGACAATGTTGATCTACAAACAAAACAGCTGCCAGCATTTTTTGTGCATCCAGAAGCATCCTTTGGTGCTGGCTCTGTAGAGGACTGTGAAGGAAGCATAATGGGATGGCCTAGTATAGTCTCTATTCCAGATTTAGTAGCAAAATGTTTCAAAATTTTGCTCATTTTTGAACACGTTTCAATTTCAGGCATGGATAAATGTTTTCCCAGGTCCTCAAGAAAATTTTGTCGGGTATGTGATAACTTGCATGTTGTAGGATTGTTTTCGAAATAAATTATATAAGCTGCTAGAGTAGCTACGTCTAACATATTGAAAAACATTGCTTGTGGCCAACGAAGCGTCTTTCTTTTTGTCGAATAATGAGTAACCATTTTGTCCATATTGTCAACACCCCCTTTAGTTGCATTGTAATATATAATAATCCAAACATAGACGACTCTTCCTCCTTATTTTTACTCTTCTTCATCTCCTGTGGGATGTAGGGCTTATTTAGCTTTAGTGTTCCAACAGTTAAAAGGTTCCAACTGAGTAACAGACGAACCAATGGTAATGTCCTGAAAAAGTTGTCCATGGTGACATTTCTTCCAGATCCTTTGAACTGATAGCACAAGTCCCTCACAACCCACTTTAATAAACTTTTACAACACTCATTATTCTAGAAGGTATGGTAAACTAATTATTAGAAATCATAATTAGATACTTTAATATACTTTTGCAAAATTATATATTTACTGCTTAGAAAATAGATAGATCATTAACAATAACTTACAGACGATAATTCCTACACTTAGCTGCATTATAGGCATTCTTTAGGATAATAGGTAATTACGTAGTCATTTATCAATTTGGAAATGCATTTTATAAAATAGCTTAGAGTAAATATGAATGCTAAATACGTATGTAAACACAACTTCGCAAAAAATCAAGAAGATGCTGCATTTCTCATTTAAAACATATGTAGGTACCTGGGTAGCATTACTGTGCACAATAGGTATAAAAGTCGACTGTGCATATGAGGGTTAAAGGCGCACGTAGTAAATTTCTATATAATCATCATTAGGTCTTTAGTCCTGGAACTGGTTAGACACCACCCTCATTGTTTCCTATTCTGAGCTAACCTACTCATATCCCTGAAATTTCCACAGACTGCTCTTACATTCCCGTCGTCGCCGCACAAGAGTCACAAAAGACAGTTGGTAACAATAATCCATGATGTGGAAGTTAGCGTGCCCATCTGTCAATGACGTCACACAATATGCAAATTATTACACGTAATTTTCAAATTTCTAAAATATATTATAAAAACCCACACGGGGAACTTACGTGAATATGTAAAGCGTCTCACAGAATTACTTCCTCATGGCGGCTCGTGGCTCCCTTCATGATTATTTCAAGATGGCGGCTGCGGGCTTCCTTCAGGATTATTTCATGATGGTTCTCAGGTCGTGGATTTTCTACCAGGTTGTGTCCAGATTCGTCGTCTTGCTATGTAGGGAACGATAAGGAACAGGTTGAGGAACGACAATCAAAAGGTAAAGGGAATCTACATAATAAAAGATAAGATACGATACCAGATCAACCACTCTTGTTCACTTTCCAAAGCAAGTCCTTCAGCCTCTTGCGGAAACTCCCCACCTCCTTTCGTCCACACGCGTCGACGCGAAGTCTCACGCAAGCACTTCTGAAGTGACGGAAATACGCGCACCAAGTCTTTTAAATTTATGGCGCGAAATTCCCGCATATTAAAACTATATAAATGTTTACGGCCGATTTCGGCACTGCATCTTTCACTATCTGCGTGCATTAGTTTGATCTAGGCCTACCTCTACCTCTCTTTTTCTTATCTCTGCTTGTAATACATCCAGCACTATTCACCGAAAATGCTTTAGAACATATCCTGCCCTTCTATTTCTCCTATTTTTTTTTGTTTTCCACATATGCTTTCAACAATTTTCTCCTTGTTTCTATGTTTGTCGTCTTCGAACATAGCCGCTACTCTTTCTTGTTAGATGCAGTTCGGTTCCCCTTCTATGTTTTACAAATATATACCATCATCATCATCATTTTGTTTTCGACCTTACTTAAAAAGCTCGGTTTGACGCAGCTCTAACTTCTTTTCTATTTTTTGCTAATCTAAAAAGTTCTACATACCCTTCACAACCTAAATTTCTAATAATTTGACTAATATAATTTGGTCTAGGTCTTCCTATATCCTTCTATCTTTTCCTATCTATACCCTATTTCTCCGATATTCAGTGGTATTATATATTATAGGATATGAAAATATTTTATGGATTTAGAATTCAGTAGTTGGGATTCCAGTGTTTGATTGTAATATATTAATTCAGGTGAAGATTTTAAAATAAGCAGTTCAGTAATTTTCGATATAAACATCTGTTTACCAGGCGGTAAGAACTTTCCAATTTTCTATGATTAGATTGTACTTGAACAACTATGATTATATTTTCAAGGTCACCTAAAATTTTTTGAGTGTTATCAAAAAAACTAAATTTCAATGTGTTAATTATGAGAATTTAAATTATATCCTGTTATTCAGTATATTAAAAATATATCATTTGAATTTTCAAATGAAAAGTAAATTTAACTTTTGTCCTTCAAGAAAGTTGCATTATAAAAAAAGAGATTTAAATAAATTCGTGTAAGGTCGATTACAGTCCTATGAGCGATTACAAATATTAATATGTAATCAATTTGATAAGCTGAAATATTCAGAAATATAATTTGTCTGAAATTAAATAAAAAGTAGGGTTATGTGAATATGATCAGAGACTATAGTTAATAAATTCTATTTAAACTTAGCTAGAGAGAGAGAGAGAAAAAGAGATAGATATTAGTGTACAGGGACAGAAAATAGACATGTTATGTTTTGCAGATGATATAGCCATTATAGCAGAGTCTAGAAAAGAGTTAGGAAAGTTTTAAAATATCTTAGATGAGATACTACAGAGTAACTATAGTATGAGAATTAACTCAGGAAAGACAAAGATAATGACAAGTGAGTTGCAGCCTAGTTCTAAACCAAAATTAAAAATAGGCAATACCGAGTTAGATGAGGTAAATGAATTTTGCTATTTAGGTAGTATAATTACAAAGGACGGATGTAGCAGAAGGGATATAGTAGCTGGAATAGCTCAAGCTAAAAGAATGTTTTTAAAAAAGAAAAACTTACTAATAGCTAATAGTATTGGTTTAGATAATAGAAAAAGTTTCTTAAAGTAGTGAGACTTGGACAATTAAAGAGGTAGATAAGAAAAAGATAGAAGCTTTTGAAACTTGGTGTTACAGGAGAATGTTAAAGATTAGTTGGACAGATAGAGTAACAAATGAGGAAGTTTATAGAAGGATAGGTGAGGAACCCTGTATGTGGAAACAATTAAAGGTCAGGAGAGATAGAATGATAGGGCACCAGTTAAGACATGAGGGACTATTTAGTAAAGTCTTAGATTATAGACTACCAAATAAAAATAGAGTAGGAAGACCTAGACAAAGCTATATTAGTCAAATTATTAGAGATTTAGGTTGTGAAGGATATGTAGATCTTTTTAGACTAGCTCAGAATAGAAACGGATTTAGAGCTACATCAAACTGACCTTAGGTAAGTACGGAAACAAAACAAAAAAAAATAAAAACCAGTTAACTAAATGTTACCATGACATAACTCACAATTAGTTAGCGGTCTGGCATGGTGGTAGCGATTCGTTGCTTAAGCCTTACCATAACATATAATTTAACACTTTTCCTTTTGGAGGGGATAACCAGGTAATATTTCATATCCTTATAAATGGAAATCATGTAAGCATGTTGGAGTTCTTTAACAACCATCAGGTAGATAGCAAAAAGATAGAAGAGTATAGGTTGACCTAGACCAAGCTATATTAGTCAAATTATTATAAATTTAGGTTGTGAAGGGTATGTAGAACTTTTTAGATTAGCACAAAATAGAAAAGATGTTAGAGCTGCGTCAAACTGACCTTAAGTAAGGTCGAAAACAAAATGATGATGATGATGATTGTTCTTAAAATGTTGAAATGCAAGTGTGTACATAAATGTAGATATTGTGGATTCTTTCAAATTAAATAAAAAATAATAGAATATAGTTTATTTTGAGACTTAGACTTTTTATTAATGATTATAAAGGTTGTGAATAAAACAAAAATATTCAATGTACACATAATTAGGTCTACTGCTATTCAAGACATTATTGGTCATCTATATGTCAAGTACGGACAATGTCTAAGAGTTAGTATTTATTGTGAGGTATTTTATTAATTTAGTAGAATCAAGGAGCCGGTAAATGGATAGTCGTTTTAAAAATCAATACTTCTTTGAAATAAACATGGACATTAGGATTAAGAAATTTTAATTGTAAATAGAGTAGGTAGGTTACATATTCTGTCATTTTAAAAATAAAAACGAATAGAGATCGGTATGTAACCAAGGAAACGAGGAGTAGATAAATAGAATTTGAATGGTGAAGTACATATAAGAACAAGCCCGGTCAATTAATATTATAAAAGACAAGTTTAAGAAATGAATTGTATTAGTAATTAATAGGAGTATAATGATAGAAGAATATGTGTTATCCATACGTAGAATAATAAGATTTATAAACCAGGACTATTTTGTAAGAGAACTATCAAACGTGATTGTGAATTATGAACCCAATTTATAATACTACCGAGTTATATTACCAGTGTGCCGTTTCTGTATTTAAGAAGAAATAGAGGAGTTACATAAAGAAAGTTATTTTATTCATAAAATATATTTGGATGTTAACGAATATAGGTATGCCCAAGAAATGAACAAAATAAATTCAGAAGAAACACTACCATCAAACCCAGAACATAAAAACGTTCGAGGAAAAGGAAATTCAAGAACAAATTTACCAGACTGTCATCAAGGAAAGTAAAATGTCATTTATTAGAACGCTTGTAAAGATTAGAGTAGTAGTAGGTTTACCAATTTTGACATTTATAATGTATTATATGATCGAGTATCTATTTACAGGTTTCTCGACAAAATTAAGCAAAGTAATACTTGAAATATCAAGGAACTTAATCTTCAAAATTAATGCCTTTTGAATATTTCAGAGAGAACTGCTGACATCGGGTGTTACGACAGTATCTGAAATTTAATACCGAAAGAAATAGGAACAACGGAGAGAAATTTAAATAAGACTCAGAGGATACAGGACCACAAGTAGTGAGTACGTTAGTAAGATAGTATTAGCTGCTATATCACTAATGATATTTAAAATCAAAATTATAATTACCAACCTAAATTTGACAAGTGTCATGTTGACATTAGAAATTATAAATAGAAATTTGATCCTGATCGCCTTTAATTAGAACATTTTACCATACTAAATTTGTATAATAAACATAAAATTGTGAACCCAACCGGAGATAAGAGTAGAGCTAGCCGAGATAGATTAAGGGTTTTGACAGGAATAAAGATTGACATGTAATATTCGGTTGATACAAGGTGTACGGGTAAAGATACACCATAAAATAAAAGTATCAGCACATTATATAAATGTGGATGTTCCTAAGTGTTCCATCCATCGCTTAATTAGGTATTTTAAGTTTGTTTCAGCAAGGTATGATTTAGGTTTTCGCATTTCCCTTATGCAACTAGTAGTTGTATTCAAAAATATGGTGGCACTATTTATCTTTTGTTTAGTTGTCAGTAGAACTCACAATACGTTTTTCGATCTACCCAGAGCAAAATCCTCTGCGAGCTGCCATCCTTTTAGGAAGTTTCTTTTCTATTAGCCTTTATTCAACCAATTTTACCCAGGGCTACTCGTTCATATAGGAATTCTCCGAGTGTGTTTAAATAAACTCAACATTTTATTTGGGGCCAAGAAAACACTCAACATTGCACTAGCAACCAAAAAATCAATTTGAATTGTGGTTTTCCACATATTTCTTTCTTCTTTGTTCTTAATTTTGTCTGTTCATGATATCTTCATCATATGTCTGTAGCACCACATTTCAAAGGCTTCTATCTTATTCCTGTCCGCTTCTCCTACTGTCCAAGTTTCACAGTCGTACAGTGCTGTGCTCTACACATATGTTTTAAGCAATCTCTTACTGGTTTCTATGTTTGTTGGCTTTGAACACAGTAGTTGCTTTTTCTTATTAAATGTAGCACGACCTTGTGCTAATGTTTGTTTTACATATTTTGCGCTCTTCCCATCTGGCCGTTATCTGGCTTCCTAGGTAGCAGATATCCTTAACCTGTTGTAAGTTCTCGTTACCTATTTGTATTCTTGTTTTTGATTTATTTTCCCCTCCTTTGCATACTAATATTTTAGTAATATTTTTGTTAATTTTCATATTGTATCTCCCTCTTAGAACTGTTTCCATTTCATAAAGAGCAGCTTCTAACTCTTCCTTGCTAGATGCTAATAGCGCTATATCATCTGCAAATCTAATCATATCAGTCTTCTGTCTCTGCATACTAATGTCTTCCTGCATTTGACAGTATTCATTGCCTCTTTGATGTACAAGTTAAAAATTAATGGGGATAGGGCACATCCCTGTCTCACACCTTTTCCTAAAATTTACTTCTTTATGTTCCAACTCTAATTCTATTACCAATGTTTGCTCTTTCTATAAGCTATGTATTATTCGTCTATCCCTAAAACTAATTCCAATCATTTTGAGTATTTATAATATTTTTTTCCATTTTACATTGTTGAATGCTTTTTCCAGATCTACAAACCCTATATACACCCTTTCCCATTTTTCTATTGTTTTCACCATTATCACCCTCAGAGCTAGAATAGCCTTTCGTGTTCCCCTGTTTCATGTAAACCCAAATTGATCTTCTCCTAATATTTCTTCAGCTCGTTTTTCAATTCGTCTTTGTACAATTCTAGTTAGTATTTTTGACACGTTGCTGTCAAACTTATTGTACAAAAATTTTCACATCTATGTGCACCTCTCTTTTTTTGGCATAGTGACTATGATGTTATGTTTCAAAATTTGGGTATCTCGCCTGTCTCACACATATAGCTTACAAGTTGGAGGAGACGTTCTGTTACCGCTTGTCCGGCGACTTATAGAATTTGTGCTTGTACCTTACGTGTACCAGACGCCTTACCATTTTTCAGACCCTTTAAAGCTAACTCAAACTCATCTCTAAGTATAGGATATCCCAAGTGATCCTTTTCACGTTCCGACTCGCAGAATGTTCCGGATTCTCTTTCCAAATTTTCCGATCACATCCTCCGAACTAGTCCCCTCCCGGAAATCCAAATAGGGGACTATTTTAAGTCTGGAACCTTTTACCCATGAGGATGCCAACATCTTAACTACAATTTAAGTATGCTGTGCACTTGGGAGGTAATGTGGTGGTTTCCCGTTGCCTTCAACATCGCGGTAGTGTGTGTCTTAGAATGCCATACGGATCCATATAATCTCTGCCAATCTAAGTACCGAAAGAGCCACTGCCCTCTTTCGGGGACCTGTCTTAGTCTGGTTCCTCACTAAAGACCCTCATACTTTGGTTGAACCTGTAGTTCTTTAGGTCACTGGAACGCGGAAGCCATTCCAGCTGTTCAAGTAATCTAGAACTTCTTCAAGGTGCAGGTCCATTCGGAATGGAAATTTCTATATATATTCCTAAATTTCTTCAGTAAGTAAAAATTGGTAATTCAATTTTGTTTGAAATCACTAATATGTATTTAGTTGTTATAAGGTACCAAATGTCCATATTTTTTCCTGCAAATGGGCCTTAGATAATTTAGTTTATATATGGATTTTAAATAACAGACATTCACAGTCAATTTTATTTCTAGGTTAATACTCACCTAAAAATAAAATAAAACAAATATTGTTACAATAAGAATTATATAAGAAGGAAGTCCTTAAACGACATCTAAATGTGTACAGCAATAAATTAACAATCATATCAAAAGGTTAGGTTAGGTTTAGGAACTTGTAAAGATGCCAATGTAGATTAATGAGAAATACAGTAAAAACCTTATTAATGTAAAGAGAAAGTTAGACACCGTGATTCTTCAAAAATTGAATAAAATATATTATATATTTTGACAATTCTTCAAGAAGGCAAAACGATGAAAGATGTAAGGCGTTAGTCACTCAATTGTTCAAACTTTCGGTATTCAGTGTTCTCTGTTTTATTTAGTGTTTAGTAGTGATACAAAATATTAGTAGAACTAATTATAATTTCTGTATTATGTAATGAGTGAGCATTAAGGTAAATGAAAACCGGATACAAAAAAAGGAAAATTAATCTTGAACAGATAACCTAATATTAATATACCCTGTATATTCTAATTTTATATAGAGTAGTGTTCAGAAAGCATGACATTTCAATAAATTGTGTTAGTACTATTAAAATCATACAGTTAAAAACCAAAAATAATTGTTTTATCTCTGTTAAATACATATTGAAACGTAACTTAGATTCATAAATTATTTTAAATGCAAGCTTCAGCTGAGGGAAATCTAGAATTAGAAGCCCCTTCTTTTGACTCTATCTGTTCCCCACAAGGGTGTAAACAAAATATTTATTTCAGTAGAGTTTCAGAACGGAAACCTTTAGAAATGCAAAGCAAAAAACACAGTCAATTATTAATATACATTTCAGATATGGGAAGTTTTTTTCTTCAAATTTTAGTTAAATAAATTAAAATCAATGTTACATATAAAGAAAACCTCAGACACACTTTAATACAATGTAAAAACCCAGATTCTGAGAATTGGAAATTCACAGATATGAGTGCAGATATAATTTAATAACTTCATACAATATTTTACAATGTATTCATTTCATATGCAAGGACATAAGAATATCCGACAAAAATTAGAATTAATTATTCGCAAAAGCGTCAAAACGTAGATATGCACAAATATAAGGGGTTGTTGAGTGAAAAGAAATAGTTTTAAGATGAGAATGTAGATTTCTCATTTGGAAAAACAAGACGTGCCATTAAATTTCTTTAAACTTACACTTGCAGAGGCAAGGTAAATGATTCCAATCTACGAATTCATGTTATTATCGTCGTTGCGACCAATCCAAACAGATTAGGACCCGTAGAGTTCACCCTCCGTTAAATTGGAATTTGGTGGTGCATTGAGTTATTTGGTGGTGCATTGAGTTAGGAAAGCTGCGTTAAGTGGATAACCCAAGTAATTGTCGCAACAAGGACGATGGTGGAATCCTGGAATTTAAAACAGTGAGTAATATTATGAGCTTTTATGTTTAAAATTATTAATTATGCTTTTGTGGATCGAAAATGTTTATTGTTCGTATTTATTTAATATGTAATTAAAGTGGAAAGAATTGTTTTATTGGACTAATTTAGTGAATAAAGTATTTTATATTTGTGAAATTTAGTGTTAGTAAAAGCATAAAAATGTAGTAGTTTTTAATAGACAAGGAAATGATGTAACAAAAAGTTGGTATTTAAGTATTTTCTATTTGCTATTAACGACATTTCCAGAAATTGGGATTAATAAATGTCAGACAATGGGAAATGGAAAATTTTGGAATGAGCATTGTGATAGATTAGATTTAAGGTCTTTTAGGATTTCCTTTAGCAATACCTAGCCAAAGTTGTACAACCCTTATTTGTTATTAGATATAAGCCCTGTTAAACCATGTGTTTCATTGTTAGAAATATAAAATCTGTTCTCAGAATTAACACAGATTATAGTAGACTATGCACCCCTAAAAACCACAGTCTAACAGCATAGAATGCATTGCACATGACCAGTATGCCTTACTAAAGCTATCGGTCGGTATTAGTCAAACTAACCTGCACATGGTTAAACCCTTTTGTATCATCATCAACTCCAACTTTTTTTAAAACATCCCGTAATCTAGCGCCAGACCATGTAGCATTTCCAACAGCTGAAGGTCCCCAATCCAAACCTTTAACCACTTTTATCTGTAAATACAACATCCCATACAAATATCTATTAGCAAAAAATTCCAAGTTCTATACCTTTGACATTTCGCCCCGCCTATTTCCGGCACACATTACTGCAGCCATTATAGTGTGCTTAGGAAATTTCTTTAAATCATCATAACTTAAAGTAACAGTTTTCATTACTCCTTCGACTTCAATTTCTAGTTCATAGGTTTCAGGATCAATTTGAGGTACAGGTAAATGGTTTCTCACATAGAATAATTCACTGGAAATTGTTATGCTTGTTTTTAAGAAGAATATTTTGATCATTTGATTATAAATACTTAGGTGTTACAAAACTCTGAACCAGCAGTGAAGGTGGAAGCTCTGCATTGAATGGTTTTAAGGAGGTTGGTTTTAAAGCTGGATGTCTTCTAGGATCATCACAATAAGGATCTGACATATCCTTGATAGCATGTTTGGCATCCTCCGCAGATAAATTACCTGTTTCCATATAAAAATATAATTTAAAAATCATTTATGCTTACCTATTCTCATTGTTTCAAGTAAATTTAACGTTTGAGGATTATTATGCACAGCATACAACAACCAAAATGGTTCTACAGAATTACCAGCTGCTAGTAGAATTTGGTCACCTCCGGGATGTTCTGAGATAAAATTGGTTATATCATAAACACCTTGTTTAAAAGTTATCCATACTCCTTGTTCTCTGAAATAGAATACCTTAATTTCTAACATATATTATCAATTCATCTTTAAAAATTCTTTAAAAATACTTTAATCTGACTAGTCACATATCTGGCAAAACCCCTTTTTCCCAGCTTTAAATGGATTTAGTGAAAAATTACTGTATTCCTCTCACCACTACCTATTTACTCGTTATTGCCTTTAGTGTATACATTGGTGTCACATGTATAAGACTTGTGGTTTGTGGAATATTCAAATCTGAATAAAAAAATCGGTGCTTTAGATGATGAACTGATCGATTGCGTAAGTACTTTTGTGTGTTTTATTATAATTTATTAATAAATATTCTCAAGTATGCTAGTATTGGGAACTTTACGACATGTACAAGATTTGCATTTTGTGATTCAAAAAAGCATCACAAAACTTCAACTACTTGCAATAAATGTGAAAACTATTATGTATATGTATATTCTAGTAGTTCGATAAGCTTAGTATAATTTATTTTTAGTACATAGTAAAACCCTTAAAAAAGCAAAATCATTCCCTGATAATAAATTCAATTTAAAAACAAGTTTTACATGCATATTATGTAGATTAAAAACTTACAATTTTAATTTAAACAAGTTCTAAAATGCAAATAACCGTGATCCTCAAAAAGTACTCCTCATTTTACAACCTCATTTTTACAAAAATTTACAAGAAGCTTGAATACTGCATTTATTGTATTGATGTATTTTTCTTTTTTAATGGGTGATGTAAATTCCAATTTTGAACAAGGCTACTATTATATATTGTTCTAAAGTTGAAAAATCAATTCAGTAGCAAGAATCTATAAATTAATAAGCAAATGACAGATTACTATCTTTTACTATAATAACGTGAATGAACAGCTCAATTAGCAAGATACTATAAAATGCGATAACATGTTTTACAACCTCATAATTCAGATAACAAGTGATAACAAGTATTTTACATTCATTCTTGTAATCATGCCAATGAGCAATCTTCTAAATCTAAAACGACATATTTAAGATAAGATAAACATGTAAAATGAATGAATTTCCTGGTAATTATTACGTCAGCTCAACGAGAAACATTTCGATCTTTCCAGAGCTTAATGACGTACAAATCTTTTGTATAAAAGACGGTAAAATAATTAGAACCGAATCATTGACAAATAGTTGTTGTTTATAAAATACTTGCCGGCGAACCATTTTGTTATTAAACTACAAACTGTAATGGAAGTTATAGTACGTGCAAGATCACATAGATATTTTATACTTGTCAGCACATGTTCTTAAATTTAAAGAAATATAACAATCGATGTATAAAACCAAATATTATTGTAATGTTATTAAACCCAAATCGAAAATAGATTGAAGTTTATTGATAAAGCAGATTTCTATACGATGAAGGCAGAAATCGATAGTCCATAAAATAGGAAGGAATCGATTTTCCTATGCAGTTTAGTTTGGAGTTTATTTTGAAAATGCAAGTATATCTTAGTTTAAATCTTTTGAAGGACATTTGGGTACTATAATCAATTTAAGTAGGTTAAATAGCAAAAAAGTTTGGCAGACGTTTTTCTGTATTGTTCTGTTTTAAAGTCGAATTCGATTAAGCTCGACCATTGTCAAAGATTATAAAAGGGTATCTGATCTATACTTGATATACTAATATTACAGCACAGTATTTTGGCTACATTTGAAAAGAAAGTACAGATAGGCTGTACATATACTGATTTGTCAAAGGAATTTGACTCAGTAAGTCATGACTTATAACAAAGCTTCATTTGATGGTTTTGATGAAGTGTTATTTATGGATAAAAAGCTATTTGGAAAATTGTTTACAATATATCAAAATTAGAATCTTCATTTTGGAAGCTATTCAAGTCAATCAGGAGTCTCTCAAGGGTCTCATTGTGGTCTACTGTTATTCAAGCAATCTCTAAGTGATTTACTCGGCATAATTGAGAACACTGAACTATCAGTATTCGCAGATGATGTAACAATATACAATCCAATTTACTCAATCTGGGATTGTTCTATCCTACAAGATGATCTAAACACAATTTATCTGAATGGGTATCAAAAACAAATAAATGTGCAATTATCCCTTTTTCACGAGCGGGTCAAGTACAACATTAATAATATAATTTTGAATAAAATGTACGGAATTAAGAACCTTGGAGTCCTATTAGATCACACATTAACATTTATTAGTCATTACATTCAAATTAATTACACTTTAATTGAACAACCAGTGCATATGACTGGGTTAGGAAGAAAATTTCATGACTACTGTTTTCTATGTAAAATTCTTAATGGTCACATTGATTGTCCTTATTAACTCAAATTAATCTCTTTCATTATCCATAATAAGACTAGAAGTATCTCTTTTATACGGAATCACATTGTTCACATTGTTCGTTCTATTCCCTTCTCTGTAGAATTTCAACAAAATGGAAACTGAATTGGAACGCATTGAAACTTTTTGTCATATTTCTATATCTAACATATATAAAATTATCTTCTGGCACATTAACTTGAACCTGAGAAAGTGACTTCATTTTCTGAATAAGCATAATTCTGAGCGTGAAACTTCATTCCAGGATGATGAGATTATAGGTGCCAGCGTTATACATTATTAATCAAAACAAATGAATCCTAAAACTACACTAATTTAGAATACAAAGTCGCCATGATATAATTATTAACCTTTAAAACTGCCATAATGAATTCGACAACCTTCAAGTATGAATAATGTAAGATACACAAATAATTCTTCCTTAAATCAAGAATACATGTAACCTAAAATTGTATTTCTTAAAGGAAATAATCCTAGTCCTATTGGTAGGATTTACCAATACAGAAACCATTAAAACGAAATATGATTATAAACATTTCAAAGGAACGAAACAAAGGTTTTAGTAATTTTATGTTGGAAGTATTACAGTATTTTCCATAAAGTTTTTGTTCAGAATAAGTAACACATTTTTAAAAAGTAATTTGTGTATATGTAAAGCATATAAATTTGGAGAATTAATATAATAGTATAAACAATTATAGCAAGACCACTGACAACTTCTTGAACTAAATAACCTCCTATCGCAACTGCAATTTGATAACACGTTCAAGGGCAACTAATTTGCCAAATAGAAATCTGAATATGATATTTTTATTCAAAAGCTGTCTCAAATGAAAATTATTATAAGAACACATTGCTGAAAGCTGCTGAAGACACAATTAAAAACTTGAAAGGTTAGTGAAAAATCAAAAGCAAAAATTATTAAAATAAATCAATCGTAACACAAAACCCCTTTCTCAAATTTGCAACATGGATATGACGACATAACAAAATCACAAACTAATGCAAATAATCTAACCGTCAACATTTTTGGTAATGTTTATTGGTGCACCGCAGGACAGCAGGGAAATATAAACAATTTTGAAATCACATGGTAGCTATAAGAAAACTATCAGTAAAAATTAAAGATTATTGCTTATTAAAAATGACGTATATATTAATACGCCAAGAGGTAGCATACTTGTCCATTTTGTTTTTCTTGTACATTAATGATCTTGCACGTTTGTAACACTAGCACACCAACTGTGCATTTCATGGTATATAGGGAAGTGTAATAAAAAGCTATATGGACAATTTTATAAAATCCCAGGTAATTACGGTTTAAAATGGCACTTGGATCATATTATTAAAATATAATATCGAAATAAATAGGAGAGTACGTAGTACATTTCTTCAAACCAGCCATTAAAAAAAGGGACTTTACAAACATCAAAACATTTCATTCTACCAGCGTGGAATCGGAAATATTACCAGGCATTGCAATGCTTATGAAAACTTTGTATATACTTTATACAGACACGAATTCTTAAAATTTCAATGCAAAATCCCGACACAGATGTTAATAGAAAATAGGGACCATGTGAACATAGTACATATATTTATCATGCCCCAAGACAGCCTTTGACATTAACCATCAGTACAAGTTCGAACGAATTTGATGTAAATTAATACACTACATTTGATTTTACAAATGCTGCACCCAAAGGTATTATACTGACCAGGAAGCAAATTTTTAACCTGCAAATTTTGAATTTTGCAGAACCCTTGTTGTTCCAAACAAGATAGGGTTCTTTAACATGCCTGACAACACACACACGGGACATACATTTTACCTGTCATCCAAACGAGGGGGTATTTTTGTGAAATATGCTCGCCTAACATTTTTCAAGCAAAATGTCAGGATTCAAAACTCTGACCTTGGACGTAGTAGTCAAATGCATACCAACTATGCTATGAAAACACTGTAAATTAGCACCACACAAATCCTCAGGGACATTTTAACTTATACATACCATTGAATAAAAATAGTAGGGAACATTATAACACAGTTGATCAGTCATGCTAGCAGTAAAAAGTCGACCAACCAAATGAGTGATAACAAGTGTTAAGTAATCAAAATACGGTAGTTTAAATTATTAAAGTATCCCAAAAAATAAAAATATCAACTTGTCCATATATATATATATATATATATATATATATATATATATATATATATATTGTAACATATAAAAAGGGGTGGAGAAATAGAATACAATAAAAACCACAAAACACAGATCTACCAGAGGTAAAATAAAGATAAAACCAGTACATGTGAACAGGTACGTTGAAAGATGTAATACTTATCCTTAAGGCTGAATATAAACTGTAATAGTCAACCGTTGTACCTATCAGACAAGATACAGGATTTTGGAAGCAATTTTTGTGATTTTAGTCAAGTTTTATGTTTGTTTATTTTATTTGTATTAGTTTATAAGTATTTCATGTTTATATAATTTGAAAGATAATGTTTAGAATAGTTTCACGAAGAAAAATTAGTCTAAAGAGTGTGTAGAGAGTTTTTTAACTGTCAAAGAAATGGACCAAATGATATTGTTAGAGTAGATAGGCTGAAAACGGACTCTAATCTAAGGTGGATAACAATAAAAATTTGTATATAGTTGGCATCTGGTGGATGAAAATAAGTACCTAGGTGATTTATAATTTGTTTATTAATAATAAAATTTTGTAAAATAAAATTAGATGCATAAAAAAGTGGTTCCTGAGTTTCATTCAAACTTTTGTACTAGTAAAATAGAAAAAGCTATTGAATCTAACGCATCAAAAGATATAAATAAAGAGCGTATCAAATATAATAATTTTGAGCAAGGCAAAGTGAATGATTCGGAATCCAGCAGGGCATCTATAAAAGCAAAGTGTGATTTTGGATACCAGGTGCAGTGGAATTTTACTACCGCATGGATGCGAAATTTGAAGTAACAAAAGTATTATAAAGTATCCAGTTTTGTTTATAGTTAAAATTTAAATCATACTTTTACATATACCAAAACTAGTTTTAAAGTGATTTTGTTTAGGTTATGGTAGTTAATTGGACAAGGACTAAGAAATCCTGTAGGCAGTCTGAGGAATTGAAGGTATTAGTATTTAATCTAAACAGTAGGCCTTCATAAAAGGACTAAATATTTACACCTACAAAAGTAGCTGTTCAAAAATTTTTCTTATCTAAGTTATTGGAAATTTGATAAGAGCCAATAGCTGTCAATTTTGTAACCGACTTGTCGGAATTCGAGATAGGTCTGTGTCTGTGGGGGCACGAGGTGAAGAAACCGAAACCGTCTGACACTGAACCCTGGTTAGACAGTTTCGGAATTAAATGAATCTTATCTTGAGATTATAAGAATCCATGCTGATTGAGTCTATGACCGGTGCATCTGTAGATAATCTTTTAACTGTTACAAAAATTTCAGCAACTGATACATACGTAATGTTTCATACGATATAAACAGTTTAAAATTGTCTAAAATAAATTTCCGATATTTTCAAGCAGAATAAAGCAAAAATAGCAAATTGAAGTACAAATAAGGCACATTATAATTTTGTGTTCAAATAACTGTTTTCGTAAATTAAGCTTAGCAACAACACTAATAAAATATAAAAAGGGGGAAAATTATAATATATATATATATATATATATATATATATATATATATGTATACAAGCAAAATGTACTAGGAATAAGTACTATGATTATATTCATAGAAATTTATATAAACAATCAAATTTATTAGTAGTGAAAAGAATAGGATTATATATGGACTAGAGATGATGATACCAGATATGTTTGTACGCAGGTACCTGAAATTAATACCCGGGTTCTACCCAATGCCCGATATCTGATAAGTCTGTTACCCAAAAGTTAGCAGTTTCACTATAATCATGTGATAATTATCCGATCAAATGCACTGAAAAATTTACCGATGCCCGAGAACTAACTTGCCCGGTTCTACTAAGTTTAGATACCTCTGCAAACACACCTTTGGTATTTAATTCAATTAGTAATTTACCATTTTTTTTTGTTTTTAAAAGTATCTGGAACTAAATGAACAGAAATTATTTAGAAAACAAAAACAGATTCATATTATAATATTTATAATATATACAGGGTATCCCACAACGAGCTTTTATTAAAGGTATCTCAAAAACTACAAAAACTAGAAAATTTTCAAATTTTGCATGCAGAAGTTATCGAATAGGTCAAGTCCAGTTAAAATATTTCCAACTACGTGCAACTTACGGTTATACCAGAATAGCACACCCTATATATTATTACATATTTAAATAGTACTTGAGCAAAGAATTAATTTGATATAAAGATTCATATAACTATTTTCAATTGCTTTGCCTCCAAGAAATTCGTTTTCTTAAAAAAGGGTGTACGTGACGCCGTCTACAATCAAAGACGGCGGTATTACAAAAGTTCATTAAGCCTTTGCTATACTTACAGAAAATGAAATACGACGAGCAAAACATAAAGCTGTATAAAAAAGAATTCTTACGTGTTTACAACAAAATGGCAACATTTCTGAACATCGACTTTAAGTAGATTTAATGGTTTCCACCAATTCCATCAATTTGAAAGCCTAACTTTCAAATTATAAAACATCTTATTAAATAAAATTTTAAATGGCAAAGACTGCATAACTAATTTTATTAATAAACGTTTGTTAAGGTGTTATACAACACAATGTAGAAAGAGTTTTGAAAAAATATTTATTGTTACGGTTTTATGATCAAAGTTGTTGGATATTTAGAACTCAAGCGTGCAGAGTGCTGTAAGTTGTAAGCGATCACAACTTGTATTCTGGCTGATTGTATTTTCTTGTTAAGGATTATGAACTTCATTAACTAAACTATTTATTAAACTTGAACATCAAAATAAATAATTACAACTTATAATGAAACATAACACGAGTTTTTCTTTCATTTGTTCTAGTTCAAATTTCTACATGAAGTACTTTTGTTTTTGTAAAACATGTCAAAAACGAAAAAGAAAATGACACGTCATAATATCATGGTATTCTGGTTTTAATTTGAGGTTTAAATTTTGAGTTCCAACAAAAGTGCACCCTTTTTGAAGACAAAAAATTTCCTGAAGGCTAAACAATTGAAGATAGTTACATAAATCCTTATATCAAATTAATTCTTTGCTCAAGCATTATTCAAATAATAATATCTAGGGTGTGATATTTAAAATAACAAAGTTAAGCCCTATTTCTGGTATAACCGGAAGTTGCACGTAGTTGGAAATATTGTAGCTGGACTTGCTTTGTTCAATAACTACAGCATGCAAAATTTCAATTTTCTAGTTTTTGTAGTTGTGAGATACCTTTAATGAAAGCTCATTGTGGGACACCCTGTATTTATTATTATTTATATTTATTCGTGGGAATTTAACATTTAAGTCGTATAATATTTATCACATAACCATAATAGTATTTATTTGGTGGTTTTCTTTCCAATACTAGCAAGACGTTTAGACTTGTTATTTATATATCTTTTTCAATAGTATTCAACATAAATTCAAACCCTGCTTTTCACATCTATTCATATCTAATTATCTGGTATTTATCAGATATCGGGTATTTATTGGGTTTCGGATATCAAAATTTTGTACCGGACATTGAGCTATCAAATACATACCTGCGTACCCGTCGTCTGTAATAAGGATAATACTACAATCTTGATTTCAGACTGCAGCAGAGGGAACTCTAGAAAAGTAAATAATCTTAGCAGAATTTAATCATTTTTGGTTTTTTAAAAAGGTATTGATAAACTACAACATCACAGAATTAGAAATTTGTTGGTTCCTATTATCTCTCACATAATTTGTTTTTGGGCATGTAAACTATGATAGGATGTAATACAGATAAAGTATATGGTAAATTAAACACTTCAATTTTCATTTATCTAATCTCAGACATAAACTAAAGTTAAAGGATTCACCTAAAGTATATTATGCTGAAGTGCACTCAATATTATTGTATCATATAAGTGTTTGGATTCACTGTCTCTGATATGACAAGGATTTTTTGTAATCCAAAATAGTATATTCTTTAACAAGTGTATAAATTGCGGTACTGTGTTGACAGAACCGCTACATGCTGTGTTCCAAAAATCCTTTGCTGTTGGTATTTTCCCAGATATATGGAAGAGATCTCTCTTGTTTCCTATATTTACAAGTGGTGACAAGTGTGAAATTTCTAATTACAGGGGCATTGCTTTGATGTCAGTGATAGCCAAGGTATTTGAAGCAACTATTGCAGACGAACTCTTTCGTACTTTTAAATATGTAATTGCTAAGCAACAACATGGTTTTTATACAGGAAGATCTACTACGACGAATTTAATGGACTTTCAGAAATTTTTGGTAAATGCAATTGAAGCTGGTAATCAGGTAGATGTAATCTACACCGACATGTCAAAAGCATTTGACAAGGTTGATCATGACTTATTATTGGAAAAACTATTGTCACTTGGAGTCCCAGGTGTTTATTTGAGCTGAATGATATCATCATATTTGACAAATAGAAAACAATATGTATACATAAATAATCAACGTTCAAAAGCTGTGCATGCATCATCTGGAGTTCCTCAGGGATCTCATCTAGGTCCGGTCTTATTTAATCTTTTCATTAATGACATTGTTGATTAATTCAAATTAACGCAATGTTTGTTGTATGCTGATGACCTCAAGGTTTATGCATGTGTAAACTCTTTTGAAGATTGTCTATGCATTCAAAAGGATTTAGATAATTTAGTAGCTTATTGTATGAGAAATCAGCTTGGTCTTAATGTTTAGAAATGTAAAGCTATGAGCTTTTATAGGCGTAAACATCCTCTTACGCATACTTATTTCATAAATCGAGAACCATTAGAGTGTGTGGCCCACTTTAGCGATTTAGGTGTTTTTTTCCATAAACGTCTGCCTTTCGTTACTCACGTGGACTATACTGTTATTAAGGCATCCAGATTATTAGGTTTTTTAAAAAGGAATACAAAGGATATAAATCATATTCCTATCCTAAAGAGATTATACAGTGCATTAGTTTTAAGTATTTTAGAATATAACAACATTGTTTGGGTACCTATGTACAAGTGTCATATTAATAGACTAGAAAGGGTTCAGGATAAATTTGTAAATTATCTGTTGTATAAATTAGATTATAGGTATGATCACTTAGACCATAGTGTAAGACGTCAATTAGTGGGCATGCCCAGTTTAAATCAAAGACGCAATAACAGTATGGTTTGTTTATTATATAAGATTATGAACAATAACATTGATTGTGAGGAACTTCTAAATTACATTGGACTAGGAGTCCCATCTAAATTTGCTAGACATAAAGCTTTATTTGTTGAAGCTCCTCATAAAACTAATTATGGTTTAATGGATTGCATTAGCAGGCTGTGTAAGAATTACAATACAAGTTTTCTAAATATTGATTTATTTAATGTTCAAAATTTGAAAATAAGTTCAAATCAATAATTAAGGAATCGATGTAGTTTCACCCATATTGAATTAATTTTTTAATAACAATTTGTATCTTTTGGAGTTTCTCTGTAGATACTATAAGTTGATAAATAAATAAATAATGATAGTCATTATTCACGATAATGAAGTTGACGTCATGAGCCGCGCAGAGGCTAGTGATGTGGTCATTCAAGTGAATAATGGCTGTATTATAGCAAGTAGAAGATTATATTATCTCTTCAATTGTACGACTTGTACAAGAAACTAAGCATTTCTTAGTTTTTAACATCGACCTTTAACTACTTAACATTATAGTTTATTAGTTATAGGCAGACAATTAACTGAAATATATTACCTAAAATATTTAACACATATTTATTCAGTGGTAGTAATAGATTAAGTTTACTTTTTATCACAATTTATGGCGAAATTCCTGCAAATAGTAATATTTAATAAAGAAGGAGTTGACTTCACCTTAAAAATAAATGTTTGATTCCTTTAATCGTGTCTAGACACATACACTTTAAATTTTTTATCATTGTCCAAGATACATATTATTCGGAACTTCTGCAACGAATTTATATATTTGTTTTGGATTAAATACTTTCGATTTTGTTGCTTGATATCCTTCCCTTTTGTTTGAGAAAAGCCCACAATTCTGAATAATTTCCTGAGTACTTCGTTGTATACATTCAATGTGCTCCTTACAATTGAGTATATCTTCCACAAAGAGGAAGATTTATACTTTTTTGAAAGTTTTGTAAAATATGCCAAGAGAATGTTTTCAGAAAATAAACTCATACCATTAAGATTTCATGTTTTCGAAGTTGATTTCAACAAAAATTATACGAGAACAACGATGAATATTTATTTTGAAGTTTCAAATTGTTGAAGTATGCGCACATTTTGAAAATACAAACGACTTGATTGATCAATAGACAGTGAATTCCAAACTGGAATTCATGGAGTGAAGAATTGATATTACTCTTCGATAATCAAAGAAAAAAAATATATGATTGATACTTGATCTTTATTGGGGCATCTTATGTTGTACAATTTTCAAAATACAAAATTTTAACACTATATTATTTATACACTGAAAAATAAAATCAGAGATGTTTTTCTCTAACTTCGGAAAGCCTTTCTTGACAATTCCATAAATTGTAAGCAAACATCGAAATAAGGAGTGATAGCTACAAGTAACCCCCCCAATATAATCAATGGGTGCGATAAGCTTTTACTATATGTATACCACAAAAGAACGAGCACCTGTGTTGGATATATACTATCGATTACGAACATAAAAGAAAAGAGGAATTTAGAGTACACAACAAAGGCAATTGCATTAAAGCAATAACATAAACATCCAGTAGAAAAGGAATACAAGATAGCAGAATTAAATGAAATGATAATAAAGAAAGCATTCTTCTGTCGATGTTTTTATAAAGAAGAATAGGTGTATGAATATATATTCTTAAAAGTGGTTTTACAAAACCCAGTTGGTTAAAATGTATGATGCAAGGGAAGAGGTCACAAAAGAAGTATACACGTTAATTCCTCTTCTTAGGTAAGATTTCAGAAACAAAGAACTAAATTAAATAAGTTAAAAATAATTCTGAATAAAAATAAAGAAATTGTGTTTTTTTTTTGGTATATAGAAATATATTTTATATTACCTACATAAAAATTAAAATTAGAAGTTGCTTATTAATTACAATAAATCTGCAAAAAATTCTAACATATATAGAATACCCCTATAACAGTCAAAAGGAAGTATATTTAAAGTGAACTTATTAACGTATAGAAAGTAAAGGCCCTTTATTATTTATATGAAGTTAAGGCTATCGTTAAAATATAAAATCTAAGTCCACTTTTATGCAGCATATAAAATTAGAAAACAACTTTTGGGTATAATGGCTACTCCAAAATTATAACTAAATTAATTTTTAGTTTTAAAAATCCAATGGTTGAGGTTAAGGATACTGTTAAATATAAAGTTGCTAGGGGTAAAATGAGCACTAAGTTAATATTTTTAAAATAGCCCTGAAGGGATGGGGACCCCATAACAATATAAGGGTGCATAGGCTAACTGGAGTAGTGTGAGAGTGGGTTCCTATGGAAAAATTATAAAAACAATAAAGAAATTAGAAATAAAAATAATAAATAAAATGGCCAAAAAACTAAATTACATTATCATTTGCCCTGAAAGGTTCGTTCTACTCGTCACAATTGAAGGGGTATCAAACCGTCTGCCCCAGCAATCCCTTCAATATTACTTCTACATAGAAGATGCATTTTCCACATAAATCTCTTTTGCTTCGGTATCCTAAACTTTGTCATGTTATACGCTATCTTCCTATAAAATGTCTTAAAAACTCGTTAAACTTTTGTCAAATTACATAAATTCTCGAAGTCAATTCCTCTCTCAAATAAAATTTCATTACTTGGGTAGTTGAATATTCTGTACGGTCTGTTTATCTAGTTTTTAAAATAAAATTAAATAAAAATCCAACCTAGGCTTAAGCTCTATAAACATTAAACAATTTCAAACATACCAATATGCTTAAAAAACTCCTCCAACAAGGTATTGCTAAAAGAAAAATCCTAAAAAACCTTAGATCGAATCCATCAACAAAGCTATCATCATTCCAAATCTTCCTGTTTTCAATATTAAGTTACACTACAATTATAAATTGCAATTTCTGGAAATGCAGTTCATAACCAACATACAAAACAATTAAATGCCCGATTTTTGATTATATCCTTTGATTAACCATTCCAAATCGTAAAGTTCCACACTCCTAATTAATAGTAAATTTCACCAATAAAACTTTCATTTTAAAATTAATATACAATTCCATCGTTAATTAGTTTAACCAAATAATTATTTTCACTTGATTAATTTCTAATTACGTAAATACAGACAACTAGACATTTTCAATCCAAAAATGCATACTTAATACTTCTAAACGTAAAAGCTCATAATTACTCACAGTATTTCAGATTATCCACCAACACCAATGTTTTTTTCTTGCAACTATTTCTTAGATTATCCAATAATTGAAACTCACTTACCCAAACATATCACTAAATTACAATTTAATGAGGAAGAGCACAATCCAGATCATTACGACATTATAGCCACTGCACCTGCCAGCATATTTTACTTTCATGTTGATCGCCGCATATTTCCCTGCAGAAATTCAATTAAATTTTTGGAGCACTGTACTTTCAACTAGAGTAAAATCGTGCAGACCCACAGGACTTAAAAGTGATAGTGATTGTGACTCCCTCCCCCAGGACATTTAGTGCATACCCACCAGGACTTTAGCAGTGCATACCCATCTTCCCATAGCAATAAGACAATTAGGTATATGCAGATAACCAGATCTTCAGATCCTGGAGAAATTTATATTTGAAGTATTTATAAATATTGTGGCGATTGTACTAGCATAAGCAGTGATTTGTATTAATAAAATTAATTTTTAATGAGCACGTTTCAATGCGATAGCGCTAGCCAAAATAATACCTATGCAAGTGCACCTAATAATTTTAATGTTGCTTTTGCTATGTATACATAGTTGTATGCTTAATGCTTTATTTAGATATTTATATTCTATGCCTGTATTGTAGATTTATATATTATATTGTTTTGTTTTGTCGCTCGATTTGTTTTGTGTCGAAAATTAAGCTTAAGCCTTAGGTATACGTTTTGAATAATGGTATAAAAGCGGACCATTTTAGAGCTAGGCTATTCTAGTCTTTTGAAGGTAAAGGATCTTGGGTAAAAAAAATTCAGATTTGCTTCAACATTTAAAACAGTTCCACCAAAATAAAATCTATTCAAACAGCTTTAAAACTCCTAGCACTATTAGTTTGTCCTAAAAATAAAAGAAAACTTGGATATAGATCTAAACTCATCTAAAGTAGTAGGAAAGCGTTGCTGAGCTATACTACTGCTTTTGGAGCTCCCTATTCTCCAACTCTTGGTCTTCATTTAAAGGACTGAAGACCTAAACAGACTTTTAACAACACAATATCAGAGCTATTTTTCTACATAATAATTGACTGATTTTGAAGAATAACATTAAATTCTCAAAGACGTTTTTTATTGAGTCAGTCGATAACTTTTTATTAACCCTTTAACTGCTACGTTCATAAATATAAGTTTTCAAAACACATACTTTACTTCTGTAAATATACATTTTATAATTTCAAAAATCTGTGAATCATCAGTAAATATACGTATCAGATGCTGGCCTACTCTATTTTAGAGTTGCTTATAAGTACTTTGTAAATCAAAGGATTTCCGGTTTTATTAGATTTAGTCGAGTTCAGATTTTCAATCGTGTGTCGCAAATGCTTCCGTTGCTAAATAGTGCACATGTATAAATTCTTGTAATGACAGGATATGTCAGTTTGACTGATAAGGAAGCAGTTACCGGAAAAAAAGAAAGAAAAGTAGATATTTTTATCTAGACTGTGACGCCAGACTTTGCATGGCACACCCTGTTTTGAACACACATTGAAAAAGTTTTAAAATATTTAGCACAGCTGATTTTTATTTACATAATAAACATTCATGTAAACATATTCCTTTTGCTCTAAAAAAAAACAACACTTCAATAAAAATGATGCTTATACAGAAGCATGTAGTCTTTATTTCCATTTTTTCAATATCTAAGTTTGACAGGTATGCTATGAACGTATGAACGCTTCACAAATTATATAATATATATGCTATGTCTGTAATTATACGTTCTATGTAATTCTGAATGTTACGTCCGTATATATATATATATATATATATATATATATATATATATATATAGAATGCTGTGAAACCTCTTAAATCACCCTTTAAAAAAAAACATTCGAGCCCCACAGTTTGGGCGTCAAGAATGCTGTGAAACCTCTTGAATTACCTGGTCCGTTGATTCCTTCTGTTAATCGCCTCGGCTGCTCTTCTAGATAACTTCCATTCTCAATCATAAAAATTAAACAACACATTCCTACCACAAACATCAACGTTAACTCTATTTACATCAATATTCAGAATACATTAAATTTTCAAATTAAATTTGAACATAAAATTCAGTTTTAAAAAGAATTTCCGGATTAATTTTATTATCATTTTACTGTGCATCCAAAATTAAAGTCCTTGTTGGATGCCTACTAATTAATATAACAATATAAGCAGACCGGAGTCTGAGTATAAAGGAGCATCTACCACCCTTTACGTTAATTAACCAGGTTTGTCTAATTGAGCTCAAAGACCTACCCAAAGTTTCATCCTATTCCCGAACATCAAAACAAAATACCCTTTTACTTAAACAAGCAAATTTCATCTTAAAATTAAATTTTTATGGTTAGAAAAATTCCACTAATGTCCATTTAAAGTAAATCAATTATAAAGTCATTCAATACACACAAAAATGTCAAACAAAATAGTACAATTTACCTGAAGGTTATTGTCCTCGTAGCTTCAGTGTAATCGTCCCTTTGTAAATCACACCATTCCAACCGGATTCTATTTACAGCTTCATGTTGTCAACGCTTTAAAATGTTCTCCATCACCATTAATTTAAAGTTGTTTCTAGGCTTTTCCGAACTCATCTGTGTATATCTGCCTCTGGTTCAGTGGATGCAGACACATTTACGAACCATTTAGTCATTAACACCCCGCAAAATAGCAAAGAAATTCATACTTCCTTTTACCAATATTACCAATATACGCCAAAACTGCCTACTTTTGGGTATACATTTGTCGTTGTAAATTTTACTAATTGGTACCGTGATAATAAACTTTTATTACCTTGTATCTAAGTGCACTGAAGTACATTCATGTTAGCACGTAAAATAACCAACTATTTTGAGTCACTAAAATATACTAGCACACTTTAAATTATTTAATCAAACTAAAATGCACTGTTTAATATCAAGTCGCGGATGCACGAGCTTTTAACGCATCGAATCGTCGAAAGTCTAAGAGTCTAAGAGCGAGAAACACATATTCCCGCCTGTATATATAGCGAATAGCCGACACGTCGCTTTGTTCCCTAAAACGGGTAATTCCAACGAATTCCTCATTCTACGTTCCCAGTCTGTAGCCTGCACGTCGATTTTATGAATTTAGTCCTCACCCCATTGAGATCTCAGAAAATTTCAACACGGCCCGCAAAGTTGTCCGAGAAAACTAATTACTTTTATGCAGAAATTGTTGTTCTACCTCTGATATATGCATCCTATTTTAACCAATCGCAACCCCTTGACGTTGCTTAAATCCCGCCCTTTACAATATGTGTCTTTGCTTGACGCATTTTCTCTTTCCTTTTCTAACCTGTTCGTATTGGTGCAAATTTAGATTCTTTATTATCGATTATATTTTAGTCCACGCGGACTGTTATCTTGGTTTAATAACCCGTATCGCACATTCTCGTGAATATTAAGCCCCGGTTTCTCCAAGATTCTTTGAAACATTAATTATTTGCCAAATTTACGCAGAATGAGCTTTTTAAAAATACGCAGGTGTTCTGTATTTCCTGCTAAAGCATCTGATCGTTTCCAATATCCTTAGAATCAACATGTTTATCCAAACAAATTAACTTGAAATTGCCTTTTAAACACACGCAGGGGTGTTCAAACGTAACATTTTAAATAACCTTCCTACGATTTGACTATTATTGGGTTTTCACAAGCCTTTTATGCTTATTATATGTTATTAACGGTTTAATTAACTCCAATTAAAATTGATTTCCATCCTTTTCATTTTTTTAGCAAATACACCTTAAATATTAATTATTATATGTACACTTTGTTTTACTACCGGTTACTTAAACTAGGGTTAATTAATATAAACTTTGCACGTAATTTCCATTTGTTTAGGAATAATTAAATTATCCACTGCGCTTTTCAATACTGCTTCTTTTGATGTAAAGCGTCTTATAGATAATTTAAATTTCTTATTTTACTGAAACGACCGAGTTTATTTATGCTTCAAGGTTTTAATAAAGCGTATTATTTAATGAAATTCCTTATACACGGTAATTAAAATTATTTGATTTGATTATTTAATTTTCTACCCTGGTCTAAATATGAGTATATATATATATATATATATATATATATATATATATATATATATATATATATATATATACGTTTCTAGGTTTGCTTAATTCGGCACACAAGTGGTGCAGTTTCATCTTTAATTCAGCAGCGAAAGGGTCAAAAACTTTGTAAATTGCACATGTTATCTTGAAGAGAAACAGATCGAAAAATATGTTCAAGTGCACTATTTCTTGACAAAGGATGAATAATAAGAATGCTTCTCCAAATAAAGTTTTAAATATTTTTAAATTAAATTTATAAATACAGAGGAGCTTCATTAGTCAAAATTCAGACTAATTTAACATTTGTTTTAAATAGCAAATAAATTGCAGTAGAAAATGCCCAAACCCATTTATTAAAGCATTTTTATTTATTTTCATTAAGGTTGTTTGTTTAAAATGTATGAAAAAAATATCAGTAAAATGTCTTAATGATGTTTTCCAACTTACTTTGAAGTATGTTTACTCACTTCATCCAATGAGTATGACGGCAAAGATGAATTAAAAGCACCAACCAAATCGTTGTCCAAACAAATGTGAATGTCCTCTTTCATGTAAGCATATTCTTTTTGCTCTAAAAAAACAACACTTCAATAAAAATGATGCTTATACAGAAGCATACATATACCTACAGTTAAAATGAAGAATCTATGCGGTCATTTAATTTTTTAAGGGTGTACTTGTAGACAAATAAATCTGTTTGGAACATAATTTTGTATAAAGTAAAAATAAATAAATAATATATTGATTTTCATTTAAATTAAGAAATACTTCACTACCAAATTCAGCCAAAATAAAAAAGAATCTTTGCAAAGGTGCGTTATTAGTGCAGTAAAATTACTGCATTGATCAAAAACAAACCCAACGTTAACATCAAGGGTTAAACAGTGACGATTTATCCATTAGGACATCTGGTCAATGATTTTCCAAAAATACGCCAACTCAATTATCTAATCTTATTATCTAAGCTTATCTCGTATTTACTGTTTTAGTATAAATATTGTATGTACCTCAACGTAAATCCAAAATTACGTTAAGCATATATGTTATAAATCAAGCACACCTCAAGATTTATCAGAGACAACAATGTTGTTTGACATTGATTTCAACACAGCTCAATGTTATAATGTGGTTAGAAAGAAACGGATATAGTAGCAACCTAGTATATATTAGACAAAGAGGTTATTCATTCTATACTTGCCTATATGGTCATGAGCCTGGGATCAATTCTTTAAGTACAGGTTTGCTTACATACTGGTTTAGATTGTAACGTATACAAACATAACACATGCTTAAGGTAACCTGTTGGTGTTTGTTTAGGGAATTGGCTACTGTGATAGTGATATTGTGATTTATTTATTATAATTGTGAAAAAGGATTTTTAGTTTCATTCATTAGTTGGACACCTACAAGGATCAAATCACAAAATGCAAGTGCATTTTAGAGATCGAAATGAAAAGAATGGTTTTTGGTTTTCTTAATGTAATTCAAAAACTAAGCAGAGTTCGAAAAAATTACAAATGACTTTTTTTTGAAAAGAATTTATTTCTCATCAAAATAGTTGTCGGCACCTTAAATAAACCATTTTTCTATAAAATAAAAACATAACATATCTACAAAAAATGATTATTTATCACCATCTTATATTTCCCTTTTGTAGTAAATTTTGAATGATAAACTTTATTTTTATTGGCTATAACGTTATTTTAATGTTACTGAGCGATAAATAACATGTTTTTTTTGGTATAATAAATTAATTATTGTAAATAAAAAAGGGAGAAAGAATTGATATGTATGGTATACATCCAATATTTATGGTCCACAAAATGCAAGGATTTTATGAAAATTTATTACAAGAAGCACGTTTAAGCGATCCTTTAATATTTTAATTTTACCCGGTTGACACCCCACAAGTTTTGATAATCTTTTGGCAATTGTGGGACCATCATTAAGCAAAACCTCAGCTCAAGAGCCTATTTTTCCTGGATGCAGGTAAATTATAAAATGCGATGAGGTTTTAATAATATTAATAAAACAAAAACTGTAGGTTAGCATTGGCATTACGATTTTTGGCAACAGGAGACTCGTAATTCAAGTTTGTCCTATGCATTTAAAATAGGCGTAACAACTGTATGCAATATTATCACAGAGACTTGTGATGTTTTATGGAAAGAACTTCAGCCTATGATATTACCTGTACCATCATTAAACGATTTGCAACAAATAGCAGTAGATTTTCGCAAGAAATTATCTCTACCAAATTGTATAGGAGCAATTGATGGAAAACATATTGTTATTTTAATTATAAGAAAAATTTTAATATGGTTCTACTCGCTGTGTGCGATGCTAATTATCTCCTTACTTATGTTGACATTGGTGACTATGGTTCCCAGAGTGATGGTGGTGTATTACATCAATCTGCTTTTGGAAAAAAATTATTTAATAAAGAATTAGACATACCACAACCACAAGAACTGCCGTTTTTTATTGATAAAATGAAAGTTGCACATTATTTTGTTGGAGACGAAACCTTTCCCCTGAGAGAAAACATGATGCGACCTTTTAGCAGACCCAAAGTAGGAACTTTGAGAGAAGAAGAGAGAATATTTAATTATCGTCTGTCCCGAGCAAGACGGGTAAATTGAAAATACATTTGGTATTATGGTCGCTCGCTTTAGAATTCTACATAGAGTTATCAATGCACATCCTACCACTATAGATAAAATCATCAACTCCATAGTGTGCTCACAATTTTATTAGAAGAGAAAATAATCATTTCTATATGCAAGAAAATTACATTGACAAAGTAGTAAATGGCATAATAATACCAGGAATGTGGAGAGCCGATGTTCCTAATGAGGGATTTGCATTTGGCAATGTTCCTGTACGATTTGGTTTAAGAAACACTTCCTGTTCTGCTTTAACAATAAGAAATACTTTAAAATAATATGTAAATAGTTCAGGAGCTTGTTTAGCTCCATGGCAGTGGAATATTATCAATAAGACTAAATAAGACGTAATAATATCATTTATATTTCTTTAAACATAATTGTATGAAACCTAAATTTTAATTATTTTATTTTACAACTACAAGTCTAATAAGTAAAATTATATACTAACAATTAATAAAGCTACTATAAATAAATCATATTTTGTGGATTTCTTTTGATTTATTGACTTTACGGCATTTGAAACATCTACCAACACATGATCTATTAATGATTTACTATCACTTAATCTTCTTCTCTTTAGTGTAAGCGTGTCCCCTGCTACTGAAGATTCTGGCTCACAATTATTGTCTAATACCAACTCGGACTCAACTTGACTATAACTGTGATTATAAAACTCCTGTGACATATTGTTTCCAACACTGTTTTCTGAAGAAGTAGTCTCTAATATTTCAAAATTACTTGTAGTGCTTCTACAAACTTCTTGACCATATAGACACTTGAAAAGACTCATAAGGGGCCACACAGGTCTTGTAGAGGCTGCAGTACCACTTCGACTATATTTCTCTTCCATTACAACCTCCCTTCTATATTTTTCTCTAAGCGCTTTAAAACGAGCTTTTGTAGCAGGAACTAAATATTATATATTTATAATTAGCAAGAAAACCTTACAAAAATTACACTATTACATTACCTGTAGTATTTAATAATTCAGAAACTGAAGACCAACAGTTCTCTCTTTGTATTATTGATTTATAACCTTTGTCATTTTTATCGTACAATGGTTTATAATTTGCAACACATTGTAGTTAAAACTCATAATTATTAACATTTGCCGTTTTATAAACAAGCCAAGAATAACATTAGAAAACAACGAAGTTTAATTACGCATGTCACGAAATGAAGTGAAGTGTGCTGCATTGAAAATGACTATGGCACAATTCATGATGAGTGCCGAAGTTTGACTTGGCTGTCGAAGTGATTAGAAATGCAGCTCAACAACAGTTATTTACTCTAATTAAATCCCTAACCCTAAATTTTAAGACAAAAGTATTATCCAAAGAACGCCCCTAAAGTTAAACTGATGCTTTGAACTACTTGTTTGTGAAGAATTTTGTTCATAAAAAAACAGTTTCGTCTTATAATTTGCAAAAAAAGTTTATATAAAGCAAAATTAAAACAATAATGTAATCCAAACCAAAGCACAACTTAAACAGCTGATGTCCGTTATTTTTGTCTAATGCAGTAGTTTTACTGTACTAATGGTACACTAACTTATACAAGGGTGCTTTTTATTTCACCTAAAATTTGTAGTAATTTATTTTTTAGATAACAATGATCTGACTAGAGGTGCTATGTGGTAGTAGTAGTATATTTACACCAATGGTAATATTTAACATATTACAATCATCTTATAATTATATACTGAAAACAAAAATTACGTACACATACACTTACCATAAAGTTTATATGCAATCCAAGAAGCTAAACCTATTGTTCCAGCTACCACTTTAACATTTCCCTTATTCTTGTAATTATTTTCGAATCTATTCTTAAATTTAACGTTTGTGATCGCCGTTAAACCACTTAAATTATATATTTTTCTTCTATAATTATGAATATTACATGCTAATCTAAAATAAAATCTTTAAAAAAATTAAAATCCATATGTCTTATCTAACCTCTTATACATTTTAAAATTTTGGGGATCTTTAACAGTCTAGAGTAATTGAATAAATATGTTTACTTATATAACATTCCATAATTAGAATGTATATTTAATCTTTGCTCACATTCTATTAGTTTCAAAATATGTTAATAATCAAGAAAAAATGATTTATTTACACAGATTGAAAAGGATTATGAAACGCAAACATTCAAACGCAATCACAGATTAGCAAACAATCAATCACGACCCTGAAGTTGACATAGGATTAGAGATGGTTAGTAGTTGACAAGCGTATCATTGTAGAACAAAACCTTTTATCCGTGGTTGTCTTCAATCTTTTCCCTTTTATTTACAATTAATATATGAACATAGATAAAGAGGGATGCATGAATAAAAACGAGCGTCTCACGATAATAATAACGCGGCTGCAATGACAGTTGTAAACAGATTGAGGTTACGTAATTTTTTTGTTTACATAAATTGGATGAGTCTGTGTTAATGTTAAATTGATTGTTTATCTCCTTATTTATATAGAAGTAAAAAATGAATATTTGCCAAGATTGTGGTTCTGAATTTACGTAAAATAAAACTTTGTATGGCCACTAAAGAAAATTTCATGATTTGTATATAAGAGACCAGTTTCTATAAGCAACCAACTTTGGATAAAAAGAAGTTACATTTAGTGCAATGAAGGAAATTAGCTTTACACGAATGTTATCTATATATGTTAGCTCTTGTATGTAAACAGCTTGGTAGTTTGCACTAACTTGTTGCTATTCTAGGTATCTTTCGTACTTGTGTCAATATGCAGTTTAAAGGTACTTTGCTGGAATTTATTTAATTTGATTTGTAAATTATTAATTACTTGAGTGAAATGTGTTTAATAATAGTAATAGAGGCTTGAGGTTTCAATAATGGTATTTTTATTTTTTTTAAAGTAAACACGTTATGTACCCATATACATTCTCAATAAATACCTAAATTAATTAAGAAAGAAACTAATTTATTTTGTCGAGAATTTGGTTTGCACTGTCAGTCGACTAAAATATGTAAAAAAACAAGGTAGAAAATTAAGATTATTTTGGTACTCCGACTAAAAGTAAAACTAAAATACTGCACTGTTAATATAAGAACACTCAGTCAGACAGATTTGACGAAATTACAATAACTCACCAGTGCTTGTAACACTGATAAAACAAAGTGAGAACAGAGGATTAAATTAGATGAGTCGCGTACTTGTGGGTTTCCCATCAAAATCGCTGGAATTGTAATAATTTCCTGTAACTTGTACATGTATTTCTGCGAGTGGTTTCCCCATTGGATTTTATTCCCAAACAAGAGAAAGCAGAACAAAATCTAACCTTATAAGCTTTAGTGTTAATTAAACCTACTTTCTACTGAGATAATACACTGTCTTATCTTAACATAAAATCAGGTGATGTATGATCAGATCTTGTATGAACATTAACATTAAGGTTTGAGTTACTAACCAAACCATCCCTAATAAAAATTTCTTCGGTTAGGGTAGGTTTTTCAAGATCATTATTCCTTGTTGATTTCTTTTTTGTTGAAAAAAGCCGCACCTGATGTTCAACTTTTTTATTAATATTAATCTCCTCTGTAGTTTTTAGATCAATAGATTTTGCTTTATTTAATGTGTCAATGATTTTATCAAATTGCCTCATTATACCCAGATGTTCGTTGTCAGTTAACAAAGCATTCTTGCGTAGGCCTATTATTAGCGCGGCTTTTTTTTAATAATATCATTTTTTGAAGATTTTGCTTCTGTGTAAAATATTACTGCTGAAAATTTCATTAACGTTACTAATATGCAAAGGTGTGGCAATGTCAAGATTCGATTTGTAAAACTGTACCGCATAAGCATGTATGTGTTTGCAATTGTTAAGCTTTATCATGTTGTCAATACAGGTGCATTGAAATGTATGAACACATATGCTGCACTTTGTACAACTTAGGCATGAACCTTCACAGATCTCATCTACTCTAGTAACTTGATACTGTTGAAAAGCACAAGTAACTAAAACGACGTAACTAAAAAATTCCTTATCATTTTCAAGACGTCTAATAAAATCTGATGTAATTGTTAGACTTGCTTTATGACTTTGTTTAATTCTATTAATTTTGTTATTGGAAGTATTCTTTGCAAGTTTAATTATACGTTTAAACAAGCTATCTCGAGCAATTTTTATTACTGCATTAATGCTTTTGTCCAAACGTTTTACTTTCCGACCTTCCAAATACACATACTTTAAAACTTTGTGCACCGATTCAAGATACATGTTAGTGTTTATTCCTTAACCCAATCGATAGCAATATGCCCAAGATGTCGGACGATTTGCATTATTATTATGAAAATATTCAGCAAATGATTGTGAATCAACATCGGCATAAAGATCTTCTACTACCTGATTTAAAATATCATTAAATTCAGCAATAGATACACACTGTAATAAAACACGAAGGGATTTATATACTACTACTTTCTTTTCAATCCCTCCATTGATTTTTGACAAATTCTTGCGCCAATTACGATCCACATGCCAGGTACATAGCAACTGGTGAGGTACCTTGGCGATAACATAAAACCATGCATTATAAAATGCTGGAGCATCATCAGACATAAAAACAGTAGTTGATACCCACTCTTGATTTAATTTTTCCAAAAAACAACTTGAAAATCATTTCGTCAGCACGATTTAAAAAACAAAATGCCACTGGGCACCCTAAACCAAATTCATCCACTGTCATTAGTGTGTAGAGCTGAAAATCGTAACTATTTGTACCGTGTGTACCATCAACGCACACTTTGTCGTTCCCAAACTTAAGCAACTGTTCACATTGAAAAGAAGTTATTATGACTAATGCAAAATCTTGAACATCTAAAATTATTTCTAAGTCTTTTGGGTTTTCTTCTACACCTTGGCTTTTATAATATAACACTGCTCGGTCGCTTCCTAAGTTCATCATCTCCTCTACACAGAGCCGTACGCTAATTGCATCATTTAGGTGACGTTTCACACCATACTCAATATTGAAGTCCCTAACAATATTGTGCATATCTTTTGTTTCTAACAACAAAATTCTCTGTGAATTTTCTTGTTTTAAAACAGAATCACGAACATCATCCAATATATGTTGAAATGTAATACCTTTCTTTAATTTTCCTGAAACACATCAATTGTAAAATTTCAAACTAGAACTTTATGTTTGAAAATACCTGCAATTTCTGCTTTACTGTCTTTACTTAAAAAAACTCGACCAATATCGTTGGTATGTCCAACATGAGCTGTCCAGAAGTCTACTGCAACAGACCCATCGTTCTTTATCGTCGCTTCCATTCTTGAGGGACAAACACTTCCAATTTTATTCGTGCCTATGCTTTTTAAGCTTCTAAAACCCTTGCCTTTTGGAATGTAGTTGTACGATCGATGGCAATTATAGTACTCCTTTTTGGTGCCATCAGACAATAATTTAGCTGAAGTGTGAAGTATATACATTGCCAAAGATTTTTCCTGCTCTTGGTTTTTTTAGTTTTTGAACTCTGATAAACAGAATAAAATTAGTATATAATTAACACTTTGCATAATAATTTTCAAACCTAATTGTGAATTAAAATGTAGTTGATCAAGTTTAGTTTCAATTTGATGTTCATTTGCCAAATGTTGTCGAAGTTTTTTATATCCCTTTAGATGTGTTGTACAATTTTCATAAAAGCACTTGATTCTTGACGAGTTGAGAATTATTGGAATACTTTTATGAACAGTTCTGCAATGACAACGTAAAGTTGCTTTACTGCTAAAGGATTTGCCACATGTATCACACAAAGATTTACTAGTTAAAGTAACTGGTTTCCAATATTCAAAATTATGAATCTTCTTAAATGGGCATACAAATTCTTCTTTTGTGTAAAGTCAAAACCACAATCTTCGCAAGTATTCATTTTTACTCCTCGTTTACAAATAACACGATAAACAAAATTAATAGGTAATTCTATAGATCTCATTCACTGTGTAAACAAAAAAATTACGTAACCTCAATCTGTTTACAACTGTCATTGAGCCGCGTTATTACTACCGCGAGACGCTTGTATTTTTTATATATATATATATCATACCACAGTTATACTAGATTAGACGGTTGGGGCCATCAGTTGAATGCGCAGTAGCAAAGCACTGCATGACGTCACTGCTACCCAGAGTTCTTCCCGCCGTCGGTCAGTATGGCGCTCCGCAAATTTAGGGGACTTTGTTTTCTGTTGCGGTATTTATACTTTTTAGTGTTGATTGTGTGTGTACGTGTGCAGGGATGGATAAGTATAGTTAATTGTTTGTGTATAAATTTGTATTCAACATGATTTGTTGTACAATCGCGGGTTCTAGCAGTCACAGTAGATACGGGAAGGACGCAGGGTTATCATTCCATCGTTTTCCAAAAAGAAACAAAGTTTTAATGCAAAAATGGATTCATGCATGCAAAACAAAACACGAATTTTCGGTTGTTAATGCTTACGTGTGTTTTCAAAACACTTTGCTGATTATGACTTTGAAATAGACTCAAAAATTTAGTTTCTTAACACACCTCAAAGGCATACACTGAAAGAAAATTGCGTTTCTCGCCTAAATTTAGCATTAATGCGCGTTTGCGCCGTTGTAATATTAAGGGTAACTTAGCTGTGAGTTCCTTAAATATTAAGGATGGCTTAAATTAAAGTTTTTTGCACCGTTATGTTTTAAGTAGCGCTTAGTTAAAAATCGAGAACATTTGGCATCCTTGCTATTTAAGCTCTTGTTTAGGTTTTTTTCCTAGGGAATGTTACAATTGTCTGAATGGACTTACTAATCTATGATCCTAACCTCGAATCGCATTTCTAACCGTTGATGGTTTTGGCGGAATTTCTTATATTTTTATGCGAGTACAAGGAAGAAATTATGGCAGAAAAAATACGAGCGCGGTTGTTACAACACCTTTTAGTGCAATTAGAAAGTAGGAAAGAAAACAAAAGGGGAAACAGTTGGTTTTTTTGGAGATTGATTAGAGCTGTCAGAGAAAGTTGTTTGTAATTGTAAAAACCTTTTGTACTATTTTATTTTGACAGTAGATTAATAAAATGGAAGTTACTCTGAGTACTGTTTTGTAGTTGAGGTGTTGTGGTACTCGCAAGGTTAGAACAGGATTGACCACGGTTAGTAGTTATATCCTAACATTTTGGTGACCCCGACATGATCTGAGAACGAACTGTCCCAAAGTAAAATGGACAAGTTGAAAAAGGTCAGAACACCAATTAGAGCACAGTTGAAACGGCTGGTCACAGTTATAAGTGACATGCTTGGTCAAGAAACTATTGATGAAGTAGTTTTAAAGGATAAACTCGAGGGTTTGGAAGAATATTTTAAAAAGCTGGACGCTTATGAAGGAAGAATCTTAGAGCTATTCTCTGAAATAAATGAAGGAGATGAGGATGCCCACAAAGCAAAGTTTCTGGCAATTGAAGAATATAGAGAAGCATATAGGACCGCGCGAATCAAATGAAAAACGTATTTCGAGAAGAAAATTAATGCGGATGGTAGCTCTACAGTAAGTGTAGTAA
Organism: Platerodrilus igneus; assembly: GCA_036346225.1. NCBI lineage: Eukaryota > Metazoa > Arthropoda > Insecta > Coleoptera > Lycidae > Platerodrilus > Platerodrilus igneus. The sequence goes on along the minus strand of JARFIW010000507.1, from coordinate 3,486,010 downwards.
GTAGTGAAAATGGTAGAGATATCGAAGGGAAAAAGCATTCGGCTATCGAAAATACAAGAGCTTCACATACTAAGTATCCTAAAATCGCTATCAAAAAATTTGATGGTGATTTGAAAGAGTGGTTAGGTTTATGGGCACAGTTCAAAAATATAGATGAAGACCCCCAGTTGCCTATATCGGAAAAGTTCCAGTATTTGGTGCAAACTATTACCAAGGGGTCCAAAACGTACAGCGTTGTGTCGAGTTACCCCCCAAGCTGACGATAATTATGCTAAGGTGATCAATGCACTGAAGAAAAGGTTTGGTAAAGAAGAGATTTTGGTCGAAGTTTATGTACGCGAGTTATTGAAGCTAGTTATTAGTAATAATCAAAACCCAAAAAACAAGCGTTTAAGTATCATGTTCGATATGTTAGAATCTTATTTGTGGTCACTGGAAATGCTGGTAGTCGCCAGAGAAAAGTATGCGGTTATGTTGTTTCCCCTAGTAAAGTCTAGCGTACCTGATGAAACACTACAAACTTGGCAGAGAAGTTATCTAGCTAAAGAGATAAGAACAGAAAAGTTGGCCAACCTTATGACATTTTTAGAAAGCGAAGTTGAAAGAGAAAAAAGAATTAAGTTAGCTCGGGAAGGTTTTGGGTCGCGAAGTCAATCGAAGCGTGGTAATGAGCATCACGAAGTGAATGAGAATCAACTCCAGACAGCCGCCGGACTTCATCGCACGAGCACGGCTAGGAAAAAGGAAAATACACACGATAAGTTGAAAGAAGTAGCTGTTTGTGTATTCTGCGACGGCTCTCAGGATAGTGACAGGTGTATTGAGGCACAGAGTTTAACATTTGAAGATAAGCAAAAAATGGTATTGGAAAAAAAGCGCTGTTTCTGTTGTCTGAATAGGAGATATGGAGCAAAATTTTGTAGGAAGCGAATAATTTGCCCGATCTGTTCTAGAAAACACTATGCAATTTTGTGTCCTTCTATTCCTATTAGTTTGAAACAAAGCGATAAACTAGATGAGAATACGGTATCAATAGCGACTATGTTTATTTACAACCGAAGCCCCGTGCTACTACCAACATTGATGGTCGTTATTAAGGGTAACAAGGGAAGTTTTCAAGCGCGAATCCTCCTCGATAGTGGGACACAGAGGAGCTACATAAAAGAAAGTGTTGCTAAAACGGTAGGCGCAGGGTTTGTGGGAGCGGAGTGGTTAGAGTAAGCAGTTTTTGTAGGATTATTTGCTCCTGCAAAATCAATTAATAAATATGGATTTACCTTACAAGTCATGAATAGCACAATCAGCCGAAATATCGAAGCCTTGGGTCAGAAAAAGATCTGTGATTGTATTCCCAAGTTAAATGGTGGACCACGGCTACGCGAATTATCTGAGAAGAATATCTGGATTCACGATATGACAAGTGAGAGTTCGGAAATAGATGTCATTATAGGTTGTGATTACTATGGAAGTTTTTTGACGGGAAAAACCGTAAAACTGGAGTGTGGTCTTACAGCGATGGAGACGGTTCTTTGATGGACAGTGTTTGGTGAAATCATAGGGTTTGGTGTCGAAAAAAGTCCTGCGATGGCCGTCTCATGTTTGGCGTTAAGCAATATTGATGTCTCAAAGTTGTGGGACTAGATGTTATAGGTATAGTAGATCCAATTGAGGTGCTAGCTAGAAAACAAAGAGAACGTATATGTTACGAGCAGTTTTTAAACACGGTCAGGAGAGATGAGGTAGGGCGGTACGTGGTAAGTTTACTCTGGATACAAGAAAAAGGTTATCTCTCCGACAATTTTGCAGCCATTACATGTGATTTTTTCCAATGCTCCACCCGAAGGTACTACATTGGCCAGGAGGCGAGTTTTTTTTTTACCTGGAAAATTTGGAATTTTGCCGAACCCTTGCTGTTCCAAGCAAGGTAGGGATCTTTAACGTGCATGACAACACTCACACACGGGACCTCCATTTTACCTCTCATCCGAACGAGGGTGTATTTTTGTGAAAAATGCTCGCCTAACATTTTTCAAGCGGACCGTGTCGGGATTCGAACCCGGAACCTTGGGCGTAGAAGTCACACACATACCACTACGCCACGGAGCCGCCTACACACACAATTTTGCAGCCGCTGAAAGGCGTTTATTAAAGTTAACTCAGCGGCTGAAGTTGTCTGGGCAGTTCAAGCTATATCACAGTATGTTTGTAGAATGGGAGCGCGATGATTTAATCGAAAAGGTATACGAAAAGGGCGTTAAGGGACATTACTTGCCACACAGACCCGTGTTTAAAGCCGAAAGTACGACTACAGCAGTCAAGCCAGTGTTTTATGCATCTTGTAAGATAGGTGGACGTTCCTCTTTAAACGATTGCTTAGAAAAAGGCGTATTGGTCTTGTTACTGATATACGGAGAGCGTTTATGATGATTAAGGTTAGTCCGTAAGATAGGGATTATTTACATTTTTTTTGTGGTGGAAATCGGAAGGTGAAGAAAAGCTGCAGGTGTACCCACATAAAAGAGTAGTGTTCGGGGTGAACTGCAGCCACTTTTTACTAAACGCAGTAATAGCGTATCATTTGGACAACGCTGCATCAACAAATCAGAAATGGGCACAGGTTCTAAAAGATAGTTTCTACGTAGACAATTGTGTTCTTTCGGTCGATTCGGTTGAGGAATTTGAAGAATGTAAGGTAGTAGCGACACAATTGTTGGCCAATGCGAAAATGAAACTACGCTTGTGGGAGAGCACGGTTATTGGTGATAGCGAGGTTTTTTCTAACGATTCAAGTCGTTTGACAGACTTATTAGGGTTGAAGTGGAACAAGGCGGCGGACGTTTTAAGTTGTAACGTACCTGAAATTAAAATCGATAAAGTGTCGAAACGGAAAATGCTGTTTTTCCTAAACGGGTTGTACGACTCCATGGGACTCTTAGTGGTGGTTACGATAATCCCGCAACAGCAAGCATGGGCAGTAAAGGTAGGGTGGGATGAAACGCTTCCGAAAAATATCAAAGATGAATTTGAAAGGTGGGCAAGTCAGGTTCAACTGTTACGCGGTATAGAGCTACCAAGGTGGGTGGCAGCTAACTCTGTCGATGAGAAAGATTGGGTTTTGCATGTATTTTGCGACTCAAGCAAGTCCACTTATGCAGCCGTCATATTTTTGAGATGCCCAGTCAATAATGACGAATGTGCTGTTCGGTTTGTGCAGGCAAAGGCATGGGTCTGCCCTCTCAAGTCAGCGACAATACCCAGGTTAAAGTTAATGGCCTGTCTAATTGGTGCCAGATTAGCAGCAATGGTTAAGGCAGGTTTAGCTGTTGCTAATTTAAAATGTGTGTACTGGAGCGACTCGACTACTGTGTTGGCGTGGATAAAACGAAATCAGGATTGGTCGGTATTTGTACAAAACAGAGTCAAAGAAATTTTAAAATATTGTCTCGCTACGGAGTGGAACTATGTCCCGACCGGAGACAACCCAGCAGATCTTTCATCTCGTGGTTGTACTCCGGGAAAATTGTTAGAGTCTCGTTGGTGGGAGGGACCGAAGTGGTTAGCGAACTCGACTCGGTTTTTTGAAGCAGCCGATGTTGACGAGTCACAAGTCGGTACGGAGCTAAGAAAAACACTAGTCGTGTTGGTTGTATAGGAAAAGGTCAGATGTTGGTCGTAAGACCTGTGTAAACGAGTCATAGACTACTCTAAGGTTTTAAGAGTGATATCGTGGGCCAAGCGCTTTGGGTGTAACGCCCGGGGTGGGAGAGTTACAGGCCCCTTAACCGTCGGGGAGATCAATGAAGCGAAATTCTCTGTAATTAATTTGATTCAGAAAGAAAGTGCTTTGAATGAAGGGAAGAGTAAAATATGAACGATCATTGACGAAAAGGGAATTATACGGGTTTTGGCCAAAATTGTTCGTAGGGGCGATTGTTATGATTTTAAGTACCCAATCTTACTACCTGCTAAACATGTTCTGGTTGATGCATTAATTAGGGAATGTCATGAAAATAACTGTCATGCCGGGACCCAAATAATGATGAATAAGCTTAGGGAACGGTTTTGGATCTTAAGGAGTAGGAGCGCTATCAAAACAATTCGCGATAAATGTGTTAGATGCAGAAGGTACGAAAGCAAGAGTTTTCCTATTGAAGCGGCTCCGCTACCCAAAGATCGGGTAGAAGAAGCCTCGGTGTTTCAGTTTGTGGGAATTGATTTGGTCGGACTACTCTATTTGAACTTGCAGTAAATGTTGGTTTGTCATTTTCACATGTGCGGTGTACTGAGCGATACACGTCGAATTGGTGATTAGTTTGAGCACTGAAGGTTTTTTGCGGGCATTACGACGCTTCATAGCTCGTAGAGGACGGCCCACTGTAATTTATAGCAATAACGGGACAAATTTTAAGGGACGGAGAATGAGTTTCGTGCTCTTGATTGGGATCATATTGCGCCGATACACGCCACTCGACGCATACAGTGGAAATTCATACCTATCACTGCTGTGTGGTGGGGAGGATGGCGGGAGCGCCTGATTCGGACGATAAAGAAACTGTTAGTCCGCGTATTGGGGAGGTCCCTACTGCGTTATGATGAGTTACACACTATCATTTGCGATGTAGAATACACCATTAATGATCGACCACTCACCTACGTGTCTGAAGACGCCGAGGATTTGACACCTTTATCACCCTCGATGTTCTTGCGCGATAATTCTACCGGAGACGTGACGTATCTAGATAAAATAGATTCGACAAATTTTAATAGAAGACGTAAATATCAAGTTCGACTTATGGCGAGCCTTCGTAGTAGGAACTCTGATTCTGGCAACATTTGAAAGTAAGGTTAGAAGCACGTTTATTCAAGCAAAATTGGAGTAGTTTTTCGTGTAAGAAAATGTCTGAATACAATAAACCAGGCGAATTGACACTGGAAGGCAACCTTGCAGAAAATTTTAAATCCTTTAAACAACAGGTATCGATTTATTTTACAGCAACGGAAACCGACAAAAAAACTGATGCGGTTCAGATTGCGAGATTGTTAAATTTAATGGGCAGTGAAGCTTTAAAAGTTTATAACACGTTTGATGTTGCGTCGTTGACAACTATTGATTTAATTTTGAAAGAATTCGAGTCTTATTGTATGCCCAAGAAAAATGAGGTAATGGAACACTATAAATTTTCTCGAGAAAACAAAACCAGGTGCACCCTTTGATGTATTTTTAACTGATTTAAGGAATTTAGTGAAATCCTGTGGCTTTGGGGAAGCAGAGGGCAAAATCCTGCGTACTCAAATTGTTTTAGGCATTAACGATCCCGATATACAATCAAGATTATTGCGGGAGGACACAACTTTGAAATCGGTAATTGGATACTGTCAAGCAGCAGAAATTGCAGAATTAAATAGAAAAACCCTAGAGGATGACCGTACAAGAATTTCAGTTGTTGATATTAGGTCCAATAAAATACATGGAAAGAAACGGTTTGGCACAAATAAAGAGACCAACGTTCAGAAAGTTGCTAGCAATAACGGTAGAGGTAAAGCTTTTGTTTGTAAAAGGTGTAACCGTAATCATATTAAGGGCGAATGTCCTGCAATGGGACAGCAATGTCTTAAATGTTCAAAATATAACCATTTTAAAGTCTGTTGTAAATGGCAAAGTACTGGTAGCGATAAGCGCCAAACATTTGAATTAAGTGAAACAGATAATACGTTTCAGATTAATGTTATTAAAACTATTCACTACACAGATAAAGAATGGCATACAGAATTGCTCTTAGATAATGTTAGTATTAATTTTAAATTAGATAGTGGAGCAGCAACTAATATAATACCAATGGGAATTTTTAATAAATTGTCTAATTACAAATTAGATAGGACCAATATTAAACTTGAAGCTTTTGGTGGATTTAAAAATAACGCCATGTGGCGAATTCAAAGCGACTTTAAACTATAAGGACAAATTAATTGTTACAAAATTTATTGTAGTAGAAAATAATGCCTGTATTCCCATTTTAGGACTAGATTCTTGTGTAGAACTAGGTTTAATAAATAGAGTTAACGATATATGTAAAAATGAAAATTCGGGAAAGGTAAAATTCATAAATGCAAATGAGGATGTATTTTCAGGTTTAGGCTCATTTCCTGAAGTAGTGTCACTTAAATTAACAAGCAACGCTGTACCGAAAGCTAGTGCAAGTAGGCGAGTCCTACTTAAATTAAAGAGAAATTAAAAGTAACTTTAGATGAATATGAAAAAGGGGAGTTATTATACCTACTAAAGAACCATGCGAGTGGGTTAGCAATCTAGTTTGTGTAGAAAAGGCTAACAATCAGCTTAGGTTATGTATAGATCCCACTCATCTTAATAAATATCTAGTTAGGGACTTTTATGAAATTCCAACGTTTGATGAAATTAGCTCCAAGTTGGCTAATAAAAAATGCTATTGTATTTTTGACCTTAAAGATGGATTTCACCAGTTGGTTCTGGATGAAAAGTCAAGCAAGTTGTGCACCTTTAGCACTCCTTTTGGTAATTACCATTATTTAAGGGCTCCGTTTGGGTTGTCTGTAATACCTGAGATATTTATCAAGTTAAGTTAATAAATATTTTGGTAATATTAAGGGTGTAGTACCCTACTTTGATGATTTATTGTGTGCTGCAAATACTGAAAAAGAATTGCAAATTATAATACAGAATGTTGTAAATGTAGCAAGAACAAATAATATAAAATTTAATCCCGACAAATTACAATATTGTAAAACGGAGGTTAAATATTTAGGTTCAATTTTTAGCAACAAAGGCATCCTTTCAGATCCTGAACGATCTAAATGTATTGAGGAGTTAAAACGTCCTGAAAATAAAAAAGACCTGCAGAAATTTCTGGGAATGGTCAATTTCATAAGAAATTTTTTACCAAACTGAAGCGATGTAATATCACCTTTAAGAGAATTACTTAAAAATAATGTGGAGTGGTTGTGGACGGAGGTCCATGATAATTTATTTCAAAAAATAAAAAATGGTTGTTAACAGTACTGCTTTAATGCCTTTTGATGTTAATCGACCGATTGAAATTCAATGTGATTCTTCAAAAGATGCCTTAGGTGCATGTCTTTTGCAAGAAAATAAACCAGTGGCGTTTATATCAAGGTGTTTAACGCAAACTGAAATTCAATATGCACAAATAGAAAAGGAATTATTGGCATGTTCGTGGGCTTTAAACAAGTTCCATTTCTATGTCTATGGACATATGAATGTTGTAGTTTATACTGATCATCAACCGCTAACAGCAATAATTAAAAAGGAAATAGCTGATATAAAAAGCAATCGCTTGCGGCGATTACGATTGAAATTAATTTCATACAATTTTCAATTAAAGTATTTGCCAGGCAGATTTATGTATAGAGCAGATTATTTATCTAGATATTTTTTACAAATCCAAATCAAAGACGATGGATGATACTATGACTGAAAGAATTCATGTGATAACAGAGTATGATATTAGCTTCTCAGAAAATAGACTAATAGAATTTAAGAGGGAAACTGCTAAAAATAACGTGTTAGGGCAAATTAAGAATTTTTATAAAAAATTAAAATTAAACAATGAAGTGCGAGAGCTGAATCATTTTTATGAACTCAGGAATGAAATAACTGTAGAACACAAATTAGTATTTTATAAACGGAGGTTAATTATTCCGAAAACATTGAGAGAATTCATTTTAAGTAAAGCTCATGAATCACATCTGGGAATTAGTAAAATAAAGGATAAAACGTGTAGTTTATTCTATTGGCCAGGGATTAGAGCTAGTTTAATAAGCTTTGTTCAGAGTTGTGAAATTTGTCAAAAATTTCAAAAGTCAAATATAAAAGACCCCTTGATTAGTCATGAAATTCCTGAGCTACCATTTTTAAAAGTAGCGATGGATTTTGCAGAATATAAAAATCAGAATTATTTAGTGATGGTGGATTACTATTCTAGATGACCAGAGGCCATAAAAGTAACAAACAAAGACGCATCCACTGTAATAAAAGTATCCAAAGAAATATTCTCAAGATGGGGTATTCCGCAAACAGTTATTGCTGATAATATGCCATTTAACTCCTATGAGTTTAGACAGTTTGCAGAACAATGGAATTTTAGTGTGGTTACAACTAGCCCGCATTATCCTAAAGCTAATGGTCTAGTGGAAAAATATGTAGGGATTGTAAAGGACCTCTTAATTAAAAGTGATGAAGCTAAATCAGATTTCAATTTAAGTTTGCTTGAATATAGAAATAGTCCAGTTGCTGGATTACCGTGGTCACCGGCACAGCTAATTCAAAGTAGGAACTTGCGAACTAAGTTGCCAACTAAATTAGATTCATTAATACCCGTGGTAATTCAAAATGCCATTGATACAATGAAAGACAAACAATTAAAACAGTCTGAGTATTACAATAAAAATGCAAACATTCATGCCGAGTATCATCCAAATGACAAGGTTTTAATTAAAAATGTTAAAACTAAACATTGGAAGGAAGGAAAAATTGTGAAGAAGCTTGACTTTCCACCCAGGAGTTATTGGGTTGAAATAAATAATAGAGTTTTAAGACGTAATACATCATTTATTAAGAAATATTATCAGAGGGTTAACGATTTAGATAGTGAAGTAGAACCTTTCGTTCCAAAAAGAGGCCCTGTGAATGTCCTACCAAAGGAAACGAGTAATGATATATGTACAAAAAGTGGAAGAATAATAAAGCCACCCAACCGATTAAATTTATAGTTTATAAGACTAGATACATATAATTTTGTTATACTTACATTACATTTGAATTGTGTTTAGTTTAAATATATTTTGGTGTATAGGTATAAGATTTGTCAACCAGAATTAAGCAGTTTGATGTATTAATTTTCGTGTGTTGTTTTGTAAAAAAAAGGCATGTTTGTGAGTTATAATTAAAGTGACATTGAAGTGCTACTATAGACACGGCAATAAACAGTGCGACCAGAATGACAAGGAAAAGTCACCAATGTTCGTTTTCCGCCAGCATTATTCTTAAAGCTATGTAACTGTACACGCTGTAAAGTTATCTTTATTAATAAAGTATAGTTTGTTGCCATCATTACTTAGTATTAAAATCCCAGTAATAAACACTTTATATTAACCGAAGCGTAAAAAATCATGGGTTGACCCTGGTCAACCTTCGACATCGACTCCAAAGCCCAATATCCACGGCAAGAAAGTTTTGCTCTGCATATGGTGGGATTGGAAAGGTGTATTGTATTACGAGTCGATACAGTCGGGTGAAACAATTATGGCAGACCACTATCAGCAACAATTGACCAATTTGAGTGATGCATTTGAAGAAAAGAGGCCATTTACTGGCGAAGGACGTCATAAAGTGATACTGTTTCGTGACAATGCACGGCCACATGTTGCGAAAGTGATTCAGGACCATATCTTTGCGTTAGGCTGGGAACTTCTCTCGCATGTGGCATATAGCACAGACATGGCGCCTTCTGATTATTACCTATTCCGGTCGCTGCAGCATCACTTGGCTGATACACACTTTGTGATACTTGAAGAGGTACGAAAGAAAATGCATTGATGACTTTATCGCCTTGAAGCCAGTGAGCTTTTATCATCAGGGAATTCGCAAGCTGCCCGAAAGATGACAAAAGGTCATCGATGCAAACGGGGAATATTTCATTCATTAATATCTTTTTGTTTGTTTTTAAATAAATATTGAATTTTGCAAGAAAAAGCTCAGAACTTTATTGTACACCTAATATTACCACTAGTATTTTCTTTAAAAACACATACAGGTATATTTATTATTAGACTTAATTACTTAGACAATTGTACACACTTATACTACTACATTATTATAGATTAGATTTTGTACCTATTATGAATACTTTTGAAGTTTGAAAAAAATTATACAACTACATAGAGGTTGAAAATTCGTTCAAGTTGTATGAAAAACAAACATGTTCTAAAGTTTGGAAGCGAGATGCGCGACTTATTGCTTCTTTGAGAATTCAACGTCCTATTATAAAAGAACTTAAATATGTCGAAATAAAATATTGTTGCATTTATGGTGGTTGGAAATTTAGGCCTTCCAGTAAAAGCAAACGAGATATAAGAACTTTTAAAAAACAACAACCTTGTACTGCCCATGTATCTTTAAGAGTGACTACCGATGGAAGATCATTAACGGTGAGAAGTGTTTCCGAGAACCACAATAATGAAAATAGTAAAATACAATTTTAATACTTGCCACATCAAAGAAGGCAGAGTACGAAAGATAAGCAAGATGCAGAAGATTTATTAACTTTAAAAGCAAACAGTAAATTAATTAAGCAAAAATTAGAAAAGAAAACGGGAAAATTTTTGACACTAAAAGATTTATCGAATATTACACAAACAATTGGAAAAAAATCTGAAAACTTAGATGGATGTGTCAAAATCTTAGAAAATAAATATAATGCAAAAGTAAGCTTACTTATAGATGAAGAAAATAATTTCAAAGGAATGTTTATTCAAATCCCAAGTATGAAAAGCACTTTTAAAGGGTATCCTGTATTTTTGGGCATAGATGCTACAAATTAATAAATATAGGAATACCTGTGTTTTTAATTATAGGAGAGGATGACAACTGCCTAACTGAGATTGTTGCCTTTTGTATATTAAGCAATGAAGATATAGTGAGTTTTACGTGGTTTTTAGAAACATTTAGAAAAAGCAATAAAGAAACGGAATTGACCAGATGCATCATGACAGACAAGGTTTTATTAGAACGGATTGTTATAAAAGGAGTTTTCGCAAAAGCTAATTTGCACATTTGTATATTCCATTCGATGCGCACATTTAATCAAGAAATTACCTGTGAAAAAATGGGCATATCCCAATCAACAAGAGCGCTATCTTTAAAACTTTTGCAAAAAATGGTTTATACCAATACAGACAAGGATTTTAAAAGTTGTTACAATTTGCTGAAATCTACTACCCCTCGACAGATTATTGAATATTTAGACAAAAATTGGTATCCTATAAATGATGAATGGTCGTTATCCAAAACCTTTATGAAAGGTTGTTTTCAAAATACAACTAATAATCGCATAGAGTCAATAAATGCAATGCTTAAATCAGTGACCACAAAAAATAGCACACTAGAAGAATTTATAGATTCATTTTTTGATATTTTACAAGCATTTGAAAGCGAAAGAGATTTTAAGGCAGTGTATCAGTTACAAAAAAGGTGGGTATCAAATTACACTTTAGAAAGTGACGGAAAAAATACCTAGATTTTTTAACACAAATCTGGCAAATTAATTCTAAAGCAAATGGAATACAGCAAGAAAATTAAAATTGACGCAAATATAGACTCACACATTTTTTTTTGTAACTAGCAGCACAGAAGGACAATTGCAGTGTGATTCAAATAAATGCAGTTGTAATTTTAATGCCGGTGTTACTTCCTTCGGCAAATGTCTTAGTGTTGAGGGATCTTGGCAGCCACAGGTTGCTTAACTCCCTTCACTAATCTTGGTGAAATAAGGCATAAAACTAGAAAACAATAGAAGGGGAACCAACCTGTATACAGACAGTGTGAGAATTTCAGGGTACTGTGTAGGTTAGCTCAGAATATAAATAAGTGCAGGTATGTGTCCAACCAGTTTTGAGACAGAAAACCTTGTTACACTATAGTGTATAGTGTATTTACTCTACCTTATAGGCAGCAGAGCCTCTATAAATTATGAGGGGTTCCTGTTTAAGGTTTAAGCCCAGGGTAAAGAGGATGGGAAATGGCCTTGAGTATAATAGGACCCTCTAAAGAGATCTTCCATCCAGCTAAGCTTAGGGCAGAGGTATGAGCCAGGGTCGTAGGATGGTATACGATAAGAAAAGAATTTTTATGGACGCCACCTTATCTTAATAATAGCTAAAATGAGAAACAATCCGAAGATAAGATACGGAAATCTTCGAAAAGAAAAAATATCCTTAACGAGCAAAACATAGAATTATAATACTTACTTGTGACTCTGCAAACTCGAATTGGAACGACGATCTCGTACTATCTGAAAATTTAATCACTTCTTGACATTTTAGAGCTAGGGGTACATTAGAACCTAGTCAATTTATCACAAAAAAAAAATTTCCAACAAGATTACCTAGTTAAGATTATACCTCAAATTTTTTTTAAACACAATACTAATAATATATTCTTCTTCAGTACAAAAATTTTATAAATATGGTTGCTTGCTTCTATAAAAAAATTATTGTTGACTTCAATGAAAGAAAGCTTTAAAACAACTTATTACACTTTCTATTGATTTACAAAAAAAATATATACATCATTTGTACAATTTTATACGTACTGAAACTTTTGAGATATTTACTTTTAATAATGTCTAGGAGTAGTCTCTGATGATTTGTATGAATTTTATAATTGTAAATTTATTATAGTTCTCTAGAAAAATTATAGTGTTTTTGTTATTATTCTACAATTTGTATTTGATTCCTAAATAGGATCCTGTTTAGGTTTACATTTAATTGATTAAATACTTTGACTTTCCTTAAATTGCAGAACTACATGTTCAATTAATTTAATTGATGGAATCAAAGGTCAAAAATGCTTATGGTTTGAACTAATCTGTACTTCAAGTGTACTGTCCAAAAAAATTATATTTTATGTGACAAACAAATATAAACGTATCACGTGCTTAGTTACGAATACATTTTAGTATAACCTTGTGAATTCAATTAAAATTATCTTATAGAAATCTCTTTGTGTTCATAGAAACATTTATGCAATATCCAACTCCTAAATTCTGAACAAAAATTACGTGTACCAATTTAAATGACCATATAAAATTTACAAAAATTATTATAACATTTCCAGTAATGGCTCCGTGAAACGAAAATTGAATTAAAATTGGAGATGACTCACCACAAATAATCTGCTAGGCATCAGATTTCGTCAACCATCTTGAGTACTTACGACAACAGGTGCGCGCGGCTTGCACGTGCACGGCTCTACAGCTTGACTTCTATACAAAACAAAATTTACGGAAAATTTCACCATACTCCATAGCAACATGTGAGACTTTGAACTTTCAATACTGCATAACAAAAATTGTGCTTCATTGTTCCATAACGATTATATACATAAAATTTAGCGCTGCAATACTTTATACATTACGTGTTTGCGTTTCAATACTGTATGACATAAAACTTGTTTCGATACTGGACCTACATAAAATTTGCATTTCAAAATTGGACCTAAAACTTGCTTCGGTACTGTAACCACATTAAACTTGCGTTTCAATACTGTATCTATATTTTACTTGCACATAGATGTTTATTTCACAGTAACAATAGGTTGATTGAACTACTAATTGATGTAATGGTATATGTCGACACCATTTCACCTGCCTTTGGGACTGCATGTTTTATAAAACCTGCTGGCCCACGTTTCAACACTTTCTTATCTGATTACATTCGGACGTTAAATAATGAACCTTGACCACGAGGCAATTTTATTATTCAAGCGCGTGCAGAATTGGGTCCTTAGATATAGGTGGAGTTCTAAGTAACGAATTGGTAATATATTGCTACAATAGGAATTTAATATTTTCTGTTTAATAAAGGATATTTGTTGAATAAATATTTAGAACAAAAGCGTACATTAATGAAGCAGATAATTGTATTCGTTACAACCTAATGACGAAAAAATAAGCGCATATGAATCTGATGATTATTATAAACAACTGCAGGTGTTGGTTGTAAAATATCTGCAACTAATGTTGACTGTGTGAAAAGATATATTGATATATTGGAATATTAAATCGGTAAATGTTCAAGTGCTGGGGGAACTTGGCAGCCACAGGCTGCTTACCCCTTTCACAACCACTGAATGTCGGAGAAATAGGGTATATAATTGTAAAACAATAGAAGGGGACCGAACTGCATCTAACAAGAAAGAACAGCGCATATGATGAAAGACAACAAACATAGAAACAAGAAGAAAATTGTTGAAAGCATATGTGTGGAGCACAGCACAGTATGCCTATGAAATATGGGCAGTAGGAAAAGCAGACAGAAAAAGGGTAGCAGCTTTTTGAAATGCTGTGCTTCAGATGTATGAGGATAATAGCATGGACAGACAAAGTTAATAACAAATAGGTTATAGAAATAGAAGGGGAACAAGGATAGCTTTGGAAAAAATAAGAGAAATAGAAGGACAGAATATGTTCTAAGGCATTTTTGGAGAATAGTATGGGATATACTACAAGCAGAGATGGGAAAACGGAGGACCTAGATCAGATAGTGATAGATGCAGACTGTGCAAATTTCAAGGGAATGTGTAGGTTAGTTCAGAATAAGAAACAATGATGGTACGCATCTAACCAGTTCCAGGACTGAAGACCTACTGATTTTTGCCGTTTGTACATATATGGCAATGCCATGGATTTCAAAAGAAATTGTGAATAAATGTTGGACTTTAGCATACTACTAAACAACTCAAAGGCGTTTATTACAAGGTAGTAATGCATCTGATGTGGATGGCATTTTTGAACCAAACCTTGATGCATCAGATACTGCAGTAAACGTCATCAATAAAAAAAGCCAAAAACAATGGCCAGAAAAGAAGAGAAGCATTAGCAACAACTGATTCCTTCGATAATTTGGTTGCATTGTCAAGCTATGAATCATTCGATCAAAGAATTGATACACTAAAAATGAAAGAATTCCTATGGAAGCAGGGTAAAAGAACAAGAGTTCTTGTGATCAACGAAGGTGGGGATTTACCACATAAGAAATTGACAATCATACCCTGTTTTAGTTTATAATATAATGTTTTAGTCGCAGAGGAGAACTCTCAACTGATGGATATAGAAAATATGCCAATTATTTTTGATGATCTACAGAATTTAACTTCAGAGCCTTTAAATAACCAACAACCACAAAGTTTTTGTTACTGTTTATCAATAATTGATATTACATTTACTCTTTTTTAATTTTAGACCCAAAAGTATTAAATACAGAACCAGTTATTAGTGCAACAATAGGCACTATGAATGGATAAAATGTTACACTGATGCATAGTTGTACCCAGGAAGTTACTTTTTACTAAGATGTAAAACAAATTGGAGCTTTTGATGAAGACAGTATAAAGATATTAAAATGCCTCCAAAGATTAAAAAAGAGGACGTCCCAAAGGCAGCGAACTGACAACTATTGGCTTACCAAACAGAAAACAAGGCAAATTTTGTCCATGTTTTAAATTATCGTTTGAAATCAACAAAAAGGATGCTGAAATAGTTCGTTGAGAATGAGGTTGCAATGGCGGCTCTTAATGGAACAATAATTGAAGCAATATTAATTGAAACGAGGTTAGAAAAAATACCTCATTCTGTATTACACGAAAATATCGACATAAATATTATTCGGTAAGAATTTTCAGCTGGTAAGTACCTATAGTGCAAAGTAAATGCTAAAATTTGTTTCAGAAACTTTTCTTGATGACGCCTGGAAAGTTGTAAGTGATATAGCAGCAACTAGGCAACGAGAGAATATCTGGGTATGTGCAATTTGTCACGTAGAACTTAATAAAAATGAGGCTGGTACCATATTGTGTATTTTGTGCCTTCTTTGGCGACACATTAAATGTACAACTTTACAGACAGAGCTAAAATACGTTAATAAATGGGTGTGCATTAAATGCAAAACATAAATACAAATTTTTCAGTTTACAAAGTTTACTTATAGTTAAACTGCTTTCTTTTTTAATATGTGTATTACTTTATAGTATAGTAAAAACTTCTTTAAATACAGAGTTTGTGCATCTTATAAAACCTAAACGAAACATCTAGCAAACTGGTATATCGATTCCTATTGGCACGAAAAATAGTATACAGATTCATAGCAAGTTCATTATCATAAATGTGAGTATTAAGCCGAGCTTTAGTTATATCTAAATCATCATAGCTATTGCTAAGAAGAACACTATCTTTAAACTCATTTAACACTAGAACAGCTGAAATTTTATGCTACCTAGAACCACAAAGAACCGTCAAAATGAAGGATTACATATAAACACTATTTTTGAGCATATTTATTGAATGTTATTACATTTGTAATGGATATGAGTAATAAAAATAATTAAATCATGTTAGGCAAGGCAAAAAATGATTTTTAAAAAATTTAAAATAATGATAACTGAGTATATAACCTTACAATTATAAAAATTATTATCAACTATACACAGTTTAAACAGTTTATTACAAAAGCATTCACTGTTATTACATCCAATGTATTAAAAAAACATGGCCATGTTTTTGATCCAGACGAAAGAATATTTCCTTGCCACTTGATCAACAACATCCTCTCCATATATTGTTGTTATAAAACAGTACTGTCTGGCTTTTCTTTTCCATGTTTCTCGATAAAAACTGACACGTGTAGACTGTTAAGAATAAGAACGTGTTATTCTTTTTCCCCCTGCACTCTATAAGTGTATAACTATTATCATTAGATTTTTAGAACCATGGTTTCTACAAACTTCCACTGTTATCTTTTACAACGTTATATTCATGATGGTTCAAAAAAGTTGATGTGATGATGCTATGCATGGACGCTAGTGGATGAAATTGGGACCGCTGTGAGGTTTTAATGTAAGTGGTAGAGCTATTGAACGCACTAATATGTCACTTTTTTAGTTGTAATGTATCGAACGTCTTGTGGTATGAGTGAACAAAAAATAGTGTATGTAATGCGAGCTGTTTGCTTAGGCACATTTAATTCAACACAGGTACTTAAAGGCTTAGATTCGTTTCTCAAACTGTAATGAACCTGTAAATTCTCAAGTGCTGGTCGTAATTCTGACATTTCAGGTTGCGAATAACTTGAAACCACATTCATCACTACTAAAGTGAACACGTGTCTGCTCATGCAACTTTTGAACACCAATCCATTCCTAAGCTTTTGTTAGCATCTTAATTTTTGACGTCCTTGTCAACATTTTCTTCAACCGTGGAGTTGGCCTCAAGAATGGGGCATTTTTGTTGCAAATATTCCAGATCACGTTGCTCTGAAAGTTTATGTTGCGCCTCCAATCTCGGAAATTGTAACTGTTTTGGCATGGTATAAACCCTTTGTGGGGACATTATCGTTGAATGTGGACCGATTCACAATCAGTGATAGAACCGATATGTGTTAACGTTAATGCGCTACGCTTATAGGAATCGACGCCAATTTTGAAAGGTATGTTCTTAATTGCTTCTCAGTTTTAATGTGGAGTTCTTCCGATTATGTAAGATATCATCAGAAATTCTTTAAAAATTATGAACGGTAGTTATGTCTGTTTTCTTGAATTGTTACCAAACCTCTTGTATTCATAAATTTTCAGCGTCCTTCTTTGCGACTATTTTCCTTTAGACGGTAAATTTCATTACATAACTATTGTTGCAGTACACATCATTCTGCGGTCGATTCCTTTATAATAAAATTGAAGACTGTAAGAAATGGAAATTTGAGAGTGTGGGATCAATGACGTGCGTTTACTCAAAACAACACTTCAATTTTATTATTTTGTTTCGTACAATAGTCATTAGATTGCGTTAATAAGAGACAGTATAAACTACAAACCTTAACAAATACTTCAACTAATGTGGATAACTATCTGTAATGAAAATTATGCCTGTTATAAAAGTTTATACCATCTACACATGTTTATTAATTTTATATGACAAGAGTCAGAAAACATAAAACACTGAATGCCATTCTGCTAATCAAGAAGAAAAATAAAATTAAATAAATAAATTAGGTGCTACAGCAATACCACTTTTACTTATTACTATTAATAAAGCCATCATCCACATAAATTAGGACACAGAGATTGACGGAACTTCAAAGAACTTTGAAATTTATCTGAAACAAAAAGTCAACATAAAGTTACAATTGTAACTGACAATGCTCAAAGTATTAAAATTTAATTTGAAAACATTCACTCTGAAAAGTGATATTTTTTTATTATGATTTTTTATTATATGCAAACGTAATGCTATTTCCTGAAATGTCTCTTAATTGGTATTCGATAAGAGAAACCTGTGCTTTAAAAAACAGGAGGTCAACAATTTTTAATATATTTGATATAATCAGATATCACTTTCATTTATACTAAATTAAGAGCTTCCTTAGTGAGGCGTTTTTGCTATAAGTTTCTCTGCAACCTTATGTGTTGTTTGAACTCAATATGTCTCTTATGGGGGTACTTTCCCCTATATTTTTCTTAATTAATTTTGGGTATTAAACCACTCAGAGTTTTTATAATTGTCTTTATTTACGTTTCGATCCATGACCTAGGTTCGTAGTCAAAATAATAAAAAATTTAAGTTTGACATTTATTACACAAATTGAAGGTGACTTTGATTTATTAATGTTTGATTTGAATACATTAGGTGAAAATTTTTTAAAGTTTAGAAGAATGAGTACTTTCAATTTGTGTTGCGCCCTGGGAGCGACTTTTTAAGGTAGTTAATACGCTTAACGTGAAATCAGCTGATTAATTTTTATATAGTTAAATTTCATCTAAATTGAATAACTTTATGATTGGAACATTTTTTAGCATGTTTCTATTTATACGGTTGAGGGGATGGTTATTAAAGAAGCGTGTGATTACGTTATCGTAAGGCTTAAGCAGCCGGGGCTGCTAATATGCCTATTGTTATGTAATTAGTTGTGTGTATAAATAGAAATCATGTATGTAAGCTGTATTTCATGTTAATATCGCAAGGAAAATCTGTTACATGCCGAAAATCGACTATGTATCATTTTTATTTTAGTTTTAAATATGTGACTGAAATTGCGCAATATTTTAAAAAATGACTTTTGCATTTTCGTAACTTGGGACAGTTGCGTTGGCGCCAGAGAATGCGCAGACGTGGAGTGGGGAAGGAAGTGCGCGTTATCCGACACGACGGATTAGCCAACTAGACGTCTAATAGTGAGGTTTACCTGTGTCTTTTTTGTCTAATCTTTCAGATAATGTAGGTTTCCTCTATCGTAGCTATTATCGTTCTTTACCTGGTTGATCCTTTATCGTACCGCTACAGAAAGAAGAGGGAAGGCAAAACAAATCTGGTTTCAACAAGGGCGAAGGCCGAACCACCCCCAACCAACAGCGAGGACAATGGAAAGGAACATGGCTCCTGCCGCAAGAATAACCGTAAGGCCGTGAAGAGCTCCACATTTTACGGGAGTACATTTTATCTTTTTCCTTGAGGCGCCTCTGGTATTACAATAAATATTTTTGGTATGTGATACAATTTGAGACGCAATAATGACATAATACCTTGTTGCGCAATATTATGTACGTGTTTATTATGTTGCCAACTGTAATAGTGGCTCTTATCAATTACGCCGGGACTTTAACGGTTATACCTTAGACTATAATAGTTGCATGCATTATAACAGTGGCGCGCCTAACGTTGTGTTGAAACTTGTCGTCACCTTTTGTGTATCTTATAAGGTGTTAGTTTTGAATGTCTATAGAAATTGGATTTTTCACTCAAAAATAAAAATTTTTAAATTTTTAATACCTTTTAAATAAAAAAGATGTAATCTAGCAACATTTCAAGCTGGCAACATCTATCTTAAGTTGAAATGACATTAAAGACAGCTGATGTGTCAATCTGAGATTTAGACAGCCATGTTTGAACTGTAATTGTTTACTTCATATATGTTATTGCTAAATTTAATTTATTGGCGTTTCCCTTATAAAATAGTGTGTTTTTATTCTAAATTCTCTTAAACAATTACCTAATCCAATTTAGAATGAAATTAAAGTCTATACCTTTCAAATGTATTTAGTAAATTCCCTTAACCTTACTTCTACGTGAAAACATATGCTTTTGGATTAAATAATTCGTTTTGTAAGTACCTTTATATAAATAATTAATTAACTTCATGCTTTATTCCTTATTCCGTATGGAAATTTTTTTTGATATTATATTAAATTTAATTATATACCTGTTTTTTGGTTTAACTTATTAAAAGTGTTGTTTAAATAATTCATATATTATCTTAGTCTGACATGATTCTAAAAGTGTGCCCTTAGTAATTTAAATAATCAACTATAACTTACGAATTCCTTTTTAAAGAAAATTTTGCTTTTAAATACAGCTAGCGCAATTGAGTTCTTAGTATACCTTTTAAAACGCTATAGTAGACTTGATTTCGTTATATACATTAAAATAATGAGCTTAATGATAATGTTTTGCATTTAACTTCATTTATTATCCCATTCCCCTATGATGGTTGTTGATAAATTCTCTCGATATCAAAAGAATATTTTAATAATTTGGAATACTGTTTTTTCTATACATGTATCGTAGAATATTGCTTTTGTGTAGCGAGTATGATTTTGTTTTGATAGCATATTTTTTTAGATATATAGATATTCCAATGCAGCATTTTAAGATCTATTTGGTCTAGGCGAGATTTTTCATCGGAGTTGGTCGCTCAGCTGTATGTAAGTCTAGACGAGACTCAGGAAGAGTTGGTCGCACAGCATTACATAAGTCTAGACGAGACTCGGGGTAAGTTTGTCGCTCTAGCAATTTGTGAATCATTTTTTAAGAATGATGTTGAAATTTTGCTTTATTAGTCTAGGTGAAGCTCAAAGGAGGGCTCGTCATCCTAGTAATTATATGCGTTGTGAGATATCTTTTTGTTCTTCAACAATTTTATCCGTAAATCGAGTTTTAATTACTGTTATCTCTTCATATATCGATTCAAACCACACTAGGTGGCGGGAAATTATCTTTAAAATCGTTTAACCTCTGCGTACATCCAAAATTTTTACGTTCCATTTCCTTAACGATTTACCTAATGTTTCTGTCCCTACTATAAATTAGTTAACTTCATTTACTCATTCCTTTTCTTATACAGCACCTACCTTCTACACGTTTAACTTATTTACCTTAAACTAGCTATCTTTTTGTTACTTGTTGACTTTTCCTTGAATTTATTGTTAGTTATATATCGGTTTATTGTCTAGGCCCCCCAGTATAACTCTGTCGCTTCATTTTATTAAGCCTCGCACCTTTTCTACAACAGATTATTTTGTTTTCAGCATTCATCTTACATTGTTTAATTTTGTGGTGATTGTCGTAGGCGTCTCCGTGGATCAATGTAGTAAGCGTAAGACTACGGATCCCAAGGTCCTGGGTTCAAATCCCGACACGGCCGACTGCTTGAAAAATGACAGGTGAGCATTTTTCACAAAAATTACGCCCTCGTTCGGATGAGAGGTTAAATGGAGGTCCCGTGTGTGAGTGTTGTCACGCACGTTAAAGATCCCTACCTTGCCTGGAACAGCAAGGGTTCGGCAAAATTCGAAATTTCCAGGCAACAAAAAACTCGCCTCCTGGCAAATGTAGTACCTTATGGTGGAGCATTGGAAATATAAATGCGCGGTGATTGTCGTAACTTTGGTTGTAATAACTCATTGAATTTTTATGATTGGATTGTTTAATTTTGTGGTGATTGTCGTAACTTTGGTTGTAATAACTCATTGAATTTTTATGATTGGTTTTAGCTGATGTTTTGAGTTGATGCTTTTTGCTTTGGGCTCACATAGGAGCCGCGGCCTATGCCATTGTAAGAAATAGTCCATATTCGCAGTTGTAAAAAACTAGGACTTTCTATTCCATGTGTTTTTATTCTGAATTATTACAGTTGCCCATTCTATCTTTTATCATTACTTGTTTTCTTTTTCTACTAAGTTACCATAACATATAAACATTTTTTCGTTGTTTTTTATCGAACTTCGTGGTGAGGTGCTATCGCTTTTTATTGATACCTTATCGAATTCTCGGTTTTTTTAGCATGTTGGGACAGTGTGTCTGTATTTAACTGCTTATAGTTAGGCATTTTTGTGTGTTAATGGCGTTACCGTTTTTGAAAAATTACCTTGCAGCAGTTGGTTTTTGTGTGAAGGTATCTGTAGGGATACTTTTAAGTTGTTGTTTCAACTTTTGTCTGATTTTCTTATCGTAGTGGATGCATTCGTTAGGAAAATAATTGTACTAGTTCTCATTAAGAGTCTATAGTCCATTCCAGCTAAGAATAAAGCAATGAAAGGTATAGGGAAAGTTTAGCCTTCGATTTGATTGGTTAAAACATTATGCTGATTTACACAGCTTAAATTTAAAAATTTGTATTTTATATATATATAATGCGCCATTGTCGAATTTGCAATAAAAACGGGTTATGGAAATTAATTTAGGCTAGTCACGATTTATAATCACTCAAATATGGAATTAATAATTATTCTGTATGTATATATAGCATTGGGGACGTGGCCGCAAGTATAGCGGCCCTAATTCAAATTATAATGTATGTATATATAGAAATTATAATTAACTTGCTGTGTAAATCTACCTTGCGTACAAGGTCATCTACTTTATTCTTATTTGGAATGGACTATAGTAATTTTTTTTAACTTATGATAGACCTTAACTTGTCTGATTAATATAGCAGGTGGTCCTTCAGACCAATCTGCGCTTAACAGGGACAACTCTCTACCTTCTCTCAGACGCTTGTCCAAAAACTCTACTTTTTCTTATCGTGCTGTCTCTGTTTCTGCCTTATCTTTCATTCGGTAGACCTGTTCTTGTCCCGGAACGCCCGTCTACCACACAAGAGTGATTTTTCCCTCACTCCGGGCTACTGACCACATTGGCTGGTTGAGTAATGCTTTTCTATCCACCTTTTCTGTCTCTTCTGCTCAGTGTGAGCACTTCCTCTATTCTCTTCTACCTGGAAGTGTCTCTTATACATTCCAAAATTTCCTATATCTCTATTGTCTTTTCATTTCCGTTAGTCACCGTGTGGTTGCGCGGGGGGTTTTCACAGACACCCGGACCACGTCTCTGAGAATCTTTCGTGAGGTCATGCGGTGCTGCTGTCAACGCACATGGCCGCTAACAGTGAATGTATGTATGAATGAGTGAGTGTATGCACAAAAGTATGGATATCTTACCGATATTATTTAACGCTGGGTGCAGGAATGCACCCAAATGCCTTTTCCGGTCCCTTGTACCGTTTTTTATAAATGAGCCTGCATCACAGGTCGCTCTCTTTTAGGGGGTACGAGTATGTTTCCTGTGTAACGGCTTTAAGGAGCCACTCTATCTTATATCTTTGGGATGGATGACAAAACGGCTTGGTGAGCTGGGGAATTCTACGCTATATCTTTGATGTATGTAGTCGTAGCGTGCTGAGACGTTTCGGATCCATCTATTGTTATCTAGTTTTATCTTAATATCGTTATCTTACCTATTATCTTTGATAATAACTTTATCTTAATATCGTTATTTTAACTATTATCTTTGATAACTTTATCTAAATATCTTTGTCTTGCCTATTATCTTTGATAATAACTTGAGATTTTGCTTTATCTTTTTTATCTTCCTAACATTCGGTATTTTTGATCAGACGTAGGAATTATTTCTTGAATATTGAGTGAAGAAGCTAACCTGATGATAGCCATGTAATTTGTTATGTTAGTAATGTAAGAAATTAGTAAGATAGTACTGTTGGTAAATTTGTTGATTCACAACCATGTCATGAACAAGTTTTATGTGTATTGTTTATTAAGCCAGAGTACCAGTACATAAAAATTTGTGCTGTCGATTATAACTGTGCCACATTAAAGACTCGTGTGTACATTTATAAATGTAGTTCATAAACAATGGGGCTACACATTCTGTTTCCTGGTAAATCGTAAGACGTGTTATCGGTTGAAAAAACCGGGTGGTGCCTAAAATAAACATTTTCTAGAATTTAAGTTAGGGTTTATATAGGTTAGTTAGGATTTAGATTTTAAGCTTTTACCGTGCTAACAGTCATTTTCTTTTTTTAAATTTTTTTTCTTTTATGGCTTTGTCGCGATTGTTACATGCTGAAAATCGGCTATGTATAATTTTTGATTTTAGTTTTAAATATGTGACTGAAATCGCGCCAATATTTTAAAAAAGGACTTGTGCATTTCCGTAACTTGGAACAGTTGCGTCGGCGCTGGAGAATGCGCAGACGTGGAGTGGGGAAGGAAGTGCGCGTTTTGCGACACGAGGGATTAGCCAACTAGACGTCTAACAGTGAGGTTTACCTGTGTCTTTTTTTGTCTTCTCTTTCAGATAATGTAGGTTTCCTCTATCGTACCTTACCTGGTTGATCCTTTATCGTACCGCTACAGAAAGAAGAGGGAAGACAAAACAAATCTGGTTTCAACGCGGGAGAAGGCCGAACCACGCCCAACCAACAGCGAGATCAATGGAAAGGAACATGGCTCCTGCTGCAGGAATAACCGTAAGGCCGTGAAGAGCTCCACATTTTACATGAGTACATTTTATCTTTTTCCTTGAGGCGCCTCTGGTATTACAATAAATATTTTTGGTATGTGATACAATTTGAGACGCAATAATGACATAATACCTTGTTGCGCAATATTATGTACGTGTTTATTATGTTGCCAACTGTAATAGTGGCTCTTATCAATTACGCCGGGACTTTAACGGTTATACCTTAGACTATAATAGTTGCATGCATTATAACAAACCCAGGAAAAACTTGCAATGATACCTAGATATTGGGGGCATTTGATTTTCATTTGTAATTTCTTTTCTTATTTGGTGGTTTTTTTTGTCAATAATTTTTGCATCCTCCCATTTTATTTTATGACTGAAGTCCCATGCATGTTGGCAAATCATGGATTTTTCTATTTTTTATGTATGATTTATGTTCTTTTAATCTAACTTCAAATGGTCTGGAACTTTTCCTTGTGTAAAACTTGTTATATTCGCACGGTATTTTGTAGATGCAGTTTTTTGAACTTTGTATAGCATTTTTGGGTTATGTTTTTGTTAGTTGTGTTCTTAGTGTATTGTTGGTTCTAAATACTGTTTTGATTTTAAATTTGTTTCCTATTCTTTGGATTTTTCAGAAAAACCTCTTGTGCATGGTATTGAGAGCATTTTTTGATGTGTATCGTTGTTTGTTTTCTTCTTTTCTATTTTTTGAAACTTTATTCATTTCTTTTTCTATTATTCTTTTAGGATACGTGTTTTTTATTAGTGTACATTTGATTAAGTCTTTCTCTTTTTTTAAAATTTCTTCATTTGATGATATTAATTTTACTCTGTCATACATGGTTTTGATAATTCCTCGTTTGATAAAGTGTGGATGGTTTGAATCGAAGTTTAAGTATCTGTTTGTGTGTGCTGGTTTCTGTATACTGATGTATTAATTGTTGTGCCGTTTTTGCTAACTAGAATATCTAAAAATGGAAGTTTTCCATGTTGCTCTAATTCATAAGTGAATTTAATAGTAGGTTCTATTTTGTTAACTGAATCTACAAAGTTTTTAATCAGTTTTGTATTATGAGGCCAAATAGCATAGACATCATCTACGTATCTTCTCCAGATTCGTGGTTTCAACTCTTGTGTGAATATTACATCTTTTTCGAATTCCTTCATGAATATATTACTAAAAATTGGTGATAGTGGACTTCCCAAAGTCATTCCGAAGTTCTGTTTTTAGAATTGGCCATTTATTTGAAAATATGTGGTATCAACGCATATACCAAGTAATTCCATGATCGATGATATACTTAGTTTTGTTCTTTCTTTAAGGTTGTCATCTGTTTCTAGTTTGTTTTTTATAATATTAAGTGTTTTGTTTACAGGGACATTTGTGAACAGATTTACTATATCATTGTGTGTGCATTTTTAATTTTGATGTTTGATAATTTTTCTAAAAAGTGTTGGTTGTTTTTTATGAAAGAATTCGTTTTGCCTGCTAATGAATTTATAATTTTTAAGAAGAATTTTGTTAAATTATAGCATGGTGAATCTACGGAGCTTACGATAGGTCTCCAGGAATGTCTGTTTTATGAATTTTTGGTAGACCGTAAAAGTGGGGTGGTTTACTGTAATGTGGGACCAGTTTGCTTCTTTCTTTGTTTTCGAACTCATTTTCAATGAACTTCGTTCGTTTATGAAATCGATTTGTCGTCCGTCTGTCCATCCGAGGCCTTTCTAATGGTCGGACATCAATGTGTGATACATCAATCGATTCAGCTCGGTGTCCAGAGCTTAAGTTTTGATGTCAGTTAAAATCGGGCCACGGGTACGCCGAGCCCGCGGGAAAATCTACAGGGATAATTAAAATTTTTTAATAAGTTTAAAATCAATATGCGCGACACATATTTGAACAATTTATGGCATTTCATGCCAATTACTCCAATATTATAGACATTGTTTAAACTTAAATTTTGATTGCCGAAAATAATTAGATTCATATTAAAAAAAAAATCTTATCTTATTGATGAGAACTAATATATAGCTTTTAAAATATTTTATCTGAATACTTATAATTATTACAACATAATAATTTTAATTTCTTTAAATTGTTTTAAAGTAAGTCTACATTTGGAAGTTCGTTGCGACAATGCCTTGCATTTTCAACTTGTTAAACTTGTATCGAGTTTTATATATTTTATTTTCAATTGATTTTGTTGGGTTCGTTTCTAAACTAGTGTAATTCTCAGTGTTTAACAGTTCGTTGAATTTTGCGCTGTAATCATTTTTATCCATTACTACTGTTGCATTGCCTTTGTCAGCAGGTAGAATTATAATTGAGTTATCGTTTTTTAGATTGCAAATTGCTTTTATTTCATTACTACTTACATTTGGTTTTATTTTGTGATTTTTTTCTATTTCGATTTTGCATCGTACTCTAAATTCGCTTGCTTGATCTTCTTCGAGTTGGTTTGCTGTTTTCTCAATACAGCTGATTATTTCAAATGTCGGTATTGATTGTGTTGTTACTGCAAAGCTTAGGCCTTTTGACAGAATTAGTTTTTCTGTGTCGTTAATAGTTCTGTTTGATAAATTTATGATGGTGTTTAGCATGGTGTTTTAGCTTTTTAACGTTTTTGATTGCGTGTTACTTTTCTCTATAAATAGATTATTAAATTTCTTTATGTGAATTTCTTTTTGTTTGGAAAATTTCGATTCGTAGTAGGTTTTTGCACTAACGAGAATTTTATCAAAATAGTCTTTTGTTACCATTATCCGTAAGAAATTTATAATACCCTCAATATCTTGTTTTAACTTATAAATAATGTGTTGATGGTTTTGTATTCTTTCTGTCATCATACTATAACTTGCTCTTTCAAGGATCCTTGATAGTTTATTGCTTGTCTGGCCAAATTTGATTCTGCATCCTTTTGGTATTATTTCATTGTTTCTGCATTTTATTAAGAACGTGATCAAATTTCTGGAGTGTGATAGTTTTAGGTTTAAATTATCTAGGTGTCCAAAACAAATACAAATTTCAGGCCCATACCTGACTTGTAAATACTCCCTGTATGTTTGCCGTTGTTTGTTTTGTATTTTTCTTAATTTTTCTTGGGTATTAAACCACTCAGAGTTTTTAAAATTGTCTTTATTTACGTTCTGATCCATGACCTAGGATCGTTGTCAAAATAATAAAAAATTTAAGTTTGATATTTATGACTCAAATTGAAGATGATTTTGATTTATTAATCTTTAATTTGAATACATTGAATATATTGCGTGTTTTTACTTAAATTGATTTCTATAGGTTGTAGTGCGGCAGATTGTATGTTATTATATTTGAAATTATGATTTTGGCACGATAGAAAGTGTGCGCGTTGATTAGGGATGTAGAGGGAGATAGTGGGGAAAGTGTTGGTGATAGGTGGCACAAGATATTAAGTTAGTTGCTGTTGAATAATCGATAGTTTAAGTTTTTTAAGAAATATTTAATGGAGTTGGATGAGAATAATTCAATGTACCAAACTGTCCAAACTCCGACCTGAGGTTTTTTTGAAACAATAAAATTTAAGTTGAGTAACCGAATTGTTGAATTTATTGAGTCTCATAACCATTAAGGGCAATCCGGAAGATTACGTTGCGAATTTTATACAAAGCAGCACCTCAAGGTAGGGTTGTATTTTGTGGAAGAGGTTGGTATATAAAACTGTTTAGATTGCACATATATGCAGCTGAGTCTAACAAGCCCAAAAGTAATGAAAATTTACCATTCTGCATGCAATTTGTGTGATTATGCCACATCAAGAAAAGATCATTTACAAACACATACGCTTTCACACACCAACAAATGTCCATTCGCATGCAATTTGTGTGATCATACCACACCATTATATATATATATATATATATATATATATATATATATATATATATATACAGTGAAATGGCAACCTCGAAGAAGTTTTGAATTTTACAAAACCTTTGGCAACACTACATAATTCAGAAACGAATTTTTCTCCTATTTCTGCAACTACTCAAGAAATTACAAGAAAAAATGGCTAAGACATATCCTGTATCATGTTGACAAAGTGAGACTTCAGAATCTCATGTCAATATTCAACCTCGCGAAAATATTCAAAAATATATTCGATGTCACCTAAAAGAACAAAAACCATCTGCATGTAATTTATGTAACTATTCAGTGTGATGCAAAGCCAACTAAATGTTCATTTGAAGTATCATACTAAAGAAATTGTCAGTAAAGTGCGTATTTTTATATATGGTAATGCAACCTCGGTAATTACATGTCTCGAAATAAACAGTTACTTCAGTACCATCTGTTTTAACATACAAATGAGAAGCCATATCTGTGTATCATATGTGATTAGAAAACGTATCACAAATGTGCATTGATGTTTTAGATCGTCATTTAAAATACACTTATTATTGGTGAATTGTCTCTGTACTATGCAAATACAGACACACATTTCTAAAACCATCCGTTTAATTTTTAGGTTTTTATTTTTAAGCAATAATTTTTTATGTGTAATTATCAACACACGCCTTTTTCTTAAGCATGGTTTAAATATTTCTATGAAGTTGTGAATTAACCTGTATACATCTCATTTGTAAGGTACTTGATGTAAAGTTAAAATATACAGTCCAATAGTCACTAAAATATTCCATGAAACACCATAAGTTTTCTAGATTTTAAACTATACAAACTCGAAGGAAATCCTAATGCCAGGTTAATTTTAAATGCACTTCAAAGAATATCCGTTTTCCAAAAAAATGGATAATTAACTTTGAAAAGTGAGTAAACAATGCCTAGTTGCTGTTCCAATGCTAATAATAGCTAAACTAATGAAAAACTTACTACTGTAATTTCATACCTTTCGATAAAATTTGAATACAATCAAGCTTTAAAGCGAGCAACATAATTGAACTAACGACTGGGTTTTGATTCATCAATCATTCTTTAAAACAACACTTCTGTAATACCTTCTATCCTAAAAGGCAGAGTCTTCTTCATCCATTCGTCAGACCCGTCACAGCAATCACAAATTCCATCATTAACTTTAGTAGATGATATTACCTTGTGGTATGCTTTATATTCTACTTGTAAAGAACAAAAGAATATTCCATTTGAACAAGCATTAGTACCAGGCTCATCAGAACCATCCAAACAATCACAATAATCATCGTTAACAAAACTAAAATCTATTTTTTCCAGGCTAGTAATACAAGTAAATTGACCATTCAAATTTGGTGTATAAAATTGCTGTTGTTGTTCATGTGTTCCTAGTATTAGTGGTTTCTTATACTCTTGCTTATGTACATTAGTTAATTGAATAAACATGATTAATTGATATGTGATAAATATTGCAGCTATCACAAAAATAGGCTTTAGAAAAAACTTTATTTTTCTACCAATCAAAATGTTTTGCTTCTTATATGAAAACATCGGTAAACATGTTTATTTATATTAAAAACAAATTAAAAATCAGTTACTTAACCTATAAAATATTCATGCATTTCAATAAATGAAGGAGAAAAATATAGGATTTAATGTAGATGTTTGTCTTTACTTTTAGAGAAAATAATATTTAAATTTTCCATATCTTTTGAAGTTATCTTTATATCGAATTTTTAAACAAGTCTGTAAATATTGCAGCTATCACAAAAATAGGCTTTAGAAAAACTTTACCTTTCTACCAATCAAAATGTTTTGCTTCTTTTATGAAAGCATGTTTATTTATATTAAAAACAAATTAAAATTCAGTAACTTAACCTATAAAATATTCACTGCATATCAATAAATCAAGGAGAAAAATATAGGACTTAATGTAGATGTTTGTCTTAATTTTTAAGAAAAATAATATTTAAAATTTACATAGGGCGATTTTTCGCGACATACTTGAATTGTTCGAGTATGGTATGTTGAAGTATTCCCCCACTATCTAAAAAATATTTACTTGTGCGGCACCGCGAAAACGTATTGTAGTCTCCTAACCTCGCTTTGAATAATTACCCGGTAAAAGTCAAGTGCTTAACATACACAAGCATAACCTGGTACAGATCAGGGTATGTTCGTTTATCTGATAGAATGGTGCCGTACAATTTCCCCTCCAGTAAATTTTATCGCCAAAACGCAAGTTTAACACATACGCACATAATTAAGTATGTTAGTTTATGTCGCGAAAAATCGCCTATAGCTTGAAATTATTTTATATCGAAATTTTAAATAAGTCTGTAAGTTTTGGTGTAGGATGTTTACGCAATAGATGTATATATAATGGACTGAACAGAATACAACTCCATTGTACGGCGTTGGATGTCAATCGAGAGTTTAAAGAACCATTTTAAATGACTGTACACACAATGCACGGCGTTTGACGCCGCTTAACGTTAATAGTTGGCAAACTTTCTACTTTTACGCTCGCGAATGTCGAGCACGTTGAACTCGTAACCTTACTTTATTTCTTTGAATGGTTTGCGTACGAGCTTCTGTTGTTAGAATCCTTTTAAAAAACGAAATATTCCTACTTTATTGTTTTATAATAATTATTAACATGGCAACTTTTGAAGAAGAATTGATTGAAGTAGTTTGCGAATATCCAATTATATACGATAAACGGGCTAGTGATTATAAAAACACTACTTTGAAGCTATCAAATCCATTTTGATGTAAATAAAAGTAATCAGAGATTAATAAAATGATAACAGCTGAGGTTATTTCAATTGTTAAAATGAAAGTTGACGGCGTTCGTTCTGTGCAGCATTTATTTTCTTACGTTGACGCCGTTAAACGGCGTTGTATTCTATTTAGCCCTTAACTATACTGTCAGTTCTTTCCTATAATTCATTCGATTACTTACAATTTAGGTATTGCAATTATATAAAAGAAAAATATAATATTAATAATTAAAGTATATGTACAAGCACAAATAATATGTACGTACATACACTCATAAACAAACATACTCGCGCGCACACACACACACACACACGCACGTTCGCACACACACATTCATACATACACGCACAAACCTTTATAAACAAATAAGCGTGCATATATAATATTGTAGGCAGATGCATACCCAAATTAAACTTATATAAAAAATTAATAAAATAAATAAATGAATAACAATTTTAAGTTGGGTTTTAATGACAGTTGAAATAAAAAACACTAGCATCATCAATAATTTCATATATTGCTGTTTTACGTCTAATAAGAAATTCTAAAACACGCGATATTTTTAACCTATTTATGTAAAAATGCCATTGTATACTTTCGTTGTTGTCTTCTTTTTGTTTGATGGTAAACATATTGTAGCGAGCTACTATTAGGCAACCTATCAAACACACAAGCATCGTAAGCAATTTATATTCTACAGAAGCCTCGAACTTTCTAGCATATACCCGAGTATGAATCAACCATTTAATTCAGGATATATATAAGACCGCTGATGAAGTACAGAGTTAGCTCAGTTGTTGCCCAGACGCCGACGAGGCAGCAACGTACTTATACCTACCACCGCCTTCGGGCGATCAAAGGTGAGCAGCGGAACGGTGACGTCCTGAGGGAGTTCTCCAGCTATGCGGGGTGCCGAGGAATGGGTACACAAATGAAGTCGTCGGGGATGCACATCCGTCAGTCCTGTTTAGACGAGCTGCCTGACGATGGAGCGGGCTGTGGCGAGTTGCCATCCTGTCGGTCGAAAACCACAGGCCAGTGGACCCAGGATCCGGAATACTGTGTAGTTGGAGGACAACCAAGGGGAAGATCCGGGAAACTGCTCACTGCACCAAAACAAGAGGATTCCAGGATCAGGTCTTTTGGAATCCAGACCTACATATATATATATATATATATATATATATATATATATATATATATATTAAGAATATTAACTATAAACCACACAACAACTCACCAGAGGAAAAACATCTACAAGCTGAAAAACTCTCAAGTTAAAAGGCACTATAGCGACGCTGAGAGCGTCTCGTCCAGCTAATGCACGGTACAGAGTTAGTCTATATCTAAATGTCGAATATAAATTATATCATGTAATGTTAATTAGTTACGCTTTTGGAAGTACAAGAATGAATATAAATTTGTGTTTTGTGAACGTGTATACTGTACCGCCAGCTTGTAGAATACATAAATAGACAAAGGTGTAATAAATAAATTATAGTAGTGTTAGACCTATGGTTAAGAATTTAGGTTAAATAGCATTAGTGTGATAGTGCTTCATTGTGAAGTGGACTGAAAACATCTATAAACAAGGCATATACTGTTAATTAGACTTGTGAACAGTGAGTAATAAAAACTCTTGTTATTACTTGTTTTAATTTGGTGAAACGCGTTAATAGTAGCCCGTTACAATATATAAATTACTTTGGCTCTAAACCTTATCTCGGGGTATTAAACAAGTTTCTATACAGTTACCCTAGTCGGGGTTCTAATACTAGATACTTGTACAGAAGCTTTAGTACCTTGGATTCTCAAATAGAAATATGGCAAGCTCAAACAACAACATTGATTGATTTTTAACTAAACAAACGATTAGTTTAAATGCGCAAAGCCTTGTCACAACCGACTAGTCATGTATAATAACCTTATTCCAATTATTGTAATCTGTGCTGATATGTTTATAAATTTTGATTTTTCTACCTTTATCAAGTGTAATAACTATGTGATTAATACTAATACCTATCTTCAATATTTTGAATTGAGGATATCCCCTCGCATATGCTTGGAATTGATTGCTTCTGTCAATAGCCCTATGTACATATTACAATTGTTTGTTTTAGCGATACGACTAATTAGGAAAAAGAAATGCATTAATTGTTTTAGATATAGTAACTGTGACTTAATAGATTATAGATACTTTAAACTATCAGACGTTTATATATCTTGAGACTTACAATACCTACTCGCTGCTTGTTGTTCTTTTTACAAGTAAATGCTGCAACCTTCCAAATCTGCAACCTATATATCTTTCCACCATTTAAATTATTTAAGTCTGTTTTACTTGGACCTTCCTATCAAAGACAGATTTGTAGCACACCTAAATAGAAATAGGTACTTGGGTACCTATTAAGAATATAGGAATCTCGAAATTTCTATTTAGGAGTGCTACAAATCTGTCTTTGATAGGAAGGTCCAAGTAAAACAGACTTAAACAATTTAAATGGTGGAAGACAGTATAAGTTGTAGATTTCTATACATAATTTTCAATTTGAATAAATTTACCAGCTCAAAACACAATACAACTTTATTATTTTCAAATGTCAATTAGTAATTATACAAAATCAACAAAACTACAGTCTTTATTTTAATTAAATCACATATCCCCACTGTTTATACTACACAATAGCATAGCAAATCATCTTGCTCTCTTTCCTTTAATTATATGGATTCACATAATACTTTTCAATTCATGTAAAACACACTTCTACTACTTGGTTCAAATTCTAAATACATAAATTTTGATTTACAGATATTTACCTATTCATATTTTTGGGTTTATCCACTTTCTGGAAAGGAGTTTGCCAGTAACATCCTCCAGTTACTCACTACCTAAAAACCAAATATTGAAAATCAACAGCATCCCTGTGTATGATGGCCTAATTTAATCCGATTATTCCTGTGACTGTGTGCCTTGTTTATTTTAATATGTTGTAGCGGACTACTACTACCGCGTGTCACTAATTTAAAACAAGTAATAACAAGAGTCTTTATTACTCACTGTTCACAAGTCTAATTAACAGTATATGCCTTATTTATAGATGTTTTCAGTCCAATTAGCAATTAAGCACTATCACACTA
Source organism: Platerodrilus igneus (assembly GCA_036346225.1). NCBI lineage: Eukaryota > Metazoa > Arthropoda > Insecta > Coleoptera > Lycidae > Platerodrilus > Platerodrilus igneus. Next base: position 3,451,822 of record JARFIW010000507.1, on the reverse strand, counting down.
ATGAATTTACAAGCACTAATATCTACTTAAACTAAAATCTTAACAATAGGTCTATTAACAGCACTAACACTACTATTTATTTATTACAATTTTGTCTATTATTGTATTCTACAAGCTGCATGTACATTAGGCACGTTCACATAATATAAATTTATGTTTACTCTCGGATTTCCAAAAGCTAGTTAACGTTAAACGACATAATTTATATTCGACATTCTGATATAGACTAACTCTTTATGTCATCATCGGTCTTATTTATACCCTGAATTAAAAGGATGATTCATTCTCCAGTAATTGCTAGAAGATTCTCGGTCTCTTGAGAATATACAGTGCTTAAGGCGCTTGTGTGTTTGACGGGTTGCCTAATAGTAGCTTGTAACAATATGTAAACCTGACCTATTTTTCCAAGCATATGCCACCCGTCTATTATAATGTATTATATATTTGACTTGAGATCTTCTTGACCAATTCTAATAAATATTTTCTTGGATTCCTGGAATTTGGTGATTAATAATTGTTTATACATGACTAAATTATTTTTCTCAATGAGACAGCATCGGGTACTTTAGATTTATTCAACGTTTTGCTAATACGCATTTCCGTAACAAACACCAGTATTAATTAGGTGTCTATTAAATAATAGAACAAGATCACGTAAGTAAAATATATGTGCCAAAACCATTTGTAGAAACAGAGAAAGGTTCTATACAAACATCAATTTTTGTAAAATCGTATGATCACATCCCTATTAGCGATTTGATTTCAAATTAACTTTTGTATATTTACTGGTCTAGTGCTGGTGGTTATCATCTAATGGGTTTCTATTTTATTCTTGCAATTTCTCAAAAGTTTTGTCGAAGTTAGCATTGTTAATTGTTTTTGGTTGTTTTATAAAAGTTATAAACTACTCCATTCTGATGAATCCCAAAAGGCAGCCACTAGTCAATGGATGATTATATTCCATTTATGAAACAATCAAATTAATGTTTTATTAATGGCTCTGCACCCATTAGCTTTATTTGTATAGGTATTTTCTCTTTAGATTTTTCACAAAAGGGTGTGTGTATATATATATATATATATATATATATATATATATATATATATTGTCGTGGAAATGATAAATTAAGAGGGATAAATAGGCCAAGAAAATAAATTTGTAACGACTTGGTATATAGGAAATAGGAATAATAAATTTACGCGCGAAATTAATTAGCTTTGACATTGAAAACGGACTGATAATAACATATTTTTGTATTTCTAAATTGGAATGTTAAATTTACATAACGTGTAGAAGCTTTGGAGTACATGAAACTCAAGGATACGCATAATTAGTTTTAATATTTTAAATCAAGCGCATAGGATAATAAACAGAGCTTTTGGGTATATAAAATCAATAATGTAAACGAATATTTTCAATTTAACTAAACTAAACGTTCGTTAAATACAAATCGTAAGAAATGCTAAAACCTGGAAATATGATTTCAAATGGACACTTGCTTCATAGAAAAACCTAACAGTTAGAATAACAAGTTCAAGAAAACTTAAATGAACGTTGGAACAGAATTCTGTAGAATTGTATTTAACGGTCGATGTAAGAGATACTAAAATAACAGATGCTTTGAAGGCAAAGTGAAATGGAATATCCGTGGTGTAAGTCAGACAGAGAGCACGTATAATAAACGTTGGTTAAAACATTCGTTTGAAGTACGCGGCAGGTTTGGAGATCAACCACAACATCGATTTTCTGTTGCTTGAGGGGGGTTGTAAAAGAGACAGCAAATATGGGTTAAACGAAGGAAGATAGCTAAAGACTGGACATAACAATGGGGAAAGGTGTCTGATTGGTTGAAGGCTAGAAAGTTTTAAGAAGCTCGCGACCGTTGAATATTGTTGAACAGTTTTCAGGCTAAAAGCAGGGTGGAATGAGAATTCTTGGTTTTACAAATTCGTTACGCGCAACATTTTTAGAATCAGTTATGAGGAAAAGAGCTTTTCGACTGAAATAGGGTTCAAGAGGTGTATTAAAGAATATAAATACACTAGGAGACACGGTAAAGCTCTCTTACTCTTACTCCGATAGCTCATACATTGAGAGCTTTCTTACTCGTATGTTTACTTCGCTTGTAAAGCAACATCCAAATTTAAAAGTGTATAAAACAGCGTTAGTACAGTACGTCGATAGTTTATTAAACGTGTGAATTGCACAAGTGGGTGCTAGTTTGTAGACGGTGCTGTTACTACACTCAACAAACTAATTGGAAGGATGATACTAGGGTAAGCGAGATTCGAAGTGTTTAAAACGAGAATGCTTAAGGTTTAGTAATTACGGAAGATGATTAGTTTGGTCTAGACAATTATTGGGATAGAAACACTGAAGGCGGCTGTAGAGATTTGGATAGCTAGTGGAAATGAGTTTGATTTATGTATAACAGCAAAGTGTATGGATACAACGACAAGATTTTGGACATCTTCAGAGGCGATGATAAAAAAAAAGCTTACTCCAGGTAATGAAATTAATTTCTCTTGCGTTTGCTTGAACACTTGTGTTGTTATTTTGTGCTTGAGTGATTTGACATATTGGGGGTGTATTTTATGACCATAAAAACTCATTTGAAAGGGTATATGTAAAGGACAATTGGTATTTATTATTTAAAAGTGTAAATAAAGGACATAAAAATTTTGATGTAAGGAGTAAACGGATCTTTAAGGTTGTTTTAAACAAAAATGCGATGTAGTTAGGCATTTAAAGTAACTGGGTTTATACTGAGCTCACCATAGACCAGAATAAAGGTCAATTTAGGGTTGCACGACGGGCCCATCTACTCGTATAAAATAAAACTGTGGAAATAACTTGAAATCATGAAATTTTAAAAGAATGTAAGGACGGAGATTGTACTATTTTATAAAGCTATATATACGAATGTGTAAATATTTTCTTGGTAACGAAAACTTTTAAACCTGTATAAATAAAAGGTTGTATGTTTCGTTGCATTATTTGAGTGGTGGTTTTATTTGACAGTATATGTGAGAAAGAGTGAACTTAGGATGGCAAGTATCCAGAAAAAAGCAGATTTTAGAGCTAGCTGGGGTGTGCAGAAATAAGGAGACGTTCCAGAAGTATTGGAAGATTTTGTTTTTTTATTATTTTTCAGAAAAATTTTATGACGACACAACAAAGCTGGCACTCGGTTTTTAGAGACATCCACAGCATTTTTATGGCTCCCAAGCGTGGGACTCGAAGGCGATTCTCGATTTAAAGGTAATCCACAGCAATATATGTATGTGTATATATATATATATATATATATATATATATATATATATATATATATATATAAATCAAGCCATATTTGCATAGCCATAAATAAAAGTTTTGGTTTTGCATAAAAGTCTAAGTTACCATATCAGATTATTAACTTTTATTGTGTATAAAAATCAACTCACTTTGTGCAACTGCCTACCATTAAACATCTATAAAATAGAACAAATTGAAATGCAAAAATGTTATGAAACCATGTTAATTATCATATATTATAAATATAACTTATAAAACGCAAAATTAAACTAAGGTCAATATAATAGTTATGCAGGAAATTATTGTAGTTACACTATTATTAAATAATATCTATTTTAGATAAAAGCAATTTATGATTTTATTTGTGGTGTTTACTATTGGAAGTTTGGTAGTCAAGAAAACAGTTTTTCTCCAATCGTCTCAATCTCAGTTATTTATAATCTAAGCTGTGGATTTTAATAGACAACCCTGAATGTCATTTAAATATAGTTTTTTAGGTTAGGGTGGGTTTAACATTTGGAATTAACCGATTCCATATGTTCATAAATACAGTTTTTAACTAATTATGAAAGATAAAGTGATACATTGTTAAATTGTATAGACACGTTGTAATATATTTTACTTTATTTAATAGGTTACGATAACCTTTAGAAAAATTCACAATGACTACCTGGGACGAAGTCAAAAGATTAGCTGCCGATTTTCAAAAAATTCAATTAAGTTCCACCACACAAAGGTAAGAATTTGAATCAAATACATGTGCACAAATTAAATTATTATAGATTGTCGGAACGAAATTGTGTTGAAATACTATCATGGCTTATAGACAGAAAGATGATTGATATTCTATTTACTGCTGATGGAAGAGAATGTTTAACATACCCACAATTCGATCAAGAGATTCTAGGTGAAATTTATGTGAATAATGGCAGAGTTAATTTTGTAGATGCCGCAAGATCTATTGGCGTAAATTCGGTTCATGTATTGAACCGAATGGACGATCTTGTACGATGTCATAAAGATGTCCATTCAGTTCTAGGACAATTAATTGACTCTTCATATATAACTAAGATTGCTAACGAAATTAATGGAAAATTGATTCAACAGGGTCAGATAGATGTTAACGACTTGATTATTTACTATGACTTACCAGCAGACTTTATGCTTCAGCAAGTTATAGAGAAAAATATGGGAAAATTGATTCACGGCATTCAAGATAAAAATGATCCAAGAGTATTTTTTACTGCATCATTTGTTGCCAGAAGTAAAGCAAAAGTTAGAGGATGTTTAATTGGTTTAACAAGGCCAGTGACAGTTGCAGCAATTTTAAATCAAATTAATATGACTGAAAAATTATTCTTCTCTTTTTTTGACCAAACTATAACATACGGATTTTTGACCAGTAGAATGTCAGGGGCACATTATGTACCAAATGTATATTCACGTACACAGGTTTGTATAAACTTTTTTTCATTGAAATTTAGTTTACCTAAATTAACCAGAGTATGAAATTGGGGTAAAAAGTAATGTACAAACGCACATGTCTGAAATGGGTAGAATTTTGTATTTTACCTACAACCAGGCAGATACTGCCTATATTAATTATTGTATTCACAATACGAGCATGCTACAGACATATTCTTGACATTACTTTAATTGAGTAACAAAACAAAAAATTTGGAAAACATTTTTCTAGATTCCTCGTAACTAAATAACTTTGGTCAAAAGTGGGTGCCACTATTTAATGGACAAACATGTCTGATTTAGTTCTTGCATTAGAATTCATTTCAAAATAATAAAAACTAAATTCTGTGGTATTTTTTTTAAGTGAATTGGGCAAGTGCAAGAAAAATTAGAAAGGTGCATTTTATTCTTCGAACAGGTCATCAATTCATGAAGAAGTGGGAGTCAAATGCATTTATAATTGAACTTCAAAATCTTAACTGTCGCTTTCCTTACACCAACACAAATTTAATTTTTATTTTAAACTTTGTAGTTTTGCCTTGGACTAACGAATTTCAAATTTTAATACATTTCCTAGAGATTTTGTTTAGTACTTTTGTTTCAAATTCATATTTTAAAGTTCTAATTTATTTGTGAGCCATTCCTACTGAAACAATGTGTAAACGAAAAAACTTTGAGCATTTGCATGAATAATTGCTTTGAATTGGATTTGCTGTTTTAATATTTAATGTTGAAATTCAAGATTTTTATTGACACTACTTTATGTTGCTTAGTTTTATGAAGTCATAATATAGACTTGTATTTTTTACAGAATGAATGGGTCAGTAACTTCTACAAACAAAATGGTTATTTAGAATTTGATGCATTATCAAGAATAGGCATATCTGACCATAAGACATACTTAAAAAAACAGTTTGTTAATGAAGATATTTTACAGTTACAGTCGTGCATAATTTCAAAGCAAATTCTTGAACGAATTGAAGCCGATATTGAGGAGTCTATTTCGAGTAAATCGCACGTTGATGTACAAAACAATCTTCCATCAGTATTAAGTGATGATGATATTAAAATCATACTAGACAAACTTCTCACTGCTCATAAGATAAAATTGGTTGTTGTGATTGATAACTATGTTATTAGCAAAGCATTTATCGATACCTTAGCAAAAAGTTGTGAAAGTCTTATAGAAGAACGTGCAAAATCTGCAGTCACTTCAGGTGTCTACCAGCAGTATCAAACTGATCTTCAAGTAGCATTTGTTAAAAGTCACAAGGACGATGGAGGTGATAACATAAAAGTTGATAAACGTGAAGAACGAAGGAAGAAAGCAGCTAGTGGTAAGAGTGGGGGTGGGACACAAGGTAGGGAAACTAAGACTAAATCCGTAAAAAAGCTTTATAAAACCAATAAAAAAGTTGATAATGAAGAGGATGATGTTGAAAAGAAGTATAGTTTGGACCTGATTAGGTTTGACGATGTTAAAAATCTTATTCAATCTAAATTGGAGGAAGAAGGTCTTTCTGAACTAATTGAAAATATTTGTAACTATTTATTGCCTATATTAAATGATACCGCATTGAAAACTGCTGCTAGAATTTATGCGACTACTGTATCGGATGTCACTGCTACTCGTCGCAATACTCACAATGATACCCAAACGAAACTTAATTCCCTTTTAGGAGATATTCGTATGTTTGAAAAAGGTATTAAATTATTTCCAAATGAAACTCAGCAATCATTATACAAATATTTATTAAAGACACTATGTACAGATGTAGTTAATGAAATGTTAAATTACATCGCACTCGAAGTGGGACTAAAAAATGCTATAACAGATACATGTACAAATGAACAGCGAATGAAGTTTGCTGTTGACTTAGGTTCTGAATACCAAAATTCGTTCCAAAATGTTATTAAAACACTTTCAGGACAAAATTTAGATGAATTTATGGTATCAGCTGAAGAAGGACTTACAGCATGTAGCATGATATTGAAGAAAATAGATAAAAAGAAAGATCGAGTTGTCATTTTGAATCACAAGCATGCTTTGTTAGAGCAGCTAGATAAATGTGATGATCCTGCTCTAATTTTACATTTAGCTAGTTTAGTACTTTTTATTAGTGCTACTCAAAATATGCTGCATGCAAGTGGTAAGCATGTTGCATCGATATTAAGTTTTTTAAAATCTTACCTTACTCCAGAACAATCGATGGAACTTATGTCTTTCTATGGTAAGTGCTTATTATAATATAATTATAAATAAAAACAGTTTTGTTTTTTTTCCAGAATTAGTGACAGTAGTATTGGGAGGTAGTGCAGAGGCTGATAAAGCAAAAGATGAATTAAACAACAAAATTCCTATTATAAAAGCTATTGCAAATGATTACAAAAAAAGTGGTACTACTGCCGATGGGAAATAGTAACATTTCTGAAATGTGTACGGTCTTCATTCCTGATGACTTCTAACATACTATTCTGGGTATAAGTACATAATATGTATCTTGTATAATTTTAAAGTATCTCAATACTATATACATGGAGCTTTTTGGGGTACATAGATACAATAATTCTCAACGTAAACTTTATTAATTTCAATAAAATCAATAACGATTAAACATTATACTTAAACAAAACCCGCCATTGCCATTTTCTTTCAAGCAACAACTTCCTGTGCAACACCTTACCCTAGTACCAACCTAAACAAGAAAACCACTATTGCTTAATATTTGGGGCAATATTCAAACATATAAGGTAAATATTTCTCCACAGCACAGCCGACTTGACCTCTTGATTGCCCCTATCAAGGTACCAACTAAACATCACAAACTTTTTAATACAAAATTATAAAGCTTACATAAATCATCATAATCAAAAATAATTCATAAACATCACAAGTACAATAATTCAACCATTAACAAAATATATAAGCAACACTAAGCTAAACAAATTAAATTATATATATGGATAAAATGACCATTTATAGTTTTCGTCAGAGCGGGAGACCTGCAGAATTTTTAACAAAACAAAAACTAATTGCTGTTTTAACTGCTTTTTATTTATTAATAATAAGAAAGTGAATGAATAATATAACGTCTCTAAAGACTTGTTTTGTATTTGTCGGCGGAGCAAACTGTTTCAAAATATTGGGTCTCGTTTTAAAGTAAGAATGGTGCTGATTACATGATTTGATGTTTGTCTTGGTGATCAATATGACATTCATTTAGCCTAAAGCTAAAGCAGGACTTTTTGCTCTTACTGGGGACAGCGGGACAGACAGTGTGAAAGTGGGACTCTCATGCCCAAAGCGGGACGTATGGTCACGTTATATATGATTACCACAGGTTGCAATTTATGATAGACCAAAGATCGAGCTTGAGCCTAAACTATCTTAATTCATAAAAGTTTTAATCTCGATGCCTCCTGGACCCCATCATAATAAGTAAATAGGAAAACTAAAAATAATAAAATTGACTGTTTGAATACTTGTAGTATTTATTATAAATTTTCCTAGTTGTTGGATTGAAAATTGAATAAAACATGCATTCTTTACCTTAACTGCTAGATTTTCATTATCGCTGATCTCGTAATCACTAGCGTCACTCATTTTTAAGAATTTAGTATCAATATATAGTTTGTAATGACTTGGTTGAGAAAGCCATACATTGTTTACATTATTTTACAATTTTCAAAAATCAGTAACTAAAAACCAGAAACTTATACACTTTTGCGTTATAGTCCATTCGATTTAACTTTAGAATGGCGTCAAATGTAGTAATGAAATGTTGGCAACTGTATGCAAATAAATATCTAGATTTGCGCTTGAAGGATACTGTCATTTAACAGAATAAAGTGTTACACTTTTTTTTAGACGTGTCCGACTATCCATAGATCAACCAGAAATAAATTTTAAAAAAAGGCAAGTCGGAGCATGCGGCTTGGGTGGTTGATTCACTTCGATCAACTCCCGATATATTCATAAAGGTCTTGACAAAGTTGTAGGTTTATCCGTAGTTAGAGTGACCTTTGGAATCTTCCGGACTAGCTTGGGACTCTAATTCCCGCGATCAACTATAGAGACTTTCAGGGGGGTTCCTATTCTACGGACATATTACGGCGCCACTACTTTATTAAATTTCTTTTTACTAGACAACACTACAGGGTAAAAGTAGAAACCTTCTAGTGTATAACGTGCCTTAAAGGATATACTTTTATGTTATACTCTTAAGTTCACTCTGTAAGAGAATACAATCACTCTTAATAAATGGGGTTATTGTCAATAATTTATATCTCATCCTCATAAGTGCATAACTCTATCTGTGATTTCAATTAATTTAATTTCAACTAAATAATATTACTTTTAACACTACTTGTGATAGTAAGGTGAATAGTTCTTAAAATAATTGAGTTGGTATCTCAAACCAGTTTTTCTAATCCTAGGTCAACCTTCATGACCAGGACTTTATAATTTAAACTCTTCTCTATCGTTATTGTATGTAAACATATACCTGTATTAATAAAATTAAGTCAACTTGATGTATCTATTTCTAATGAAAAGTTTAGTTTCACAAAATCAAATGAGAGTTACTTCTTTTAAATCAATCAGTATTAATTTAAGAATTGAATTTATATTTCATAACAAAACACGTAATTAATTATCGAAGGTGGCCAGATCTGTTTCCTACGATTTACAATTAAGATTATAAAGTCATTTAATGTTACATTTACCTAAATTCAGTGCTATACTCATGATCATATTTTAAATTGCAAGATTTCTAAAATTAAATCCATCTTATACGGACTAATTTATCTTATACTTGACTTTTAGATCAATAATATTGAATAAAGTTTCACATAACAATCCAGCAGTTTGATGTTCAAGAGAAATGTTTTTGAAACGACTCGCCCAATATTATTTCAGAGGAGGTAATCTGGCTTTTCTATGACGTAGAAAGCCTATTACCAGATCGTAACCTAAACAGGTGTTTCTAACTTGCATGGTTATTTGCAACGGCATCTAAAACGTGTTCTTGCACGGGCTCATTGGGGCCAATATTCTGCCTCCGTAGGTTGCGACATCTTGATTAATCCGTACTGCTACATTTATTGTTTAACATATAATTCTATCAATTCAGGATTCTTTTGGTTGTACTCTAGGTGACATAAGTTATAATAAACAAAAGTTTCTCATTGCTGCATTAAATTTTATCGATCCATATCTAAAGGTAGTTGCGCTACAAGGTAATAAAATTTATTGAAATTTTCTGGATAGGAATTATATGAACCATTGGTTATAATTGACTTGATTAATTATTCAGACGTGCCATGAATATAGCTATACGGAGCCTTGCTGCCAGAGCACTAAAGAATAACATCTTAGCATCTTGGTGGTTGGACTACAAGTGATGGATTTTCCGTTGCAGCTGGCGATATTTGACAGAACAAACAACCTGAGGCGTGTTACAAAACTGGTAGATGCACAGCTACCCTGTGACTTTATTTGACTTGGTCGTAACAAATTTTAGTTTTCTGATTTGTTGAGCATTATTAGAATTTATCTTATGAAAATTATACGATTTTTGGTGTTGGGCAAATTTATAACACAAAATATTTTATCGAGAAAACGATAAGGAAACTAATAATGACCGATTCGTTGCAATATTGATTCGTAAGGGTCTTTAGAAAATTAAACTGTTTTAAAAGGTACACAGTTCTGTACGGTGTTGCCACCAATCCTTCTTGCAGATGGGAATATTCCTATAGCTTTCATTAAATATATTTTAATTTAATCTATTCAGTTGTGACGCCATCTTAAAGTTAAAGTGAATGGACTGATATAAATACCTTTAGTTGAAAACATATAACATAATGCAAGCTAAACTAGCGATATGCATGGTATAGAAGAAGCCAAATACTTAAACATACCAGAAGCACAACATGCGTAGTTTGTGGCGGGCATTTATAAACATTCTGGCGATTGAACCTGTTAAGCATAACTATAGTCACAGATTTTTGTTTCTTTGCAAGTTATTGACACATGTTATATCACATTTTATCCTACATGATCAACATTATAATTAATTTTGCAACCTGCTCAAAATACTTACAAAAAATAACCTATTGTTAAATTTCTTATATCTTGATGTTATAAACATCCTCTTTTTATGAAAATAGTGATTTGTGCTTCTTTGACTTTGAAAAGTGTGCTAGTTTTAGTGAAATAATTAAATGGTTCGTTTATATTGAACGTTCAGTGTTGCTTTCTCTTTATTGTTTCAAGTTAGTTTGGGCAACCACACATTAATTTCTGTATGGGAAGTAGACAGTTTATTTTCACTTATATAAAGAGACACATTCAGAAAGAAATAGTAAAAGCATAATGTTAAAACCCTTGGAAATTTTGATTCTGTGAATTGTCAAGTTCTGTTTATCTTGAGTACAATTTACATCACGCAACAAAATTTAAAGCGATTGTTTACATTGTGAAATATATACCATTGGTGTTAGTTAGAAGTCAAATCTTTCTAAAATGTTATAATTTGCATTGTCTTTTCTAGCTATTAATTACTACTATTTAATTATTTAAATTTATATGTATTGTGATTTTTGTTAATAAATTTCTTTTATATTGGTATTGTTTTTGTGCATTTAATTTCCTTGTGCAATTTTTATTGCCAGACATTAAGCAGGAATTGAATCAATATGTATATATATCTCTACACTGTTCAGATTTTAATGCCCGACTTTTTGTCGAAGCAATTCAATATAGCATTAATTAAGTAATATTAGTAAATGACTACTTCTATAGACCTTACTTTTAATCAAGTGATGTAAAGTTTTCTTATATTTTTATATTTATATTTTTTTCTATGGTGAATTGTAATTGTGGATGGAAAGAACTAAATTTATTTATGGTTTCATCTATTTTATCAACTGCACATAATACAATCATCGACGTAGCGTTGTAAGAAGGTTGGTTTAAAGCTCAATTGTTTTATGATCGGGCTTTCTAGTTCTTGAAGGACTAAGTTTGCTATAGTAGAAGATATTAGTGAGCCCATAGCTTTACCAAATATCTGTGTAAAGATTTTTCCTGAAATTTAAATTGAATTAAATTAAATTTCAGGAAAAAGTCTTTACACAGATATTTAATACAGTGATGGACTCACCATATCTTCAACTATAGCAAACTTAGTCCTTGAATAATTAGAAAGCACGATCATAAAACAATTGAGCTTTAAACCAATTTTCTTCAAACGCTACGTCGATGATTGTCTTATGTGCCTACCAGTTGATAAAATAGATGAAACAATAAATAAATTTAATTCTTTCCATCCACGATTACAATTCACCATAGAAAAAGAAAATAATAACACAATAGTATTTTTAGACCTACAGATCAAACATGACAGTTCAAGAACAATTTCTACAAATTGGACAACAAACCAACATGGAGTGGTAGATATCAAAGCTACAACTCGGCTGTACCTAATCAATATAAGAAAAACGTAGTCAATACCTGAATTGAAGGGGTGGTCCTATTCATCATCATCATTAAGTCTTCAGTTCTAGAACTGGTTGGACGCGTACCCTCATTGTTTCCTAGTCTGAACCAACCTACACATTTCCCTGAAATTTGGTCACTCTGCATCTATCACTATTTGTGTGCTAAAGTCTGATCTCGGTCTACCTCTACCTCTCTTTTCCTATCTCTGCTTGTAATATATCCCGTACTATTCCCCACAAATGCCTTGAAATGTATCCTGTCCTATTTCTCCTATTTTTTTTCGTTTTCCACAGATATCTTTATTCCTCTACTATTTCAACAACCTATTTGTTATTAACTTTGTCCATGCTACCATCCTCATACATCTGAAGCATAACATTCCAGAAGGCTTCTATCTCTTTTTGTCTGCTTTTCCTACTGCCCCTAATTCATAGATAGATGTACTATGCTGTGCTCCACACTATGCTTTGAACAGTTTTCTTCTTGTAGCTATGTTCTTTCTTGTTTGATGCAGGTCTGTCACCTTCTATTGTTTTACAGTTATATACCCTACTTCAGTTGTATGTAAAGGGGAGTAAGCATCCTTTGGCTGCCAAGTTGTCCCAGCACTTGAACCTTTGTCGAATTAATAGTTTTTCCAATTTATCCTTTCGCACAATCAACATTAGTTGAAAATATTTCACAACCAACACCTGTAGTTGTTTATAATAATCATCAGATTTAAGAGTACTTATTTTTTCGTCATTGGGTTTTACGTCTTGAAACTGGTTGGACTTGTACCTCACCTTATTTATGTTCTGAGCTAGCCTATACAGTTCCCTGCAATTCTCCCAACAGCCTATATACAACTCGATTCCCTTCTATTGCATTCTAATTATATGCCCTATTTCACCGAGATTCAGTGGTATGTGAAGGGGGTTAAGCAGCCTGTGGCTGCCAAGGATCACCCAACACTTAGACATTTGTCGTATTAATAGTTTTCCAGTATATCCTTTCGCACAATTAACATTAGTTGAGAATATTGCAAAACCTATATCTGTAGTTGTTGTAATAATCACCATGTTTAAGTACAGTAATTATTATTGTCATTAGTTTTTCCATCTTGCGACTGGCTGGAAATGTACCTCCACTGATTTCAATTCTGAGCTAGCCTACACATTTCTCTGAAATTCTTACAGCCCACATCTTTCACTATCTGTGTGCAGTAGTATAACCTAGGTCTATCTCTGCTTCCCTTTTTTCCTATCTCTGCTTCTAATATATGCCGCACTATTCCCTCATGTCTTAGTATGTGGTCTATCATCCTATCTCTCCTATTTGTTTACTGTTTTCGACATATTCCTTTCTTCCCCTACCATTTCTAGTACTGCTTTCTTCTTAACTTTGTCTGTCCACGATATCTTCATCATTCGTCTGTAGCACCACATTTCAAAGGTTTCTAACTTTCTTGTCTGCTTCGCCTACTGTTCAGGCTTCACAGCCATACAGTGCTGTGCACCGCACATGTTTTAAACAATCTTTTCCTTGTTTCTATGTTTGTGGTCTTTGAGCACAGTAGTTGCGTTGTCTTGTTAAATGTAGCACGACTTTGTGCTAATCTTTGTTTTATATCGTTTGTGCTTTTCCCATCCTACGTTATTTGACTTCCTAGGTAGCAGAAATCCTTAACCTCTTGTAAGTTCCTGTTACCTATTTGTATTCTGGTTTTTGATTTATTTTCCCTCTTTTGCATACTAGAACTTTAGTTTTATTTTTGTTAATTTTCATACCATATCTCTGTTAAAACTGTTTCCATTTCATTAAGAGCAGCTTCTAACTCTTCTTTGCTAGATGCTAATACCGCTATATCATCTGCAAATCTAAGCATATCAATCTTTTGTTCCTGCATATTAATTCCAAATGTCTTCCTGCTTTTGACAGTATTTATTGCCTCTTCAATGTACAAGTTAAAAATTAATGTGGATAAGGCACATCCCTGTCTCACCCCTTTCCTAATATTTACTTCTTTACTTTCTTGCTCTAATTCTATTACCGCGGTTTGTTCTTTGTATAAGCAATGTACTATCCGTATATCCCTAAAACTAATTCCAATCTTTTTGAGTATGTCGAACATTTTTTTTCATTTCACATTGTCACGGTCCTATTATCGCACAGCAAACACTAAAAAAACATAATAAAAGTAAAAAAATCTTGGAAAATAACACTTATACAAAACAATTTTATGAACCCTTTATTAGAAAATAAAATACATAATATATTTAATAATGCCAATAATAATAGTAAAACTAATCAGAAAGACACAATAATAGAAATTGAGTATACATCCGGGTAAATTTAAAAATGTTTGAAAATTCATAGTATCCAGGTAACACGCAAACCTAAATAATTTTACGAAAACGTTCTATACGAATCTAAAACCTACAATAGAAAATAAAAATAAAACATTCGGTTTACAAAATTAATTGCATTGATTGTATCGGATGTTACATAGGAACCACCAAGCAGTAAATTCATAAGAGAGTTTACGAACATAAATATTCAATCCAAACGAGGAACAAAGAAAGTACAGCACTTGCAGCGCATGCAATTGAAATGTCACACCAGTTTGACTTTAAAAATGTTAAAATTTTGGGTACTGAAGTAAACAATAATAAAAGAAATGCATTGGAAACTATACATTATTACAATTTTATTGGTGATACATTTATATGGTCGATAAAACAGTTTGCAAAGTATTACACTTTAGATGGTGATACATTTATATGGTGATAGTTCCTAAAAGTCGGTAATACAGTTACCAAAGTTCATAAGATACATTGCGCAAGCGCAATAAGAAAAGCGAGTGACGCCTCTAGCGGAGGGCAGCGCGAACCCCTTTTACAGGTTTCGCGTGGCCAACTACCATGACGTCACCGATACAAAAGGTATATTGCGCAATAATCGGAAATTTACATAATTAAACACGATAAAGCAAACAAATTAGCTAATGATCTACTTACATCAAAAATCCGGCATTCGCACAAAGTTGCGCTAGGGTAGGCCTCTATTGAAGTCCATCCGGCTACATCCCGGAGGGATTAAAGATGGTGATTCCTCCGGAACTGCTAGCGGGGCATCGACATCAGGGTCGTGGAGTCCAGTTTCGCCTAAGGTTGCAGATTCATCATTTACCTATGCAGAGAATGACGGAAAAAAGGTATATGGTACGACAAACAAAAGACAAGCAAGCAAGGAAACTCTACATAGGTAAAGCTACGATACGTCACTACAAAACGACCACTCCACTCCAAGAACCAAGGCAAAAGGCCACGTTCTCGAGAAAAAAGGAAAACTCACCACTTTTCCCCACTCTTTGTCTAGTATTCTTCTACCCCTCTAGGGACACGCACAGTGCGCAAATGCACTACTATGACGTACGGAAGTACCGCCTAGTCTATTTAAAATTCCCGCGCACCGCGCCTTTTGAAAATATGGCGCGAAACTTCCATACATCAAAACTTAACCTAAAAACACTGTTTAAGTGCAAATTGCACGTAACAATCGCGACAAAGCCACAAAAGAAAAAACTTAAAAAGAAAAGTCTGTTAGCACAGTAACAGCTTAAAATCTAAATCCTAACTACCCTACATAAACCCTAACTTAAAATCTACAAAATGTTTATATAAGGCGCCACCTGGTTTTTTGATCGATAACCCGTCTACCGAAGTACCAGGAAACGGAATAGGTAGCCCCATAGTCTTTGACTACACTAATCATCGACAGCACAAATTTGTCGGGGAGCATGAAACACTACTTAACTAACACGGGTGCGACAAGTCGCCTAAACTATCTAAACCTATCTAACTAAAGCTAACATAAAAGTTCTTATGTGTAAACACACATGAGTGTTGCATCAACTGTTCCTTGTTGGCAAGAAGTGCCCAAATTTAAAAATGTTCATGGAGTGCGTCACTCTGCACTCTAGCAAATTTTGTTACTGGTACTTTGGTTTTCCAACGATGCACATTTAAAACTTGTCCATGACATAGTTGTGAATCAACAAATTTACCAAAAGTACCACCTACTAAATCCTTACATGCTAACCTAACAATTTACATTTCTATATTGGGTTAGCTTTTTCACTTAAATATTAAAAAAAATAATTCCCACGTCTGGTCATAGATACCACACGTTAGGACGATAAAAAGATAAGGCAAGATCTCATATTGTTGTTAAAGATAGTAGATAAGATAATGATATTAAGCTTAAGTTGTTATCCTCAAAGGTAATGGATAAGATAAAGGTATTAAGCTTTAGTTATTATTTGAGATACTAGATAAGATAGCGCGATATTAAGCTAAAGTGATTATTAGAGATAGTAGGTAAGGTAACATGAATTTAAACAAAAGTTATTACTAAAGATAACCGGTAAGATAACGCGAAATAACTCGAAGTCATTCCTAACGGTAGTCGGTAAGATAACGAGAAATTAAACCAAACTTATTACTACGGTAGTCGGTAAGATAACGATATTAAACTAAGGTTATTATTAAAGGTAATCGGTAAGATAATGATATTAAAACTAAGGGTATTATCAAAGATAATAAAGAAGACAAAGGTTTTGGCCTAGTTATTACCCAAGACAATGAATAACAACAAGTAGAGTGGCTCCACTACGATAAGAAAATCAGACAAAAGTTGACACGACAACTTAAACGTATCATTACAGATACAAACACACAAAAACAAACTGTTTTAAGGTAGTTTTTCAAAACGGTAGCACCCTAAACACACAAAAATGCCCAATTATAAGCAGGTAAATACAGATACACTGTCCCAATATGCTAAAACAACCGAGAATTTAATAAGATAACAATAAGAAACAATAGCACCTCACCACAAAGTTCAATAAAAAACAATGAAAAAAATGTTTATAAGTTATGGTGATTTCGTAGAAAAAGAAACAAATAATGATGTGGTATAATGTGGGCGACTGCAATAATTCAGAGGAAAAACACATGGAATAGATAGTCCTAGTTTTTGCAACTGCGAATATGAACTATTTCTTACAATGGCATAGGTCATGACTCCTATGTTGGTCCAAGGAAAAAAATCATCCACTCAACATCAGCTAAAACCAATCATAAAAATTCAATGAGTTATTACAACCAAAGTTACGACAATTACCACACAATTAAACCATGTAAGAGAAATACTAAAACCCAAATAATATGCAGTAGTAAAACTTTGAGGGTTGATTAAATGAAACAACAAAGTTATATTGGGGGTGTAGAGAATGAAGTGATATATAACTAACGGTATGGTCAAGGAAAAGTCAACCAAAAGAAAAAGATAGCTAAATTAAGATAAGTAAAGTTAAACGTGTAAGAAATTATATACTATATGCAGAGAGGGAATAAGTAATTAAAGTTAACTAATTGATGGTGAGAACAAAAAATATTAGGTAAATAGTGAGGAGCATGGAACATGAAAAACTTAAGTAGCATTTGGGTCAGCAGAGAATGGCTTAAGGTCTTTAATATGCCACCTGTCTTGGCGTTTTCCTACAGCATCCTGAAGTTCGTAGATAAGGGGACTAATGACACGAGTGACTTTACAAAGAATGAATTTAGGGGCTAATTTTGAAAAGAATTTCTTAGATGCATTCGATAAGACATAATTCTTTTTCCAAACTTGTTCGCCCAAGGCGAAGGAAATATTTCGTTTACGTAGGTTATAGTGGTTCTTGCTCTTTTCGTAAGCTTTTAACAAATTTTTTCTAACGTCGTTAAAGATAGAAGGTAATGACTGTTGGTCTTTGTCCCAACGTACTTTATCGTCAAATTCAATTACGTTAGTATCGTCAGGCACTAAATGCATAGTAACTCCCATCGATTGAGGTATATCTTCCAAAAACAAGAAATGACGGAGTGAATTGGGTTGCTTCGTGTTTAGATGTACGCAAAGCTTGAGCAATTTTAAAGATATGTTCATCCCATGTAGTATGGTCTGAATCAATATAGGACGAAATAGCGGTAATTAAGACTCTATTTACTCTCTCGGTAGGGTTTACTTGGGGATGGTATTTTGCGTTAAACCAAATTTTTTGAACTTTATAACTTTTAACGAAATTCCGAAAATCTTTAGAGATAAATTGTGCCCCATTGTCACAAAGAATAATCTGGGGACACCAAAGATAAGAAAGACATTTTGTTCTAGGAATTTAATTATAGCTGCGGAAGTAGCTTTACGTAAGGGTTGCACCATAACAAATTTAGAAAACCAATCGGTAACAACTAAAAGATATTGATTACCTCTTTTCGATCGATTGAAAGGTCCTAATAAGTCAAGCGATATTAATTGAAAGGGATAAGATACACGTTTAACGTTACCCATTAAACCAGGACGAGCATCTTGTGAACTCTTATGAGAGCCACAAATTTTACAGCTCTTAATATAGCGACAAACAGATTGCTTAAGTGTGGGCCAGTAATATAATTCAGATATTTTAGCGAGAGTTTTTGTAACACCAAGGTGCGCAGCTATGGGATCATCGTGACATAATTTGAGCACCTCACTGCGGTTTGCAGTGGGCACGACCAGTTTCCATTCAGGGATATTCGATATTTTATGTGGAGACGAAGATACAAATTTATATAGTCTATTATTAGTTACACTAAAGGTAGGAAATTTATCGGGATTATCAGAAACTTTTTTAATCATATTGAGGTACCAGGTATCCAGAATTAAATTTGGAAGGTTAAGAGAAACGACATCACGAGATAAGGCATCAGGTACGATATTTAATTTGCCAGGCCTATGCCTAACGTCAAAAGTGAATTGAGATATACGCAAGTTCCATCTTGCCAAACGACCTGCGGGCTGTTTCAAGTTATTAAGCCACGTGAGAGCTGCACAATCAGTGATTACGGTAAAGTGTGTACCTTCGACATATCCTCTAAATTTCTCGATGCCAAAGATAACGCCCAATAATTTTCGTTCGGTAGCTGAGTATTTTTGTTCGGCAGAAGTTAAGGCACGACTCGCATAAGCGATTGGATGTTCTAAACCATTGTTTACCTGGAATAACATTGCACCTAACCCAGTAAGTGAGGCATCAGTTTGTATATAAAACTTTTCATCGAAATTGGGTGAAATTAAGATAGGTGCTGAAGTGATTAATGTTTTAATTTGTTCGAAAGCCTGTTGGGATTCTAAATTCCACTCGATAGTTTGGGATTTCTTTTTATTTTTAATTAAAGCGGTAATGGGTGCAGATATAGTTGAAAGATTGGGTAGAAAGATGCGATAATAGCTAATCATTCCAATTAAACGTTTGATTTCGGTAACGGTTTTAGGTGTTTTAAATTTAGTAATAGCGTCGACTTTAGCAGGATCTGCTCGTAGGCCAGTCCCATCGATAATAAAACCAAGAAATGTGAGGAACGAACAACAAAATTGACACTTTTCCCAGTTTATCTTAAAACCTGCTGCATTTAAACGTTCTGCAACCTCATTTAATGTAGCGATATGTTCATCAAAAGAACTTGAGATAACTAAGATATCATCTAAAAATACAAAGGCACGTTCCTGATGTAAGATAGGACCTAACGTTTGATCCATAGTACGTTGTAGAGTTTGTGGAGCGTTACAGAGACCAAATGGCAAAAAATTATATTCGAAAAGACCTCGGCCTGGAACACAAAAAGCAGTTTTTTGACGAGAAGATAGGTCGAGAGGTATCTGATAAAAAGCTTGTCTAAGGTCGATAGATGAGATAAATTTTGCGTTACGAAGCCGGCTTAAAATCGAGTCAGTTCTTGGTAAAGGATAAGCGTCAGAAACAGTCACAGAATTCAACTTTCTGCCATCGAAACAGACACGCCATTCGTCATTCTTCTTACGAACTAGTAATACGGGAGACGTCCAGGGTGAATTTGAGGGAGAGATAACACCAGATTCTAACATTTTGTCTATTTCAGCATGTAAATGCTTTTGTAAAGCAGGCGATAACGGATATTGACGTTGCTTAAAAGGGAGGGCATCACCTGTAGAGATAACGTGTGTTGCAGTCGTAACGCAACCAAGTTCGGAGGTATTAAGTTTGCGAAATTTGTCAATTGTAGCGTTAAGAGTTACATTTTGGGAGTCAGTAAGAGAAATTTTGTTATATATTCCTGTAGATGCACAAGAATTCGTTTTAAGAGAGGTTTGCCATGAAAAATCCTGGAAATAAAGTGACAGATTAAAAAGTTTACAGAAATCAACACCTAGTAGAAAAGGATAAGCTAATGCAGGCACAATCAAAAATAAAACGTCACGTTCAAGAGATTCTACTCGAATTTTTAACTTAAGGGAACCGGTTACATGTATTTGATTATCGTCAGCTAAATTTATGGAAGTTTTTTCGGGAATAATTTGAATTTTGATATTTTGTTTAGATAATTGATGTAAACCTTCGTTATTTATAAGGGAACATGAGGAACCTGTGTCCAATAAAGCAATTACATTTAAGGAACCAATTGAGATAGATAAGTGTGGACGATTATCGAAGGGTTTTTTAACAAGTTGTGAGGCAATAGTCTTTTTATGATAAAAGGAATTGACGGTTTGTAACCACTTAGACCACTCGGATGGCGTAGTATAGCATAATTCTTCTAGTGAAGGTAAGGCATTTTGTACATTAATAGTAGCGGTATTATTGTTAGATAAATTTGATGACGGTACAACGTTAGAAGTAGTTTTATGATTTGAATTTATTGACGTCTGGGTCCGTTGAATGATTGGTGATGAGGACGATTTTGGATCCTTGAGATATTCACGCCCTAATTTGAAATATCTCAACGGGAGTTTCCCGATACATTAGGATTACAGTTGGTGCAGTTAGATTTGTAGATATTTGAGCGGCCACAACCATAACAAAAAATATTTCTGGGGTATGTGCAGACATTATAGTTATGTCCACTTCTCTTACAGTTCCAACAGGTAAGTGAGTTATTAGTTACGGTAGAAGGAACGTTAAGGGTAGATAGTTTATGGGAAGCTCGAGCTTGGCAAGCTAAATCGGGTTCTAAAAGTCAGACTGTTTCTCTGGGGGCGGGCGATATTTGTCAATCCTTAACTTCACTTCCTGGAGAGAACGACATAGGTCTTTAAAGTGGGCTAACGAAGAGATTTGCTGTAATGCCAAACGTTCTGAGAAATAGGGGTTTAAATTTCTAAGTAACTGATCGATAATTTCGGATTCTGAAGGTTTTTTGTCGAGTCTGCTATATAAAGCTTCTAATGAGGTAATAAAAGAAACAACATTCTCGTCAGGACCTTGGGTTCGATTACGTATTTCGTTCCAAAGGTCGGTAATATAACCATGAGGTAGGAAGTCTCGTTTCAAACACGCAACTAACTCCTCCCAGGTAGAAATTTGGTCTCGGATGTTCCTGTACCATATCAACGCTGAGTCTGCGAACAAGTTACCTGCTGAGACAAATTGGTCCTGGTCTGTACACCCGCGAGAGATTTTGAAATCATTAATCCGGTCAAGAAAAGACGATAGAGAGACCTTCGAATCAAACCCTTGAAAAGTGAGACCCCATTTGTATACAGGTATAGATTTCCCTAATAGTTTAGGTTGGGCAAGTACGAGTTTTGAAAAGGGTAACGATATATTTACGTCTGCTTTTGGATTAAGTTTGTCAAGAACAATCCCTTCAAGTAATAATACATCAGACAATAAACTTTGTTTAGCTTGGTTTGCTTGCTCGTCGTCATATAAGGATAATAATTCGATACGTTGTTTAACATGCGTTATTCTCGAAGCCAATCGTCCTAGCTCTACATCACTGGGACGGGGATCTGTTCTATTTATTATACCAGATATGTCGTCCAAAGAAAGTTTAATTTCAGATACGTTATGCGGCCAATCGCCAACGATTTTCTTTAAGATGGCAACGCCCTTCATTTCCTGGGCTAAAATTGCCCTGAGCTGAGATCTTCTATCGTTTTGATTAGACGCAGGAATAATATTCCTACATTCAATCTCGTAAATTAGTTCGAGGGATTTTAAATGAGAAATATTCATTTTGAATTCTATTTGAGACACGATATATATATATATATATATATATATATATATATATATAAGATATGCTATACTGACACAAATCAGAAAGTTTAACCCAAGGTTTTCTTGTAAAGGTAATTAAGATATTAGTTCAATAGGTAAATCAATAATGCAGTTTTTAGAATGTAACATAAAAGACAGTGCACTCAAGTTTTAAAAAACGGTCTTTTAAAGTTAGGAAAACAAACAAAAGTTATATTTTAATAAATAATTTTGTAATAAACTGTGTTTAAAGGTATCTAATTAAGGTAAATAATTATTTGTATACTTACATGAATAAAGGTAGGGTTCTTTAAGTGAGAAAGCTGTTTAAATAACATCTATTAATACAATGTACCTTAATCTCAGGGTCGTGGGTTCGAGCCCCACGTTGGGCGCCATTCTTATTACAATTTTATTGGTGATACATTTATATGGTCGATAAAACAGTTTGCAAAGTATTACACTTTAGATGGTGATACATTTATATGGTGATAGTTCCTAAAAGTCGGTAATACAGTTACCAAAGTTCATAAGATACATCGCGCAAGCGCAATAAGAAAAGCGAGTGACGCCTCTAGCGGAGGGCAGCGCGAACCCCTTTTACAGGTTTCGCGTGGCCAACTACCATGACGTCACCGATACAAAAGGTATATTGCGCAATAATCGAAAATTTACATAATTAAACACGATAAAGCAAACAAATTAGCTAATGATCTACTTACATCAAAGATCCGGCATTCGCACAAAGTTGCGCTAGGGTAGGCCTCTATTGAAGTCCATCCGGCTACATCCCGGAGGGATTAAAGATGGTGATTCCTCCGGAACTGCTAGCGGGGCATCGACATCAGGGTCTTGGAGTCCAGTTTCGCCTAAAGTTGCAGATTCATCACCTACCTATGCAGGGAATGACGGAAAAAAGGTATATGGTACGAGAAACAAAAGACAAGCAAGCAAGGAAACTCTACATAGGTAAAGCTACGATACGTCACCACAAAACGACCACTCCACTCCAAGAACCAAGGCAAAAGACCACGTTCTCGAGAAAAAAGGAAAACTCACCACTTTTCCCCACTCTTTGTCTAGTATTCGTCTACCCCTCTAGGGACACGCACACTGCGCAAATGCACTACTATGACGTACGGAAGTACCGCCCAGTCTATTTAAAATTCCCGCGCACCGCGCCTTTTGAAAATATGGCGCGAAACTTCCATACATCAAAACTTAACCTAAAAACACTGTTTAAGTGCAAATTGCACGTAACAACATATTCAACGCAAATCTAAATCCAACCAAGAGCATTTCTCCAGCGTATATTATAATTTAATACAAAATTCTAATTAAGAATTGCAGCTCAGTAAAAATTGCCTTAATACTAAACTAATACAGAATCCTTCCTTTATATAGTAGCAACCACGAAAGAAGTCCTCTACATCATAGGTGTCTAACTCA
Source organism: Platerodrilus igneus (assembly GCA_036346225.1). NCBI lineage: Eukaryota > Metazoa > Arthropoda > Insecta > Coleoptera > Lycidae > Platerodrilus > Platerodrilus igneus. The sequence continues at coordinate 3,428,026 of JARFIW010000507.1, read as the reverse complement.
ATTCAAAACATACATTTAAGATTATTTAAAAGCTTAACCTATATGATAAAGATAGTAATACGATTTGTATGTGTTTTAAATAAAGATACGTGTATACGTTCATTTGAGAAAACGACAGAGAAGAGTATGTGTCTGTATATTTTGAACTTTATACTTAACAGGCTAACCTTCAGTAAAATTATGCATTTTCTTTAAAATAGGATATCTTTCTTAGCGTTTTTGTAATTGGAATAGTTTTTAAAAAATTAATGACAATTAAGTGTTTAGTGTGATGATGTCATTAGTCATTTTATTAGCATATCAACAAGACAAAATGTTAATTTTTCCATAAAGCACGGTTGCCAAAGTTATTGTACCGAGTAAGATTTCAATGCAGCTGCCGTAAATAGCTTATATTGCAGTTATTTTACATTTCTATTCAGATCAATTTATGAAAATGAGTTTTATTTTAACTGAATTCATTAAAACAAGAGGACGCCAATTTAAAAATGGTTAAAGCAACTACCTCTATGAAAACAAAAATCATTAGCAACCATGTTTCATTACGGTTTGTAGATACGCAAAGCTTGACGGAAATTTACGAATCGGAATATTTATTGGGTATTATGAACTAGATGCTACATTGACTTCAAATTTTCAATTAAATTCGTACGAATACAAGTGATGACGAGGACGACTTCATTCATGGTTTCGACTTATTTTAGAATTGACGGGTGTCAAGTAAATACTATCACCACAACAGTAATAAATCAATTAGTACTTATAGTAAGCATATATGGCATTTTATAAATTAACTGTTTAATTGAATACCTTCTATTTTAATATGTTTGTGATTTGTCTTATATAAGTTTTATAAAAATAAGTTTTAAACATGTGAATAACAAAATTTTATTCAATTGACAACTGGTAAGTAACATATATTTAGTATTTATTTATTATTTATGTGGCGAAGTAGCTATTTTGAAAATGGTCCATCGGAACGAAACGTGTAAATAGAGAATAATCTTCATGTAATATAAGAATATTTCAATCTGATTTCGTTTATATTGATCTACTCCCAAGAACAAAGAAATATATACATATATATTATAGTGGTTTTTATATTGTTAAAAATAAACATAAAGGCAGCAATTTCAAAACACCCTGTATAAAGGAACAAACAGAAATTACGTGCGAAATTTATATTAATTAATTCAATTTTTAAGTAACGGCTATTAATCAAACTGTACAAATAATATTTCATATTTAATAGCTTTGCTAAAAATTAAATGGTAGAAGTCAATGCCATTCATTATTAATTTAATTAGAGTTAATTACATTTTAGGGATATATAATAAGCATAACAGCCTGTGAAAACCCAAGGTGAAACGCATTGGTAACAAACGGCTAAAAGGAAGGTTGGAATACCATGAAACGAAGCACGGAGAATTGTATTTAAAACGTTCATTAGGAGCGCACACCTGCAAACTTTTAAATGTCAGGTTCTAATAAATTCGAGCTGATAAACATATAAATTCTACGTATATTGGGAAAACGGGTGAATGGTTTAGCAGGAAATACAAGACGCTTTATTTAAAAGTCACGTCGCTAGTCCACGTGTAGTTTATATAGCCGATAGTAAAGAATATCGATTTGTACCACTCAGACAAAAGTAGAAAGGGACGGATAAAACGCGTAAAGCAGAGACCCTCATAATAAAAGGCGGGGTTTGTGAAGCGTCACTAGGTTTACGATTGGTTGAAATGTTTAGTCTAGTTTGAAACGAGCGATAGCGTAGTGTAGCGTATTATTAGGAAAATTTAATAATGAGGTATTAAAATTCGTGGAGTAAGAATGGGGTTGAGTGCAAATTTGCGAGAACGTGTTGTTGTAGAAAGTGGATTTCGGATGAAAGCGGCCAGGAGGTGCCGGCCTAAGAGTACATATGATTTTAGAGAACGTAGTAGGGGCCCTTAAGTTTTCGACCGCTGAAACGAACATACTGCAGTACCATGAGTTGTAAGTAGTAGAAAATCAATTTAATTTATTACAAGGTGATATTCTCGTAAGTAAATACGCGGTTAAGTGTGCCGTGATTATTTTAATCGAGATATCATCTTCAATTATAAACAACTCGTGTCGCGCTTTAAATAACGTGGTCCGAAGCTTCAAATTAAAGAAGAAATAATATAAATGGAATTTGGAATTGGTTAATAATCTATAGGAACACTGTGGCACGATTTAAATAAAATTAAATAAAACCTTTAACCAAAAAATATTTAAATTACTAGATACGTATTTCGACCACTAAGTGGTCATCATCAGTGAAACCTCTTAAAAACAAACAAACAATAATAATAATTAGCTGTTGTTCTGGAACACTCAGTTGAGGAATTAATAATTACTATAGTGCTTTAACAGTATCACAACTGTGTCTAAATGAATTGACTGAGAATCGCGTTAAGCCTAGTAAGGTGTGAAGGAGAATATCCTGAAGTGTTCCAGAACAACAGCTAATTATTATTATTGTTTGTTTTTAAGAGGTTTCATTGATGATGACCACATAGTGGTCGAAATACGTATCTAGTAATTTAAATATTTTGTGTTAGTTTTATTTAATTTTATTGGAATTGGTTGCATCAGGGAGGCCGCGTTTGCAGTTCAATTGAGATGGAGTTTTTCTAGTAACTGCTGGAAACGATCTGCAGAACGGACAGAAGAAATCGACGACATCATCCTCAAAGCAGAGATCTACTATAAACTTTCCAGGTAACGATTGAATTGTGACTTTTTAAACTGTGAATATTGGGAGAATGTTAGCGTGAAATTTCAAGGTAGTGTGTATTAATTACGTATTGAACGTAATATGTGTAAAACTTTATTTGGTAATTAACTGAAAAGTTGAAGATTTCTATAAAGCTTTTTAAACGTTCCATCAGAACATAAAATTTTTTTGTAAAGAGTACATGGCTTTGTTTTGTTATTTGTTTTAAGAGTATGCAAATGCATAATTACTGGGTATTCTGAGCTCATCCTACTCCAGAGTTTATTTAGAGTAAAATGAATAAATAAATTATAAAGAAGGATTTTATAGAAGGTATTATTCAAGGCCCATTTACTCCGTGGATAATTTCTGTGTTTAATGATTTAAAAAATGAAATACTGGACATTATAAAATAAGGTTTTTCTGAAGTGTAACGGGATTAATGGTATATGGACATCATTGCATTTCTTGTGTAAATAGTTATAAATAAAAGCTTGTATGTTGATTGTATTTGAGGTTTTATTGCTAGAGTGTGTGTGTATGATTGAGAATATGCGGGTGAATTTAGGTACCCAAGAGGAGATCCGAATGAGCTAGCCAGAAGCAGTTGAAGAATGCCGTTCAACTGAGGAGGAAAGGAAAACGGGTAAGGATAATTTTGTTTGATTAGGTAATTTTTGAAAATTTTGTTTTTTGTAGAATATCAAAATTTTATAAAATTTTCGAATATATATTTTGTATCGCAATTGCTTACCCGAGATTCACGGCAATAAATTTGACGCTTAATTCGTGAGGCTCGATTAAGTTTAGGATACACGGCAATATATATATATATATATATATATATATATATATTGTGATATATATGATATTTGAACCTTGACGCACTGAAGTACCACTCAGATAATAGACTTCTAGTTCATAAAATGATTGATGAAGGAGATGGTGAGGGCAGTTACTTGTTAAAAATATGTAAAATGAGATTTAGAAATTGGAGTTTTAAGATTTCAAATTGGGTGTTGTTGATTTCGTAAAGTAATTTTGAAAAGTATGTTCCAATGAAGTGAACTGCTGTTGCTTGTATATCATAAAATTTTCTTTCAATATTTAAAAGGCAACTTCACTGCCATGTCAATATGTGTATAAAGCTAGGATTTGAAGTCACTTAGTACGTTTTCATTAGATTTAAGTTAGGTATAAGATGTTAAACTTTCATTTGAATATGTACGTAAAGTCAAATTTAAAGTCAATTAGCATGTTTTTATTAGATTTAAGTTAGTTATAAGATATAGAAATTTTATTTACTTTTCAGTATATAGTTGTAAGTCCATTATGTCATTGAATTTCACCTCTTGCAACTTTGTAGACATTCAACTCATCTAAAAAGAAATTATTTAGCACATGTTGTTAGGATTAAAATATTAAAACTATCAATCAAAATTTATAAATTTTCGGCTAATGACATTTGTGTATTAGTTTACTCCAAATTAGAATTTGACAAAAGCAATAATATCTGATAATAAATAGATGGATCATAGAATGTTAGTTGGGGAGAATTGTAAAGAGTAGGCTGGTTTAATGTTTTGAGAGGGATCTCCAAGGAGATAAGATAAAGAAGAAGCAAACTGAATTTGAAAAAGCAAAGACTGTGAAATAAAGAACTTTACAAACCATAGAACTAAAAGTATAATCTTTTTTGTAATATTTTACAAATTGTATACCTTTTATTATTATTGTAATCTCCAACATAAAATTCAACATATGTTAAAAATGTATCTGTGATATTCAAAGTATAAAGGAACTGTTGATATTAAAAAGCGATAAATGCAAGAGTCCTTGTAATTGTTTTACTATTGACCGTTTTTATTTTTGGGAGTGTTTTGTGTAGACAGACGAGTTTCGGAGTGGTGCTATAAGAAACACTTGGATTGCTGAACCTTCGGTGTCGAGCACGGTGTTGATTTCACGGAGCTAAGATTTCTGACAAGACCAACGGCGATAAGTATAAGTGTATCTAAAGAATTTTTGGCGTACCTAAACCCTAAAATAAAAAGCGTAAATTCTGTAATTCAAAATTTTAAAACGTACTTATCTACAGGTATTAAGAACCCACATCTGGTTCGAGTCGTCGCTGTAGGCAGTGGAGCTTCATTGTTCAGCAGGAAGACGTTTCATTGGAATTCAGGTATTATTTTTATCAGTGTCATATTTTAAACACTTAACCCGTTATACTCGATTGAAATCTTAAATTATTAACTAATATAAATTGTTTTACTGTGCGTATTTTTCAAGTAATTGTTTACACTGTCACATTTAGAAATTGCTTATGTAGAATTAACTAGAGGTCATTTGACTGGCAGTGTCACGCACATCTGTAAATAGTTCAGAACTCACGCTGTATGCAGATATTGATTTATTCACAAAATTTAACCTGAGATAAGAGTTTTCATTGGTCGAGCCGCAGATTTAGAGACCCAATAGAGAAGTTAGTAAATTATTAATTAAAGAAAGGAAATTATAGGGGAATTTAGTGCATTGCTAATTTGCTCATCTATTATAATATATATATATATATATATATATATATATATTATTATGTAAGGGGGGGGGGTATAAGGTTTCTAAAGGTATATTTGTATTAATAGGGGTGTATGCCAAACGATAGGATCAATATTTCAGATTTAATAATTTAAAAAAAATAAATTTTGCTATACTTTACATACGTTAAAGTATGTACCATTTCAGATTGAAACTTATATGCCAAAAAGTAGATAACATGACTTTATGACGTTGATATAATGCACGGTACTTGAGGTTTTATACTGAGTTGATATTTCATGAGCCAGTTGAGAGTACATTTGCCGTCGGAAAGCCGAACGCATTTATGGATATCTGCAATATAACAAAGCGTCCAGGTCGTGTATAAATTATTTGGCTTTTCCTTTTATAGAATCAAACTTTTGGACGAATTGTAAATCAAAATTTAAAGTGAATCAAAATGTAAAGGTTATTGGAGTTTAGTGAAGTGTTTTGGACCAATAGTAGAAATTTAAAATTATTATAAAGACTGTAGCGAAGGTATGTTGGACACTGAAAGAAAGATGATTTGTTATTGGATGTTATATGTTTAAAAATGTTATTCTAGTAAGCTAGGTTTGTTGATTTAATAACTAAGCAAAATAAATAAGGGACTTACTTTTCGAATTTGTTCAGATAAAGACCTATTTTATGAAACCTGCGTTAAAGTGTAAAATATTTTGAAATAAAAGTTTATATAAGTATCATCGAGTATTATTTAATCCAAGTGTGAAAGGAATAAGAAGCTTCGAGTAAAAAAGGCGACGAGTATTAAAAAGTAAAAGTGTTTAAAAGTGCAACAGGAAAGTCAGCGTGTATTTAAAGAAGATTTTGGAAGTGGTTATTAGTGCAAAGGGGAAAGCGACGGATATTTGTTTGAGAAGATTGGTGTTGGTTTTGGTATAGATTTGGTATAACGGCAGTAAGGGATAGGAGTGGATAAAGAAGGCATCGACGACATAAATAATTTTGGATTGATTTGAGAAGATTAAACGGCAGTAAGGACATCGTATGGAAAATTGGAATAGCAGGACTAGGAGTGAATTATAATAGGACAGCGGGTTTGAATTGGATTGTGCGAAGAGAGGATTAATTGGGGTACGGAGCAGAGGAACAGGAGATCAAGATACGGCAAGGAAGAATTAACGCAGGGGAAGTAGACAACGGTTTCTTTGCTAAATTCTAAATTGGAGTAAATTTATTTCAGGTTTGGGTCATCGAAATTGTTTTTAAGAACACCTGGAGGCAGTACGCAAGCGGACAATATTGGAGAATCTTTTGTGAAAGTGCGTACGGCGATTTCGAACTTGAGCCAGCAGTTAAAGGAAGGCCTTCAGCGCGGTATATTTCTGGTAAGTACCGTAAATATATCATAACGTCAAAAATTAAAGTCATAAACAGTTACATAAATTAATTTGGCATCAGGCAACTTTGATATATTAAAATTTGGCATACATAGTAAATTCAGTACATTAAAAAAGTGGTAAAACAAACGAGGGTGCAGTTTGGTTGGGTAGTGTACATCTACTCACGATTGAACTCACGGTGAGTAGGTGAGAAAACCCTGAGATTAAAGTTTCTAATAGTCGAGGCATATAAAATATAGTAATTAGTAAAAAGAACCAACCAAACGTTTGCTAAAGCACCTCGATTTGAAATCATTAGGGACGACGACAAAAGTCGTTAAACAAATTTTGTTTAAAGTTAAAAGTAATAAATAAAGAAGGTATTAGCCCAAAGCGAAAGTAAAGTAATAGTGATATAAAGTAAAGTAAGAAGGGCGAAAATAAGAATATATATATATATATATATATATATATATATATAATGTTGTGATAAGGGGTTGTTTAAGGGTGTATTGTACAGCAAGGGTCGTGCAGAAACCATAAATTACGATACGAAGCAGAAAACCGCATTTATTTAGTAGAAAATTTAATAATTCTTACATTATGTAAATAGTAAGCATTTAACACCCTGTATATAGAGCATAATTAGTTTTAAGCGACGCAAATAAACACATTTTATAACAATAGGACGCATATTTAGCATAGAAATAGGTAATTCATACATTAGGTAAATAACAAGGATTTAACACTAGGTACATAGAGCTTTAAAAATTTTAAACAATGCAAGTAACAATATCTTTCAGTAAAAGGCACGCGTATTTAAAAGTAAGGATAAAAATAATTAAACACGCATTCAAAAGGGTTCTAATTAGTTAGAATATAATACGGAGATAAGAGATAAAACTTAAAGAAGCTGGAGGGGCGTAACTTCCTCCACGTAATTAATTAAGTAAGCGGTGGATTAAATAATTTAATGTAAAGAAATTATCAGGATACAATATTGCGGGACTAAATTGGAAAGCGATAAGGCGGTTGTAATCTGGCTGTCTTGTACAAGTTACAGTATAAATGTTTAATGTTAATTAAGTGCACAAATTTATATAAACAAAGTCAAAAACTCACCAGAATTTCTTGGCTTTCAGTGCTATAGGTGATTTCAGCACGCACAATCCACGGTTAACACACAGTTGCGGTTTATGTTATATTTATAAGCGTTAAAACAAAAGTTTAGGCACTTCTTGAGTACTCTGCGGTCACACACGATCCACGTTTTCTATATTAATGCACTCTTGCAGATCAGGTGTTCGTTCCAAGATAAATGTGGTTCTATCTATCGCGCACTATCAGTGTTTACTTCGAATACACAACGATACTTTTGGCGCGAACTAAGGCACTTATAAATCAACTATAAGTCGCGAACCAGAAACCTTGTGTAAGTGCGTAGAAACAATCAACATTTTTGATAAGAAAATGCAGTTCAAAGATGCGTAAATAAATAAATATAGACGAAAATAAAATTCAAATTACATCATGTATTTTTGTATAATATGGAAAACGCGATATCTAAACAAACAACGTATGGTTTAGATAACAAGGCATCTGTAGCAAACAACCATTACATAGGAAACAAATATATTACATCAGAAAACCACTTCAAGTGCAGGAATTGCAAAGACCTTATTGGTTAAGATAAGCGACGGACTTGGTGTAAACCCAACCCACATCCAAGTGGGTTGAGCCTATATTAACAGCGACAATGATAACAGAGCCAGTTTTGACTCAAGAAGGCCAAACTGCGATACTCTGAACCTAAAAGTTACGCGTAATTTAATATTTAAAAAGATAATAGTGAAAATAGATAGTGACAAGTAAGTGCTATAAATATGAAAGTTTATTTTGCCGATTAACGTGAGTAGAATTTGGGGTAATTTATTTAAACTAATAATATAATAATAGAGCTCCAAATGGGTGTATAATCCCAATTCCAAATGAGTGTATAATAGATTCGAGTGGATAGATATAATAAATTCGAGTGTATGGACAAACCTAGTTGGTCAATAATGATTCAAATGTGTGTATAATTCTAATCCTAATTGGATGATAATAATTCTGAATTGATGTTGGTGGATAATGGATGGTATAATAATTTAAATGCATGGAAGATTCTAATTGAGGGTATAATATTTCAAAGATATGGATAATTCGAATATGGGGATGTTTTAAATAGATTAATGTAATACTTCAAAGCAGCGTCGACGATTTGGTATAATTTTGAGTTGCGAGAAAATAAAGAAGCAATTTATGGAAACCAATCAATTAAGCAGAACAGAACAGGTCAGATCTAATTAGTTTTAAGATATTTTTTTCTATTTAAATTTGGATATTGAATTTACTTAATTTATAAAACTGTAACAAAGTCAGCAACAAACTTTGCATACGTTAAAAGTTTGTAATATTATAAAGGGATCTGAACGTTTGAGGTTTCTTTGATAAAAAAGGTAGTTATTGGTGACTTTAGATTGATTGCAAAGCATATGAATTTTGGGATAAATAAGACTTATAATATTGATTGATTGGAGGGTATATTTTAATAATTTCAAAACTTGTACATAATATTTCTTTTCATTATATGGAATTAATTGACTTAATTTTATAATTCAAACAAAGAGGTAATTAGAAAGGAGAGAAGAAGAAAAAAATTGATCATCGTAACGTTGTGCACTTTGTGTAGAATAATAAAAGCTAGCCGTGGCATAAATAAGTAAAATTAGTGAGATTTAAAATTAAGTAGGAAAACACAGAGAGGTGGAGTTAAGTAGAAAAAGTCCATTGACACCGAGTACGGCGTTATCATATCAATATATATACCGGGTGTTCCATTAAGCGTATCGCGCGGCTGTATATCATAAAGTATAAGGCCTAGAGCTTTGCGGAAAAAAATTTTTCTCCCAAAATTTAAGCACAAGGTATTATGGTCAAAACGCGAATAGGCAGTTATCTTTATTATTCACAACTTTTATTTGAAACTTTTTGCTGTAGATCGCACAAGGACAGCTGCAGAACCTGGTGAATTGGTTTACATGTAAATAGGGTTATCTCACAATGCCCATGTTGGAATTTAATAATCTTAGAATCGTTTGAAAGAGAATTTCTCAGGGATCAAGAAAAACAACTAAATTGATTTTTCTAATGTTTTCTAAATATGTTAGAGAGCGCTTTTTCCAATTATGCCAGTTTTTGTTCATTTACTTAAAAAAATTAAATGGAAAGACATATTTATCAAAGGAGAATTGAATGAAGGGCAAAAAAAAGATTTTAGTGAAAATCGCACCTCTATATCTTTAATGGTTCTTAAGTTATTGCAAAAAGTATGTGCATTTTAGAGATCTATCCCAGTACTAATTAGAATTTTTCTGAATTTTCGGATCAAATATTTGAAATTATTTAGTCATAAATATTATTATAGCAGATGTTCAAAAGTGCCTTTCATTTAGTGACGATGCTTATAAACATTAATAATATGTCGCTAATAGATCTCTTTAAAATGCATCAAGTAGGCGATGAAAACAAAAACATCCATATCTGTCAACAGGTATAACTCTGTCATACTAGTTATTGTTATAGTAGTTAAATCGTGTATGCTCTGTGTGTAAGTTTGTTTGTTAATTTTGAACTACAGAAATGTCTTTCTCTAATGCCGAAGCTTATGACATGCTTAGAATTTACTTTCAAAGTTTTGAAAACGCGGCTATTGCTGAGCGTGAATATGCAATGGCATATCCTGAAAGAAAACAGTATACCAAAATGGTATTTACACGATTGGCAAAACGTTTAAGAGAAACAGGGCGTGTGCATCCAATTAAAATGCCCACAAGAAAACGTACAATTACAAATGAAAACAGTGTTATAAATGTTCTTGCGTGCGTTGAAGCAGATCCGCATATAAGTACCAGGCAACTTTCTGCAAATTTAGGGATAACTACGACATCGGTGCATCGTATTCTAATAAATCACAAATTGCATCCATATCATGCAGTTTTGCACCAGAACCTTTTAGATATCGATACCGACAGAAGATTGAATCATTGCCATTGGTTGAAAGATATGTGCACCGAATATTTCTTATTCTTGTCCCGCATATTATGGACAGATGAAGCTACCTTTAGTAGCGATAGAGGAGTAAATTTACATAATATGCATTATTGGTCTGAAACTAATCCTCACTGGATGCTATAAGTTGATCACCAATACAGCTGGAGTGTAAATGTTTGGTGCGGCATTATTGAAAACAGAATTTTAGGCCCATTTGTTATTAATGGGAATTTGAATGGAGCAACATACTTGCATTTTTTGGTCAACAATCTGCCTGAACTTTTGGAGGCTGTTCCATTAGAAACTAGGCAGAACATGTGGTTTCAGCATGACGGTTGCCCAGCACATTATTCCGTGGAAGTTAGAAATTATTTAGAAACGACCTTCCCAAATCGCTGGATGGGAAGAGGAAGTTTATTTCCTTGGCCGGCTAGATCACCAGATCTTACTGTTTTATACTTTTATTTATGGGAAGGCTAAAGATATGGTTTTCCAAACACGACCTACCACACGCGAGGATATGATTGCTCGAATTCAAAACGCTATAACAAGCATTTCAAGAGCCGAAATTGAAACTGCAGTGTCAAGCACCCATTGAAGATTAGAAAAATGTATTTTTAATGATGGAAGGCACTTTGAACATGTGTTGTAATAATGTTAGTTGTTTATTGTTCGTTTTAGTTGTTCTGTTTGTGTGCGTTAAATATGTATTTAGTTTTACCAGTTGACTAAAACTGGTAACCAAAAACGGCCTTTTCTTAGGGCTACAACATTAGCCATTGAAAACACAACATTTTCATAAACAATCATGCTAAAGTAATCCTACCCGCATTTTCCTCAGATTTATTATTTTTATTATTAATGTTTAATCGACTACAAGGAAAGACAACGTTGTTTGTAATTGTTTCTGAGACTCTGTTAGCGTAATAAGGTATGTAAGCAAAAATCACAATTCTGTATTTCCTTTTCTTTAAAATGAAGAATAACTAAATAATTCAAAACGCTATTTAATCCAAAATTCAAGGAAGTACATATTTTTTAATATGAATACGCTTTTTGCAATAACTTAAGAATCATTAAAGATATCGAGGTGCGATTTTCACTAAAATCTTTTTTTTTACCCTTCATTCAATTTCCTTTGATAAATATGTCTTTCCATTTAATTTTTTTAAGTAAATGAACAAAAACTGGCAGGATTGGAAAAAGCGCCCTCTAACATATTTAGAAAACATTAGAAAAATCAATTTAGTCGTTTTTCTTGATCCCTGAGAAAGTCTCTTTCAAACGATTCTAAGATTATTAAATTCCAACATGGGCATTGTGAGATAACCCTATTTACATGTAAACCAATTCACGAGGTCCTGCAGCTGTCCTTGTGCGATCTACAGAAAAAAGTTTCAAATAAAAGTTCTGAATAATAAAGATAATTGCCTATTCGCGTTTTGAGCATAATACCTTGTGCTTAAATTTTGGGAGAAAAATTGAATTTTGTTGTTGACCTTAACAAATACTCCCATTGCGGTAGAAATTGAAACTTAAAAATAATTTCCAGCATTTTCTCTTGGCCACTTTACTTAATAAATTTTTTCCGCAAAGCTCTAGGCCTTATACTTTATGATATACAGCCGCGCGATACGCTTAATGGAACACCCGGTATATACAGAGTGTCCGGAAAATACGTGTACAACGTAAGAACAGAGATTCTTTGGCTTAAAATAGATCGATTTGAGCCAACTTACCTATTATACAAGTTGCTTCATTTAGCCGCTAGAGGGCTTCAAAAATCGTGAAAAATATTTGATATTTTAAAATAACTCGAAACGCGTCGATAGATTTTGACCATTTTTGGGGCGCGAGTTTCTACTTTCAATTGACATCTTTTGGTGGTGTACGCAATAATTTTAAAAGCATACGAGTGTCCCAAAAATGATGTATTTTATAAATATCCGACCATTACCTTTTTCCTGTTTATGCAATGACTACCAATTTTTTTTTGTGAGTAGCCGACTTAATTTGGAAACTTTTTGTCTTTTGGTAAATTTTGATTAGACGATCGGTTTGACAGAAAAAAATAATTTCAAATGTCTGTTTTTTTTAATTTTTATTTCATTTTGTTTATTTTTTATTACTATCATTGAAAATTAACAGCGCGGTACAAGTGTTGGACCATTACAATACATTTTCAAAATGGCCGCCATTTTCTTCAATGCACGAATTAACTCTTCGTAAGAAGTTTAACTGAACCCTCTACGTTGTTTGTGCATTATTTTTTAAAGAGTTGGCTGCATTTAAAATTCGTCTATACAATTCTTCTTCGCTATCAAGTGGAGACAAATAAACCTTAGATTTTAAGGTACCCCACAAAAAATAATCACAGGGCGTCAATTCCAGCGATCGTGCTGGCCAATTTGTAGGAGCATCATATCCCCTTCCGATCCATCGATCCGGATATTTTTCGTGTAAATGTTGTCGAACAGCTAGAGTAAAGTGGAGAGGAGCACCATTGTGCATGAACTACTTGTCTTGGCGAAGTAACAATGGCAGATCTTCCAATAAATAACAAATAAAAAGCAAAGCCAACTACTAAACTATGCTTTTTGATTTGCCCCGTTTTATATTTAATGCAGCAATGATGACGAAAGTATGCAGACATTTGAAATTATTTTTTTCTGTCAAACCGCTCGTCTAATCAAAATTTTCCAAAAGACAAAAAAGTTTCCAAATTAAGTCGGCTACTCATAAAAAAAATTGGTAGTCATTGCATAAACAGGAAAAAGGTAATGGTTGGATATTTATACAATACATCATTTTTGGAACACTCGTATGCTTTTAAAATTATTGCGTACACCACCAAAAGATGTCAATTGAAAGTAGAAACTCGCACCTCAAAAATGGTCAAAATCTATCGGCGCGTTTTCGAGTTATTTTAAAATATCAACGTTCTCCGTGAAAGTTCTATAACTTTTATGTTATTCAAGATATCAACTTCCGGTTTTTTTAAACGATAGCCAAGGCTAGGCTGCACAATTTAAAAATATTTTCACCTATATACAGGAAGTGCCAATATGGTTTCCAACCCAAAGTTATGTTTTTTAAATGAAATACCCTAAATTTGATACCATATTTTAAAAGCTCTTTTGATGCTGATCAAAATCATATAGAGGTATTATAAGTCTATAATGGACGGTTTGCTTTTTATGAGTCACTTTATGTCAAAATCATGTCAAGTATGAAAATTGCAGAAGTTTTCGTATTGAACTTGGAGACTTGATTCTTTTACGACATAATTTTCCACATCCTGTTGTCCGGTAGACTGCCATCATTGCCCCAAGATGGAAGAAAAAATAAGTGTCATCCATAGAATGACGGTGACCGATGATACTTGACAACCTAAAAGAATACGAGAAGATCAGGAGAATGACGCCGAATTGGGACGTATTATTGAGTGGAAAAGTGAATAAACAGAAATAGAAATAGAAATAGAATCTTGAAACGACGCCTGAAATGTGAAAATGGCACTGAAAGACGACTTCAAGTGATAGTGCCGAGAAGTAGAGTGTATATTGTACCGCCAGCTTGTAGAATACATAAATAGACAAAAGTGTAATAAATAAATTATAGTAGTGTTTAGTGTTGTTAAGAAGACTTATGGGTAAGCACTTAATTTAAGAAGATATTAGTGCTTGTAATTAGCATTAATGTGATAGCACTTCATTGTTAATTGGACTGAAAACATCTATAAATAAGGCATATACTGTTAATTAGACTTGTGAACAGTGAGTAATAAAGACTTTTGTTATTACTTGTTCTAAATTAGTGAAACGCGTTAATAGTATTCCGCTACAGTATGTATAGAGGTCAAATTAATAAAACTGAAACTATAAACTTGTACATCATATATGCATTTTAAGGAATGAAATAAATATAATATTTTACCAAAATATATTAGCTATTGGCTTATTGCATATTATAGGAAGAAGAAAATCTGATTTCAGGTTCTATTGACAAATACAACAAAACACAGGCCATTGACATATAAATTAAAAAAAGCAATCATCGAAACGTATTTTATTCTTATAAGGATTTGAAAATCTATGCCTAGTGGCATTCTTATTTCCATAACCTCTCACACAGTAGAAAACATATCCATATTCATGATTCAGATAAAAATATGTAACCCATTAATCTATTATTTGTTACAAAAACTAATAAACATGAATCTCTGCTATAAAAAGTATTGTATTGTAGCGGGCTATTATTAAAGTGTTTCACCAATTTAGAACAAGTAATAACAAAAGTTCACATGTCTAATTAATAGTATATGCCTTATTTATAGATGTTTTCAGTCCAATTAACAATGAAGCACTATCACATTAATGCTATTCACAAGCACTAATCTCCTCTTAACCATAAGTCTTCTTAACAACACTAAACACTACTATAATTTATTTATTACACTTTTGTCTATTTATGTACAAGTTGGCGGTACAATATACACGTTCACATAACACAAATTTATATTTACTAAAGCACTTTCAAAACGCAATCACCAACTAACTATACACGATATGATTTATATACCACATTTTGATATAGACTAAGATGTACTCCCTTCTCCACTCTTATATATACCGTATAATTAAATAGATGATTCATAGTCTGGTGTTTGCTGGAAGGCTCGAGACTTCTGTAGAATATACTTCGGTTATGCAGCTTGCGTGTTTGACGGGTTGCCTAATAGTTCGTAACAGTATAAGCAAACATCAAACTATAACTTTAAGATATCAGTTCCTCTTAATTTTCAGTTCTATAATAAATTACTTCTCCATTCGAGATCAGTATGTAATAACGGTCATTATCGGTGAAATAAATACCTACAAAAACAACACTAATGTAATCTTAAGTCAACTTAATTGTAGTTTTTGTAAAAGCACACCTGGATATATTCAAGAAAGTCGATTATCAAAAACGTAATTCGCAATGAATTTTTGTAAATGTAGCAATTTGAATTAAACAATCTTTAAATAACGCTACGGTTAGATAAACAATAATTCTAACATCAAAATAATGTCAAATAAATGTCAATCAATAATTGCTGTTAAAATTCGGGGCGCTATCTATTTGGATAGTATTAATACTAAAATGCGCCAACAGATTCGTTTATAGAGTGCTCACACCATGATATAAATATTTACAAACTGTTGCTGAATCTAGTAGGCTTCTCCTACTCTGTGTTGTTGTCAAAAGTTATACCCGTTCAATACGTAACTACAACTTGCTTATTTTTATTATTTTGTTAATAATCAAACATTCTCTGAATATGCTGATATGCATTTGGTACTAGGGGAATGCTAAGGCAATTCTGAAAAGGCTGTAAGAAAATATGCAGAAAAATATTCAGGACGCATTGTTCCCATGTTACGTTTATTTTCGGCGATAGATCCAAATACGTCCTTTTTGTGATAATTCGTTTTTCATTCACCTAGCTTCTGTTTCTATTCAAAACCCCAACCTGTATTTTTACCTCGTTACAATGGTACGCGCAATTATAATGTTGCGAGCTACTATTAAGCAACCCGTCAAACACACAAGCGCCGTAGGCACTGCATATTCTCCAGGGACCGAGAATTCTAGCAATTACTGGAGAAGGAGTCATCCTTTTTAATTCAGAGTATATAAGACCGCTAATAAATGTAAGAAGTTAGTCTATATCAGAATGTCGAATATAAATTATATCGTGTAAAGTTAAATAGTTGAGCTTTTGGAAATCCAAGAGTATACATAAATGTTATATTATGTGTCTAATGTATATGCAGCTTGTACAATACATAAATAGACAAAAGTGTAATAATAAATATTTGTGTTAGTGTTGTTAATGGACCTATGGTTAAGAAGTTAGTTTAGGAAGATATTAGTGCTTGTAAATTCATTAGTGTGATAGTGCTTCATTGTTAATTTGACTGAAAACATCTATAAATAAGGCACATACTGTTAATTAGACTTGTGAACAGTGAGTAATAAAGATTCTTGTTATTACTTGTTTTAAATTAGTGAAACATGGTAGTAGTAGCCCGCTACAATAACATTTCTTTCAAATTTATTCATTTTAAAACGAAAATTTATTCCATAAATTAAATAGTCAATATCTTGTTTTAGGTATCCGTTAATTTGTTAAACATTCCGATAACGTATAATTGCTTTCTCTTGTGTTTCCCATTTAAAGACTTGTCGAAATAATGGACCCTACTATTATTGGGTAGCGTGTTTTCCAGTTTGCTAATCACGCTTCGATAACGCGAGGTTTGCAGTTCGAACTCGTGTTATTTAAACCAATTTTGAATTTGATTCTGCAGCTTGTGCGTTGAAATACTTTCTACATTTTTCGTCACAGTACTTCAAAAGCAATGCAGATTTTTTGTTCGACAAGTAGGAGGTATATTGCGTGTATTGGTGAGTTTTTCCGCGCCTACACATTCTAATCCGATTTTTTTTAGCTCTTAGCTGGAGGCCAAATGGGTTCTTTCTTTACGTAGACCAACTGCTTTTGTCAGTAGACCGTTGCTGCAGCTACGGTGACAGGGCGAATGGATCTTAACTACCGTGGCGTTGCTGTGCTGACTCACCCCCGACGACGTGCAAGCTAAGTATCCGGACACATACAGGTATACAACTTGTTTTCTTCTGTGTATATCAAGGGCATATTCCGTATCAACGTTTGGTGTAGTTACGTGATAAGAATAGCACTGTAGGACTGTTGTTTGTCGCTGCAAATCGATATTATCGCTCTGCAGGTGTGATGTACCATTGTTAAAAATGTTTGACAGACACACGCTTATTCTTTTCTACTGATTGGTTTATTTTACATACGGTATTATGTACAATTTAAAAGAAGGTTGGACAAAAGCTTTCACGCGTTAATTTTTTTCTAATGATTAGTTTATTTTACAAAAAGTATTACGTGCAGTTTTAACAACAAAACGCTTGACAAAAGCTCTTACATATTTATTTACTACTGACTAATTTTATTTTGTGTAAAATACGAGATGCGCACTTCGTATCTAAAGTACTAAATTGTTCATATCACATAATTGTTTGCTTTGAAATAGTAACGCTTAATTTATTGCTTTTGCGTGTTTGTACAGAATCCGTTATTTATTTTTTTTTATTTGATAATAGATAATCGTGAGCGACGTGTTTTTTGTTTTTTTGGTATGTAGGTGAATCCCCCCATTCTCCGCGTTTGGTATTTAGCCTCCGGCTACGTCTAGCTACGTAGCATAACTTGTGATGCTCTGGCGTGGGGCCTCGATTTTGTTTCGTGTAACTTTAGCCCCGATTTTGTTTTAGTTAACGGTTACTTCGATTTGGTTTTGATTCATTTTTACTTCGATTTTATGTTGTTGTTAGTGTCTAAGTTCCTACATTACCCGCATTTTCGGCCTGATGCTACTTGTTTTTTTCTTCCTTTACGTTCGACCTATTATTTATTTTTTCTTTTTTTTCAGTTCTTTGGTGTTTCTCATGTGAGGATCGGTTTTCTTTATTTCTTGTGTGGATTCGATCTTCTTGAATTTCGATTTTGCTCTCTTCCGTGATTTCTAAATATCCTTGGTTAGCTCATGTCAGATTATTGGACTTGGGTTTTCGCCAATAATTGTAGACCCTTTGAAAACTCTGACGCCCTATTTCTAATTGTATTAACTTTATTCTCTTACGTTCAGTATTTTTTTTGTCGAAATTTAATCCGTTTGTTACTTCCGTATTGAATAAAATCGTTTTGTTTCGATTTACTTCTGATATTTTATAGTTTATTCGGTTGTTGTTGGTACTTTTGCATTACTCTGATATACAGTGTGTATTTCTTTTGTCACAATGGTTACGTAGAGGTTGGATGTAAATAGGTTGTTAAAACCCGAACCCCAATATGAGTTATCTTCTTTAGGCAGTATGGTTGAAGTGTTATCGGATTCTGCTCCTTTTCCTAAGGTTGATATTCCTACAGCCAATGCTGTTCTCTTTCCTAACTGTGATACTTCTAGTTTTATATCTAACGTCATGGAAATTATATCTACTTTTGTCCCTCTATCTCACTTAACTGAAGTGTGCTCTGCTTGTGTTTCTTTTCGTAAGATTGATTCTCGTACAGCCAATACTTTTTCTCTTTCTACCGTTGGCTTTCTTGCAACTCATTTTAAAAACAAACATCTTTCTTCTATGACGCGTTTTGAGTTTTTCAAATTACCCTTGCCACTTCCTAAACCTCGTGCTACAACTATTACACTCCTTGCTGTTCCTGTTTGGCAGAAAACTGCCCAAGAGAGGCAGACATTAGTCTATGCTCCTTCCGAACCGGAGGACATATATCGACGAAACCCTAATGTCCTTAATCTTGTTTCGATTTCCTTCTGGTGGCGCAAACGTCTTAAGCCCAATACCTAGTCCTCGCGCCCCAAATTCTTATGCCGACTTTGCTTTCCTTCGGACTTGATTTTTGGACGTTACGATTTCGTTTTACTTACCTGTTTTGCTATGTTCTCTTTCGTTTTCTTGCACCCGTGTGGATCCTGGAATAGAATAGCCCCATAGTACGACTTGCCTGTCGTAAGAGGCGACTACAGCGGTCCATCACATACACACACAGACACACACTTTATACACGTCCAATCTATACTCACACACTACATACACACACACACACACACACACATTCATATACACCTACACACTTCATAAACACACAGTTCTACTTGGTTCTCCTTTCTTCCGTTCTCTTTTTGGTTCTTCTTTTCTCTGTTCCCTTCTTGTACTCCTTAAACCCGTGTGGGTCTGGGAATAGAAAAGTCCCACGGTACGACCTGCCTGTCGTAAGAGGCGACTACAGCGGTCCAACACAACACATACACACACGCATACTTTATACACGCACAACACATACACACACACACCTCTTACACACCCACACACACAAATATACACACACGCACGCACACGCACACACCTACTCATACATTACTATACTGAGATTCTGTTTTATTTTCTTTTGTACGATTCTTAGTTTTTTTGGTTTTGTACTTGGTGCTTGGTGTTATTCTTTTTAGTTTTTTTGCTTTGTTTATTCTCGTTCCTTTTGTTCCACATTCCTCTCCTTTTTCCTGTTGTTGGTCTTCTTCACTGTCGGTCCCTACTCCGATTGTGTTACGTCCATCCGCTCCTGTGGTAGATGCTTGCTAGTCCGTTTTTCTTTCTTCGGAAACCACGATTTAGTCGACTTTAGGACTAGTTAGCATTTCTTTTTTTTGGTTCTTCGGTTTTGGTTACCACAGTTAGTAGTACATTGTTTCCTTTTACCAGCGCTCTCCCTCTCTTCTTCTCGTTCTTCCTTGTTGTCCCTTTGTTTATTGGATGTTTGATTCTTGGGTCCTGTTTTGGTTATTACTGCTCGGTTCCAGCTCGCTTTCTTTTTTGTTTCTTCGGGGTAAATCAATCCTGTTCTGGAAATTGATAACCTTACTGTTTCTTCTAAGAAACATCCGTCCGTTAATGACTCTGCAGTGTCAATGTCGTTCCATCTTAGTCCTCGTTGCTTGCTTATTACCCATCTTCCATTCCTTCTTTTTTTCTCTTTCTCTGTTGTTTTAGTACTCGGTTTACTCCAGTGAGTGTCTTGAGTCGCTTTGTCGGTAGTCCGATCGTTACCTCTATTGGTTTTTCGAACCGGATGAGAGTTGTTTTTTTTATTATTTTGGAGTGTTTCTTTTTTTCTGGTTTTTTTGTTGTTTTCGTAACAAATTTCCTTTTAGTTATTAAACAATTTTTTTTGTTTGGGTTTTTTCTCTCTCTTTGGTTTTGTCTTGGTCCAGGATTCTGGCTTTTTTTATCCCGACCTGTTAATTTTGCTGGGGGGGGGATTTGTTACGTTTATTTTCGACGATAGATCCAAATACGTCCTTTTTTGTGGTAATTCGTTTTTTATTCACCTAGCTTCCGTTTCTATTTAAAACCCCATCCAGTATTTTTACCTTGTTACAATAGTACGCGCAATCATAACAGTTCTTTCAAATCTATTCATTCTAAAACGAAAATTTATTCCATAAATTAAATAGTCAATACCTTGTTTTAGGTATCGGTTAATTTGTTAAATATTCCGATAACGCATAATTGCTTTCTCTTGCGTTTCCCATTTAAAGACTTGTCGAAATAATAGACCCTTCTATTATTTGATAACGTGTTTTCCAGTTTGCACTTCGATAACGCGAGGTTTGGAGTTCAAACTCGTGTTATTTGTCCCGTTTTGAATTTGATTCTGCAGCTTGTGCGTTGAAATATTTTCTACATTTTTCGTCACAGTATTTCAAAAGCAATGCAGGTTTCTTTGTTCGACAAGTAGGAGGTATCTTGCGTGTATTGGTGAGTTTTCCGCGCTTACCTATTCTAATCCGATTCTCTTTTTAGCTCTTAGCTGGAGGTTAAATGGGTTTCTTTTTTACGTAGACTAACTGCTGGAGTTACGGTGGCAGGGCGAATGGATTCTGACTACCGTGGCGTTGCTGTGCTGACTCACCCCCGACGGCGTGCAAGCTAAGTATCCAGACACATACAGGTATACAACTTGTTTTCTTTTGTGTATATCAAAAGCATATTTCGTATCAACGTTTGGTGTAGTTACGTGATAAGAAACGTGACACTGTAGGACTAATGTTTGTTGCTGTGAATCGATATTATCGCTCTACAGGTGTGATGTACCATTGTTAAAAATGTTTGACAGACACACGCTTATTCTTTACTACTGATTGGTTTATTTTACAAACGGTATTATGTACCACTTAAAAGAATGTTTGACAAAAGCTCTCACACATTAATTCTTTCCTACTGATTAGTTTATTTCGCAAAAAGTATTAGATGCAATTTTAACAACAAAACGCTTGACAAAAGCTCTCACATCTTTATTTACTTCTGATTAATTTTATTTTGTGTAAAATACGAGATGCACACTTTGTATCTAAAGTACTAAATTGTTCATATTACATAACTGTTTGCTTTGAAATAGTAACGCTTAATTTATTGCTTTTGCTTGTTTGTACATAATCCGTTATTTATTTTTTTTATTTGTTAATAGATAATCGTGGGCGACGTAGTTAACCTGGTATTTACTTTTTCCAGCTTCGTCTGGGTACGTAGCACCCAATAGAAAAACTTGTGTGGCAGCAGGTAGACGGATGAGGAAAACTGGAACTGTATTATCTGCTGCTCAACATCGTGGAAGTGAAAGAGTAAAACGCACATTGAGAAATAAAGAAAATGTTTTAAATTGAGTACAGGGAACCTAGGAATAAGTATCATAAGAATTTCACTACAAACGGAAGTTTCTCAGGCAATATGTTGAAGAATTCTAAAAGACCAATAGCTGTATTCGTATCACCTGCAACAAGTCCAGGACCTTTTAGAAACCGACTACCAACCTAGAGTCGAGTTTTCCGACTAGTTGGTAAGACAAATTAGAAGACATAATGAATTTGTTAACAATATTCTTTTTGCTGATGAAGCAACCTTTAGCAGAAATGGCATTTTCAACATTCATAACGAGCATGTGTGGTCAGATGAAAACCCACATTTCACGAAAATTAGCATAAATTTAAAATAAATGTTTGGGCTGGAATAATACACATCAGCAGATAGGACCATTTATTTTGGAAAAAATTTAACTGGACAGCGATATACAGCTTTTTAAGAGAACATTTAATAGGGGCATTTGAAGTGTTATAGAAGACTTAACATGTGGTACATCCTTGACGGGGCAACAACTAATTTTGCATTAACTACAAGGGAGTGGTTAAATAACAATTTTCCTGGCAGGTGGATTGGCTGTGGAGTAAATGCTCCGGTAAATGGACACCTCGGTCCCTTGAGTTAAATCCTATGGACTATGGGATTTGGGGTATTTAAAACAAAAAGTATATTCTGAACCTATTAATACTGTTCCGGAGTTAAGAGAGAGGATGGAAAATGCTTTTAGAGACTTATACAATTCTAAGTTTATTCTACAAAAAACTACCCACCAGATTAAGAAACGAGCCCGAAAATGTATTCAAGTTGGAGGACGTCACTTTGAACATTTACTTAAATAATGAACGATATGAGCTAATTTCTATTTTGTAGTTTGTAGCGACTCGGTACGTAAATTTTAGCTTGTAGAATCAAATATTCTTCAGTTTGTAAACACTGACAAGTTTATTAAATGCGTTTTTTTTTACTAAATGTATTTAATTTAAATCGGATACCAGTTTCGAATTCATAAAATAAACCTCTGCATTTTTGAAAGAATTAATAATACGTTGTTTTCGTGCATGAATTGAGTAGACCTAATTTAAAATAGCTCGAAAATGGAAAGCTCTACAGAGATTAACCAAGAGTACCTTTTTGTGGCAAATTGTACGACGAATAATTACGAGTTTTAATTTTTTATGAAATACAGGGTGTGCAAAAGTATAGGTCAAGATTGTTTGATAACCCCCTTATTCTACGCCAATGGATTATGTTATTTTCTCCAAATGTAGTTTAATAATTCGTATTAGTAAACAACTAACGTGTACCTATTTTCAAGTTAAAGTCTCTACCCTAAATGAAAATATTTTTAAAAATACGTATTTTTCAATATCACTTCATTACCCTGTATAATGGAAACCGGTGGGTTTACAGGAAACCGTTAGCTAATTTTTCTTGATAACTCATCTAGATCTATATGTTCCCCAATTTACGGTACTTTATTCTGAAACACTCTGTATATAGTAATTATATAAGTATTACTCGTGCAAATATTTTTTGGTGTTTAGTAAATACACACGTGCAGCTTATTTAGTAAATGTTATTTTTAGAGGAACCGAGTTTATTTTGAAATGAAGAGACGTGCTGGCTATCGTTGCAAAACGCATTTCATTTGTTATATTAGTTTACATTCTCGCAACACGTTTGGCGGGTTAATTGTGCATGTTAAGTGATGTAATTTATACAATTTCTAAATAGTTAAACAGTGTGCGGAAATATTAATCAAATTTTAAGAATAAAAACCTTTATTTAATTTTTTATTGGTTTATACATATTGCAATGGCAGAACCTTCGGATGCAGATTTCGTAATGGAACATTTAGGAAAGTATAAGTATTATACAATTTTTCTGGTTTTATAATAAGTTACATTTACGTGTCGACTGAACGTACAATAGTGCAATTTGCTCTATAGTTTTGCTACTTAAGTAACACCCATTAAAGATAAAAGTCGAGAAACTTGAATAGCAGAAATCATGAAAGCGTAAATTGCAATTGCCGTAGACTCTAAAAATAATAAGTATAACTGTGTAACTGCCAATTAAAAATTTTTAGATAATAAATAAATTTCAGATAAATAGAACTTTTAGATGGTATGTAGACACGTTGAGGTATTTCCAAGTTAAACTTGTTATAAAATTCTCAAAAAGAATAATTTTAACTAATATTTCGACTCCTAAGTATATTCGGTAGCATGTGTCTGCTACATTAGACTTGATCAGTAAATACCTTTAATGTAGTGTTGGGTTTTACTAGAAAAGAAGAAAATATTGTCGTCTTTTGGAAAATTTCATGGAGTGCGAAGCAATAACAAGTTATGTCTTAATGACTACTTTTTGATTTTGATGTTTATATACAGTATGACTGCTGTGTCACTTTCAATACCCTTTGAAAATGTCTGTTGTTCTCTATGGATTCTAAATCAAAACGAAATAAAGATTATTTGAAATGGTAATTGCAATTTAAAAAGGAATCTATCCGGCTCGAAATCTAAAATGTGGATTGTAAAGGATGTATCATGCGAGCATATATAGCATAAACACTTACTTGAATTATTCTTTATTAACAAAGTGGACTGTAGTGGAACAAACGTAAACTATATAGCGATACTTAAACGGCACTGAGTTCACTCACGACAACAATAATTGTTCGACCTTTTCGATGGTTCGCACATAACACACACACGCGCACACTTTTAACCATTGTGAGGTGCCACTTTTACGATTTGCTGCATGAGCAAGGAGGGGTCAACTAGGAATATAAAAATTGGGATAGAAGTTCAAACACACTTAATTGTACAAAACCATGTTACACCATACTTGCTCTCATCGTTACTAATTTTTAGACGTTTCTGGTGTATTTATTATTTTTTCAGTTCATGATCGTCATGAGGCAATACTGCAGAATGTATTAGAAGCAGAGATAGGAAAAAAGAGAAGTAGAGGTAGACCTAAGTTAGACTACTGCACACAGATAGTGAAAGATGTAGGCTGTAAGAATTTCAGGAAAATGTGTAGACTAACTCAGAATAGAAATCAATGAAGGTACGCATCCAATCAGTACCAAGATGGATAAATTAATGACGAAAAAGTTACTGTACTTACACATGATGGTTATTATAAGCAACTACAAGTAGGGATGGACACGAACCGAAAAGGTTCGAAGTTCGGTTCGATTTTTTGAACCGAACCGAACCGAACCGGACATTTTAGTTTCGAACCGAACTTCGAACTGGACCGGCAAATTTTTCGAACCGAACCGAACGGTCCGGTTCGGTTCGAAAGGTTCGATTTTTTAAATAAAAATTTAATTTTCTCTAAAAACATGTCAATCTTAATTTCTCCCAAATGCACATTTTAAAAATCTCTAGTCGCAAGCATATAAGAAACAGAACGATTCTCTAATGTATATAGTCATTGAGTTTTAAGTTAATAGATATTAGTGATACATATCTAATAAATTTTGTCATCGAGGCACGTTTGTAGATCAAAAATTCTAGATTAGTTTCATTTGTTTAATGCTCCTTATTTCAAATTTTTGCTTGTTTATAACTTGTATTAGATATTAAAGAAACTCGAAATAATTGTGAAAATTTGGTTTTAAAAGCAAGCTTATTTTATTTAATGAACAGAAGTCGTGTTGAAAACCATCTTAAACATATACAAGCCCAGTTCACGGTCTAGAGACTACAGAAGTTTTAGAATAACCGAAACAATTTAATTCTTAATTAAGTGTGTATTACTAATCCATCATTTTAAATTTTTTACTTTTGTATGAAAACCAGCTCTCTATTAATATTAAAAAATGTGACCTTGTAGCAAAAACTAATCTCCTCTTCTTTTGAACATAATCGCTCAACAAATGGTGTTACAAAACGCGTGGTAGGTACCATAATATTTACTGTTTATTTAGAGTGGCCATTACCACCAACGTCTTTAGAAATAGCCGATACTCCAGAAGAATGACCCAGAACTTTCTCTCAAAACCAAGGGTTGAAGTTTATGACTTATGGCGGCATAAACTTTTCAATCAATGCCGACATAAAATAATACAGTATAATGCAAATAATAAGCAGACATAATGCCCGTTCCATAAATACTGTTATATCTTATTATGAAAAACGTAGACGCTATTTGAAGTAGATATACGATTCTTTCCGATAACCATCTGATATCGTATTTTAAAAGAAATAATAATAATAATAAAGATAAACTGACAAACAGCTTTTTGTTTGTACCGTATAAGAAATTAGCAACACCTTATTGTCTTGATACTCTTTATATACTAACTAAAATTAAAATAAAGGTAATCGCAAAGATCGTGTGATATCGTTCTTGCACGGTAAAATGACATTAGTAAAAATCATCAATTATTAACACATTCTAAATTTTAGAGGTGGCTTTCTATTAACCTAATTGTAATTACGCTTTGTTAAAGATAGTACGTATTGAAAAATCAAACCTGGACAAATAGTATTAATATGATTTATGTCACTAAAATCTAAAGCAAATTAATGTTGAGTTCATTTGAAAGTAGCAACTACTAAGTATAATAACTACATTCAACATTTAAATTGTTATAGTTGAATGCACTAGTTATTTAAAATATCAAAATATCGAACCGGTTCGGTTCGGTTCGAGGTTCGGTTCGTTTTTTTCGAACCGAACCGAACCGAACCGGAATATATCTTTTCGAACCGAACCTCGAACCGAACCGGACTAAAAAGTTTTCGAACCGAACCGAACCTAGGGCAAGGTTCGGTTCGGTTCGAATCCATCACTAACTACAAGTATTGGTTGGGTAATATTCTCGAATAATGTCTTTTGTGTGAAAGGATTTACTGGAAAACTATTAATTCGGCAAATGTCTAAGTGTTGGGGAATCTTTGCAGCCACAGGCTGCTTAACCCCCTTCACTGAATCTCGGTGAAATAGGGTATAAAATTAGAAAACAATAGGAGAACCGAACTGTATATAGGCTGTGTGAAAATTTCAGCGAACTATGTAGACCAGCTCAGAATATAAATAAGTGCAGGTACGTGTCCAACCAGTTTTGAGACGAAAAACCTAATGACGAAAAAATACGCGCAGATAAATCTGATGATTATTATAAACAACTACAAGTGTTGGTTGTGAAATATCTGCAACTAATGTTGAATGTGCGAAAAGATATATTGGAAAAAATATTAAATCGGTAAATGTTCAAGTGCTGGGGAACTTGGCAGCCACAGGCTGTGCTTCAGATGTATGAGGATGATAGCTTGGACAGAAAAAGTTAATAACAAATAGATTATAGAAATGTAGGGGAACACGGATATCTCTGGAAAAAATAGAGAGAGAGAGAGAGAGAGAAAGAGAGAAAGAGAGAGAGAGAGATAGGGAGAGAGAGAGAGAGATAGGGAGAGAGAGAGAGAGAGAGAAAAATCTTTTATACACATTATAATTAGGGTAATTCATACAGGATCAGAGCAAAAAAATTCGGGTGTGGGGATAGTTATGCGAATGTGTATAAAACTGTGTATAAAACTACATACAAAAAAACGAAAGAATCTAAACCGGTAAAAACAGTAATAATACAAGTATACATGCCCACCTCTAGCTACAGTGAGGAATAGGTAGAGGCGATCTACAAAGATATCGAAGACATACTAAGATACGTAAAAGGTCATGAAAATTTAATAATTATGGGGGATTTTAACAAAGCGGTAGGTGAGGGTAGGGAAGGAGCGGTAGTGGGTTTATTTTGTTTAGCCACCAGAAACGACAGGGGGAAATTAGCTAGTAGAATTTTGCGACAAGAACAATTTAACCATCACAAACACATTATACTAGAAGACGATACACGTGGAAGATACCAGGAGATATATGAAGTTATCAAATAGATTACATTCTCGTTAGACAACAGTTTAGGAATCAAGTAAAAGACTGTAGAAGCTACCCAGAAGCAAATATAGACACTGACCACAACATTGTAATTATGAAGGCCACTCTTAAATTTAAAATTTTGAAAAAAGGAACAGAAAAAGGCACTTTGACTTCGAACAATTAAAAAATAAAGATACCCACGAAAGATTTGAAAAAAAGTCAAATCAATTGCTGAAAGATATCGGCAAATTTTCTTATACTGAGGAAGTAGAAACAGAATGAATAACATTAAATCCAATTTAGACATGGCGACCAGAGATATTCTGAGGTATACACAAAAAGAAAATATGAAACCATGACCAACAAAGCTTATCCTGAATTTAATAGGAGAAAGACGAAAAAACAAAAATAGATCAGACGAAACAGGAAAACAGTAATACAAAGCCATAAAATGGGAAATTATTCGCAAATGCAGAAAAGAACAATGGATTCATGAAAAGTGCAAAGAGGTACAAACTAAGATGGACATAGGACTGATAGACGAAACATACGAACTAATTATAATGAATTTTAGGGATATAAAACCGTATAGCAAAAATATAAAGGACGCACAAGAAACGTCATCATAGAAAACGTAGAGAAAGTGGGTAGATGGCAAGAATATATAGGGAATTTATATGCAGGAGAGAAACTAACAGCATTACAACAGGAATCAGATATTGCAAAGGATGACTTGGGATATCCTGTACTTCGAGATGAATTTGAATTAGCATTGAAGGGTCTGAAAAATGGTAAGACGCTGTGTACAGATAAGGTGCAAGTAGAAACTCTAAAAACCTCCAGACAAGCAGTAACAGATTGCTCCTGCCAACTTGTAAGCTATATGTACGAGACAGGCGAAATACCCAAAAATTTCAAACGTAACATCATTGTCACTATACCAAAAAAGAGCGGCTCGGATAGTCGTGAAAATTATCGAACTATTAGTTTGACAGCACACCTGTCAAAAATATTATCTGGCATTGTACAAAGACGAATGGAAAACGTGCTAATAGAAGATCAATTTGGGTTTAGGCGATACATGGCGATAATGGAGAAAACAATAGAAAAAGGGGAAAGCGTATATATAGGGTTTGTAGATATTGAAAAAGCATTCGATAATGTAAAATGGAAAAAAAATGTTCAAGATACTCAAAAAGATTGGAATGAGTTTTAGGGATAGACGGATAGTACATAGCTTACACAAAGAGCAAACAGCGGTAATAGAATTAGAGCAGGAACTTAGAGAAGTAAATATTAGGAAAGGGATGAGACAGGGATGTGCCCTATTCCCTATAATTTTTAACTTGTACATCGAAGAGGCAATAAATACTGTCAAATGCAAGAAGACATTTAAAATTATTATACAAGGATAAAAGATTGATATGCTTAGATTTGCAGATGATATAGCGGTATTAGCATCTAGCAAAGAAGAATTAGAAGCTGCCCCTAATGAAATGTAAAGATCTAACACAGATATAGTATGAAAATTAACAAACATGAAACTAAAGTACTAGTATGCAAACAAGGGAAAAATAAATTAAAACTAGAATACAAATAGGTAACGAGAATTTACAAGAGGTTAAGGATCTCTGCTACCTAGGAAGCCAAATAACACAAAAGATATAAAACAAAGATTAGCACAAGGTCGTGTTACATTTAACAAGCAAAAGCAACTACTGTGTTCAAAGACAACAAACATAGAAATAAGGAAAAGATTGATAAAAACATATGTGTAGAACAGAGCACTGTTCGGCTGTGAAACCTAGACAGTAGGAGAAGCGGACAGGAAAAAGATAGAAGCCTTTGAAATGTGGTGCTACAGACTGAAGACGAAGATATCATGTTCAGACAAAGTTAAGAACAAATAGGTACTAGAAATGGTAGAAGGTGAAAGAAGTATGCGAAAAACATTAAAAAATAGGAGAGATGGAAAAAAGAAAAATAGAGGTAGACTTAGGTCAGACTATTACACACAGATAGTGAGAAATGTAGGTTGTGGAAATTTCTGGGAAATGTGTAGGCTAGTTCGGAATAGAAATCAATAGAGATACGCGTACAACCAGTTCCAAAATGGAAAATTGTACTTAAACCTGATGATTATTACAAGCAATTACAGGTATTGATTTTGCAATATTCTCAACTAATATTAATTGTGCGAAAGGATTTACTGAAAAAACCAATAATTCGGCAAATGTCTAACTGTTGGGGGAATCTTGACAGCCACAGGCTGCTTAACCCCCTTCACGTACCACTGAATCTCAGTGAAATAGGACATATAATTAGGAAACAACAGAAAGGGAACCGAGCTGTATCTAGGCTGTGGAAATTTCAGCGAACGGTGTAGGATAGCTCAGAACAGAAAGAAGTGGAGGTACCCGTCCAATTAGCTTCAAGACCTAATGACAAAAAAAAGAATTGCACTGAATGGTGATGATTATTATAAATAAATACAGGGGTTGGTTCTGAAATATTTTCAACTAACGTTGATAGTACGAAAGAATATATTGGAAAACTATTAATTCGGTAAATGTTCAAGTGCAGGGTAATTAGAGAGACTCCAGGAATATTTGAGCGAATACGTGGCTCAATGCGCCGACGTCTAGACGCATGTGTAATGACTGAAGGTGGACATATTGAACATTTACTATGATATATACATGTTGTATGTTTTGTTATTAATAAATTAGTTTTGTTTATTCATCTTTAATCATACTTTGATGCAAGTAGTAACTACAAAATAACAATAATAACCCAGTTCGCATTTTTGACGATGTATCTCTGAGTTGTTTGTAAAATAATTTTTTTCTGCCAACTGGTTAATTTTGGACAAAAAATTCAAGATACATTTTTGTTTAGAATGCAATAAGCTATTGAAAATAAATTTTTAAATGGCAAACAAATAAGACAAAAAGTTACATTGGACATAAATTTTAGGGGTTGCGTTTTCCACCCCTTACAACCATGGCGTAAACCAAATAAATTACTGAGTAAGTATATTTTTGATAGTAAAAAATGTCACCTTAATTTCAGTTTTGTAACTGTTTTAGTGTTTGTAAAAAAAATGCAAAAAAATTTTATGTACCCTCTTTTAGAGGCTGTATCTTAACAAGGGATGCTCCAATGAAGTTTCTTTATATGAAAGAGCCTATCTCTTTTACGATGAGGAATCACACCCTGAAATGTTTTACACTTATTTTGTTACACCCGGTATAAGATCGGTGATGAATGTAGGAGTTAATCTATACCAAAATGTCGTTAATAAATCATTTCGTGTATAGTTAGTTGCTCATTACGTTTTGAAAATCCTATAGTAAATGTAAATTTGTGTTATGTGAACGTGTATATTGTACCGCCAGCTTGTTCATAAATAGACAAAAGTGTAATAAATAAATTATAGTAGTGTTTAGAGTTGTTAATAAGACTTATGGTTAAGGAATTAGTTTAAGAAAATATTAGTGTTTGTAAATAGCATTAGTGTGATAGTGCATCATTGTTAATTGGACTGAAAACATCTATAAATAAGGCATATACTGTTAATTAAACTTGTGAATAGTGAGTAATAAAGATTTTGTTACTACTTGTTTTAAATTAGTAAAACGCGTTAGCGGTAGCCCGCTACACTGGTGTCAGTTGTGGGGTGTATAGTGATTAATTAAGTTTAAAGATATTTGAGTAGTTTGTATATGCCAGTTACAAAAAACCCAAGTAAAATGGATGCAGAAACTTTAATGAATTTCCTTAAGGATTTTAAATCTGGTATGGAAGAAAAGTTTAGTGAAAATGCTGCAAAAGTGGAAGAGAAGTTTAGTGAAAATGCTGTGAAAATGGAAGAGTTGAATGAAAAGACAACCACGTTAGAACAAAGATTATTGGAAAGATCCATTGCATTGAAAGAAGATGTCACTGAACAGGTAAAAATAGTTGAGCGAAAGTTAGACATTAAATTGATAAAAATAGAAGAAAATAGGATAGAACGGCTGCTGAAATATGACTTTGACACAGAACATCGTGTAGGAACTAGCCATCGGAATGCAGACACTCTGTCAAGGAGACCTTGTCCGGTAGACTGCAATCATCGCTCCAAGATGGAACAGAAAATAAGTATCATCCATAGAATGACGGTAACCGATGATACTTGACAACCCGAAAGAATAAGAGAAGGTCATCTCCTTAATAGTGACCCTACGGGGGGAAGCCCTTAACATCTTGCAGACGATTCCCGATCACCAGCAGAATGATTATGGCCTCTTAACATCGAAGCTTGAGATGAGATATGGAAACGCTCACCTTCAACAGGTTGTATAATCTACATAGAAAGCGTGGATTGTCGCCAAAATTGCAAAAACAGTGGGAAGGCCCGTATGAAGTGTTAAAAAGAATTAATAATGTAATGTACCGGATCAGAAGATCTCCCCGTGGTAAACCGAAAGTGGTACACTTTGACCGTTTAACATCCTACGCTAGCAACAACCAGGAAGGCTCGAATAATGAGAATGGTGTTCGACAAGTTACTAATCATGAGCCAAATGTAGATTTTGAGAGTTTCATGGCGGCGTCTGGTGGTTCCGCTAAAGCGAGATTTAGCGTTGTTGTTGAAAAACAGCAAGATCTGTTTAGAGCATTAGAAGAACATTCCCTTGCAAAATGCGTAGTTCAAATCTGGAAATGTCAAGAGGAATAGCTGTTGTTTTCAAGAAAAAGTTTAGATGTGTGGATAAATTAGTACAACAGCAGCCAACTGTAGGCAAAGCTTTGGTTCTTCAGGATAGAAATCTTTATGTTAGTATCTGGTCACCAAAAATTCTTCGTGGCAGCGACCTAGTTATGGACATCTATGGGAGGCTTTGCTGAATCATAAGGCTCAGATGATGGAAAATGAAGTAACAAGATTAGCAGTGCCCAAGCTAGGCTGTGGACTAGATTGCTTAGATTGGAGAATAGTCCGAAATATGCTAGTAGTAATTTTCCAGAGAACCAACGTCCAGGTTCTTGTTTGCTGCTATCAACCGGTTGCCTACCAAAACCAAGAAAAGAGTGTTGACTGTTATTTCCAACGACGCGGTGGATGCACCAGAGGAGATAGCTGTCGATACCGTTATCAGTCATCGAATTGACGTGAATATGTTTTTACAGTTACGGGACGTAACGATTTTATAGAGGGGGCAGTGTTACAAACTACTGTTAGGCAACTAGTCAAACACACAGGTGCATAACCGAAGGTATATTCTACTGAAGTCTCAAACGTTCCGGAAACAGTAGAATTTGAGTCATTTATTTAATTATAGGGTATATATAAGATCGATGATGAATGTAAAAGTTAGTCTATATCAAAATGTCGTTAATAATTCATCTCGTGTATAGTTAGTTGCTCATTACGTTTTATAGTAAATGTAAATTTGTGTTATGTGAACGTGATATTGTACCGCCAGCTTGTACATAAATAGACAAAAGTGTAATAAATAAATTATAATAGTTTTTAGTGCTATTAAGAAGACTTATGGTTAAGGAATTAGTTTAAGAAGATATTAGTGCTTGTAAATAGCATTAGTGTGATAGTGCTTCATTGTTAATTGGACTGAAAACATCTATAAATAAGGCATATACTATTAATTAGACTTGTAAATAGTGAGTAATAGAGACTTTTGTTACTAGTTGTTCTAAATTAGTGAAACGCGTTAGCGGTAGCCCGCTACAATATAAGCAAATTCGATTTCTGCAACATGGTAGTGAGAACTTGGATCACCTAACGTATAGTTTGCCTTACCAACTAATTTGTAGGATTTAATTGCGGCACTATTATATTACTTGGAACGTCAACACCAGATCGAATAAAGAAGATGTATATAACATGTATTAAATACGATATTTGGTTGTGATTGTGCGTTTACATGCAAAAGTTGTCAATTACTTTCTACGATACTCAATCTCCGGTTGTGATCGGAGTGTTTTCGACAGCTGTAGATCGATTTTAATCAGTAAAGAGAATATTTTTGCGTCTTATTACTATCGTTTCTCCCAGCCGAATTCCCGACTGTATTCGGATGTCTTCGACATCCTTCGGTTTCTCCTAAAATGTATAAAACAATATATTACATTATTTGTACTCTGTTGGATTTATTCCACACTTTCGTTTCCAAAGTTATCTTCGACTTCGCATACCTTCTACACTTTCCTATGTAGGGTAGTGAAATTCGATGGTAGTAGAAACAGATTACATAAGTTTAGTATTGGGGATTAAAACCGTTTAACGTATTAAATGTAAACGTCTAATTCGAATAAAGTATGAATAAATTACGAAATTAAAAGTTTTGAATTTTAAATTGGAATATTTAACTACGCGGAAATGACCTAATGCTTAAGGTATAACTAGCAACTACATAGGAAATAACATAGCGGATTTAATAAGCAGTCCAGATGCTCAGGCGATTCCGTGACGTAGAGGGTATGCGTGTGACTACCACGCCCAAGGTCCCAGATTCGAACCCCGACACGGTTCACTTGAAAAATGTTAAGTGAGCATTTTTCACAAAAATACGTTCTCGTTCGGATAAGAGGTAAAATGAAGGTCGCGTGTGTGTTGTCACGCACTTTAAAGATCCTTACCTTACTTGGAACAGCAAGGGTCCGGCAAAATTCAAAATTTTCCAGATCAAAAAAACTTGCTTCCTGGTCAATGTAGTACCTTCGGGTGGAGCATTGTAAAATTAATGTAGTGTCCGGATGCTCGACTAGGTAAGATTTTTAGATCTAATTTCGCTAAGGGGTATGATTCCACAAGACTAAAGCCATCAATATATATCTACATTTTTGGAAATTGTTATATGACAAATAATGTATGTAATCTACTAAAAACACTCTTTAATTTGTTGAAAGATGGGAAATTGGTTTCAGAAATGGCACACATTCGGTATAACTTGCTGCATTACAGTTTAAGTTGTCGGGAAGAAATATTAAGAACAGGGGAAAGCTGGTAAATTACGTAATTTCTACATGCAGTTAGCTGTTTATCGATCAATTGTATAGAAGTTCTACAGAATGGGTCGAATAAAAACGGTGTAGTAATTAAACAGATGAGTAAAATTTGTCCTAGTGCGGAAGCAAATTCGCCTTAGTAGTAGGACGATTTTGTCTTAGAAGTAGGGCTATTTCGTCCTATTGTAGCATTATCATGTGACTAAAAGCATCTTTAAAAACTACTATTCGTTTAGTCCGTACAATGTTAAACAAGCATACGACGAAACACCTCAAGTACAAAATCGATATCGAGAATGCTCAATCAATAAGACAACAGTCGAGAAGGTTACCATTCGCCAAGCGTGGAGAAATCGAGTGAATGATAGAAAAAATGGAGGGACAGGGTGTAATCGAACGCCCCTAGGTCCCGGGTTCGAATCCCGACACGGTCCGCTTGAAAAATGTTAGGCGAGCATTTTTCACAAAAATGGATGAGAGGTAAAATGGAGGTCCTGTGTGTGAGTGTTGTCACGCACGTCAAAATTTTCTAGGTAAAAAAAAAACTCGCTTCCTGGCCAGTGTAGTACCTTCGGGTGGAGCATTGGAAAATCACATGTAATGTAATCGAACGCTCGGACAGCCTTTGGGCAACACCTGTTGTGCTTGTGAAGAACAGCAAGGAACCGACACGGTTCTGTTTTAACTGTTGCCGGTTGACTAACCTGTTGAGCAAGAACAGTTCAATATTACCGAAGATTGACCACATGCCGGATATACTCTAAGCCTCACGGTAGTTCTCGACGTTGGGCTTAAACACCGGGTACCGATAAGTGGATATGGATCCCAGGATCCAAAAGGTTGAGAGAAGACTGCTTTTAAATTTGGTATTTGCATGTGACAATTTAGATTGAGAGCAATTGAACTATGCAACATTTCTGTCGCCTTTGAGTGTTTAATGGATAACATCTTACGTGGACTGTCACAGAAAGCATGCTTCGTGTATTGGGATAACGTGATGGTGATTGAGAAGACAATGGAACACTTGACCAATTTGGAGGACGTGTTTCAAATATTAAGAAGAGCCACTTTGAAGTTTAGCCCAAAAAATTACCACCAGTTCGGCGAAGAGGTAAAATACCTGGGGCATGTAGTTTCATGCGATGAAGCTAGACGCAGAAAAAGTTAGGGCGGAGCAAGGGTGACCGACGGCTAAAGACAAACACCAATTCTGCAATTTTCTGGGATTATGCACCTATTATACAATATTTGCTGGTGGATTTGCAAATATAGTCAAAACTGTATCTAAAATGCATTTCAACAGCTGAGGCATTTATTGACGGTAGCTCCGATCATAAGATCGGAGGAAAGGTAAATTCATATTTGACACGGGCGCAAATAATGTTGCCATCGAAAGTATGTTGTCCTATATTCAGGACTGACAAAAAATGATTGTTTATTTTAACGGCGAAGAGGTATAATACCTGGGGCATGTAGTTTCATGCGATGAAGCTAGACGCAGAAAAAGTTAGGGTGGAGCAAGAGTAACCGACGACTAAAGACAAACACCAATTGTGCAATTTTCTGAGATTTTGCAACTATTATACAATATTTGCTGGTGGATTTACAAATATAGTCAAACCTGTATCCAAAATGCATTCTAACAGCTGAGACATTTATTGATGGTAGCTTCGATCATAAGATCGGAAGGAAGGTAAATTCGTACGCAAATAATGTTGCCATCGGAAGTAAGTTACGATGAAAGAACTGTTAGTTGTAGTGAAATCGGTAGAGCAGTTATAACTATCTCTATGCTCGAAAGCTTCATCTGATAACAGATCACGCAGTGCTGAAGTGGCTACTGCAGTTCAAAATCCTGCAAGAACGGGTCGCGAGACGGATACCATCTCAACATTGAACATCGAGCGGATTTAAGTCACTGTTGTTGAAAGACCTTGTGCTGAAGATTGTACCATTGTTCACGGTTAGAGACGAAATGTGATTCTCTTTGTCGGACAACCATACTTAACTACGATTAGCAGCTACAGCAGCTGATGACCGAACAGGAGAATGATCTAAACCTAGGCGTCATTTTAAATTGGAAAATCAAAGTCTATAGTGGCAGAACGCTAGTTTACTCATTAGTACGCTGGTGGGATTGCTTGAAGTTAGAGGACCGAATCTTGGTGCGATCTCTGATAAAGAAAGACGAATTTGTAAGTACGCTTCAGATTGTGGTTCTCTAGAGCCGGGTATCATTGGTTTTAAGATATCTACAGAATGGGACGTCGGAAGGGCACTTTTCGTCGATTCTAGAGAAAGTCTGTAAAAAATTTTACTGGGTAGATTCCAAGGAAGATGCCTAGGAATGGTGCAGGAAATGTCACTTATATGCGCCGTTGAAAAACCGAAAACAGCTTACGAGACTATACAACGTAGGAAGACCATTTCAAAGAGTGGCAATTGACATCGCATGCCCATTCCCCGAAACCGACTCTGGAAATAAATACGTCTTGGTGGCATTGGACCACTTAACACTATAGATTGAGGTACATACCATATACAACCAGGAAGCAGCAGCCGTAGCTGATCTATTAGTCAAAAAGCTTTTCTGCCGTTTTGGAACACCTTTGGAGCTGCACCCTGAGCAGAGCAGAAATTTTTAGTTAGTGCTAGTTTAAGAAGTTTGCCGGTTGCCAGGGATGAGAAAGACCAGAAGGACTTCGTTAAACCATCAATCGGATGGTATGGTAGAAGCCATGAACTGCACCTTTAAAAAGTATATCTCCAAGGTAACATCAAAGGACCGGGACCAATACATACACTTATTTTTATTGGCTTACCGATCTGCGGTTAACGAAAGTACTGGACAGACTCCTGTATATGCTACGCGGGGACGCGAGATATGTCTAGTATCTTGAGTTTGATAGTAAGCCTGTGGAAGACGTAGGCGAAGGTTATGTCAAGAGACTCTAGCGGGAAATGCATGACATTCATGGAGAAGAAAGAATATTCAGAATGCGAGCGACCGGATGAAGACCAGGTATGACGCCAAGAAGCAAGAGTATACTTTTCAAATATGAGACCGAGTATGGTTGTACAAATTCCAGACGCAGACGTAGATTTTCGCCAAAGTTATAAAAAAATTGGGAGGCTCTTTACGAAGTAATGAAACGAATCAACAATGTAGTATATAGGATTTGTAAGTTCTCAAAAGATAAAACAATAGTGGTGCACATTAATAGACTGACACCTTATGACAGTGACGACTACGACAATGTTGGAGGGCACAATAAAGTGAGGCGAGTTATTGTATAGTGGCATGATGTCGTTTTCGATCTTTGATTTTTTGCAAGATGACTTTGTAGGTGGTGTAATGGTCACCTAATTTGAGCAGTAGAACAGTTCAGAACGCATTCACTATTGGCGGCGAAACGTGTGCCTAATTGGCTCTATATGAACGTAGTGGCTTCTTCAACTGTGTGATGAAATAATTTCGAAATGTGTATAATCAACGCACAACTTGACAAGTATGATTTTTAATTTTTATTGGATGTCGTAATGTTAAAATTTATATCGTGAATTTGTTTTTGTGTTTATTCATATCATGAATGGAGGGGGGTTTTAGTTCAAATTTTAAGATTAGTTGAGGTTGAAAAAGCTTATTAATGATTTCAGGAGTCAAACAGATAAGTATGCAAATGTGCGATAATAACTAAACAAGGTTATCAAGCGCAAGGCTGAAAGGTTTCTATACGGAACGTGTTTACTTCTGCGGGTGATAAGTGTATTTGTATCGCAGTACAGAAGCTTACTGAATTTTACCTTGAGTTCGAAATATTTCTTTCAATCAACATTTTAAAAACAACAAATAAGCTTTGCTACTAGTGTATCATCAAAAAAAAAAGTTTTTATTTTCTTGTATTGTCGAGGATTTGTTTGTTGCGTGTTACTCCAGTCTAATGTCCATTTAATTTAATGCAAGTTGATAGGTGTGTTTTAGTGATTTGGTATTCATAAACTTTTGCCAATTTTAACGTAACTTCCAATATTTCGTTTTTGTTAGGAAAAGCTAGATAATTCCAGTTTGAACTCTGTTTTCGTAAGATGGGGCCATCCCTGCTTCTTTACTTCCTTTTGTGGTTAGGTGGCGCTAACTTTCTCGTAAGAATTAACTCTATATTCCTAACGTTCATGCTCAGAGAACCTGACCCCAGCATCCGAAAATTTTCCAATTGCATTGGTCATTATTTCTACACATTTAACTTCGGCCTATTGTTTCATGGCAATTCCCTCGCTAACACCCATATAGTGTTTTTGAGACAAAACTGTTTGAAACGTTCTATCTACTGTACACTCAGAAAAAAGTTATCCTCGTGTTGAAGTGGTTCCTCAAAATAATTTTTATTTTAAAATTTGTAATGTTTAAAATTCTGACTGCTAGACTTCAAGTGTGACAGTTTTTTACAATCAGCTCTTGAACAACAATCCGAAATTGTTATAAGACAGGGCGTTGTATGTAAAAAAATTGTAGATGACGTCACTGTTTTAATGTATGCCCTGTATAACGAAAATGTTTTGAAAAAAATTAAAAATAAAAATAAACCTATTATTCCAAGTTCTCTTGAAAATATTATTGATTTAAAATACAATGCATATATTCCATACTTTACGGACAGACTTTTGCAACTTCGGGTAACTGTTACAAAGTTTGCCCTGTGTGACCGCCACTGTAAATTAGATAAAAATTTAATGATCGAGTAAGATTTCATTCGAAAGTTAAGTTTATACTGCTTTAGATGAGATGTATCACCTATTGCTGAATGGGTTTTGAAGCAGTAATAATAAGAATATCGACAGGGCTGTGCCATCCATAAGGATAACATGCGTCAGGAGTTCAAAGGCGCCGTGAGATATGTCACGGCAATATTAAAATTATTTAAAATTGACTAAAATTCTTATTTTTCTGTGAGACGCAAGACTTCCCAAACTTTCCCGTGTTTTATCCAGTGGTGTAAAAGCATCACCCGCAAATTGGCGGCGAAAATTACGATCACGCCCGAAAACGGGAGCAGTAATACAATGCGACTTTATACTCAAAGTAGGTTAGTAGGCCAACTGGTCCCAAGGTCAATGTAACTATGGACACAAAGTAGGTCAGTAGGTCAAACTGGTCTCAAAGACAATGTGACTATCGACCCAATGTAGGTCAATCGACTAAAAACAACGTGATTATGGACCTAAAGTCGGTTATTCAACTAAAAGAGTGTAATACTTTGGTCCCAAAGTCAATGCGACTATGGACCCAATGTAGGTCAATTGACTAAAAGCAACGTGGCTAAGGATCCAAAGTAGGTCATCCAACTGAGAGTGTGATACTTTGGTCCCAAAGCTTATGTGACTATGAACCCAATGTAGGTCAATGGTCGACGCTTTTAAAGAATAACAAGTCGTAGTTATTAAATCGCAAGTAATGTGAAATGAAAGCAAACGAAACAAGAACACAATGTATCTTTCTTTATTGTAATTTATAAAATATATATAATTAGAAAATATAATGTTATGTACTCTAGAATAAACATATTATAATTCACCTAAGTTGCTTATATCTTCGTTTTCCAAATGAACAGTTTCCCAAATATAAAAAAAAACAGTTCTAACTTACTTGAAACTTTTTTCTTTCAGTAATAAACTATTCACTGCCTTTCTAACTCACTCCAAACTTTTCATTTCTGATTTGTTTACAGAACACTCGCAACTACTCTGAACTCTGAACGGTAAAATATTATCTTATCTATTTTGAGAGAGTTGTCATCTTCATCTTTGACGTCTCAGAGACCGTGGAACTAGTCGCCGTCATTTCGGGTTGTTCTTCTTCTTCTTCAGTAAAAAATGTAGATGAAGATTATATCAAGTAAATGCATTAAGAGAATTGAATCTATATTAAGCCAACGAATACATACTGTATTACTTCAGATGTCATCAGGTCGTATGTTGGAATTGGCGGATCTGTCCATGGACCCAACGATATTTCCAGCACTTCACTTGCATTGATTATAAACTGCTCAATAATTTTAACCCGACCACTATTATTATTCTTTCCTGACAAGGACAATTTTGAAAAAGTGTTCATTTTTTTTTATTTGTTTACAGAACACACAACTACAACTTGACAAAAATGATCGAACGATTATCACACACACACATCTTGGGTATATAAAGTTATTAAACAATAGGAACGACAGAAAATTCAACCCATGTCAGCAAGAATTTTAATGCTAATGTATTGTCAAGATAACAATTCTAGAAATATGAAATCTGCAAAAAATTTAATAAACCCAGTCATGAAGAAATTTAATGCTGACATCCGCAGAAAAATAAATAAACCCAGACAGCAAGAAATATAATGTTGATATATCCAAAAAATGAATAAACCTAATCAGCAGGAAATTTAATGTTGATGTCCACAGAAGAAGTAACAAACCTAATCAGCAAGAAATTTAATTCTGACATCTGCAGAAACAGTAATAATCCCAATCATCAAGGAATTGAATGCTGACGTCTGCAGAAAAATAAATAAATCCAATCAGAAAGAAATTTAATGCTGACATCCGCAGAAACAGTAATAAACCCAGTCAACAAGAAATTTAATGCTGACATCGCAGAAACAATAATAAACCCAGTCATCCAGAAATCGAATGCTGACGTCTGCAGAAAAATAAATAAACCTAATCAGCAAGAAATTTAATGCTGACATGTGCAGAATAATAAATAAACCCACTCGGCAAGAAATTTAATGCTGATGTCTACAAAAAATAGATAAACCCAGTTATCAAGAAATTGAATGCTGACGTCCGCAGAAAAAAGAAATAAACGTAGTCAGCAAAAAAATTAATGCTGTCTGCAGAAAAATGATTGAACCCAGCCAGCACGAATGGAACTCTCAACCCTGAAAGCAATTATAATTGATCAACGCAATCTAAGATTAGTTGGTTACTGGTTTCCCATAGATTTTAAACACATTAATTTCAGAAAATAAATATTGCATGAGTTCGTACCTTAGTTATAAATTATTATACCATGTTTAAAAGTTTTTTAAAGGGCTATTCATTAACAAATACCAAATTAATGTTGTCAATTGCAAAACCACAATTTTTTTTATATTTCATTAGGAGTGCATAATATAAAAATTATATATATTACTCATATTTAGACCAGGGTAGAAAATTAAATAATCACATCAAATAATTTTAATCACCGTGTATAATGAATATTATTAGATAATACGCGTTATTAAAACCGTGAAGCATAAAAATTTATTAGTTTCAGTAAAAATAAGAGATTTAAACCATGTACAAGACGCTTTATATCAAAAGAAGCAGTATTAAAAAGCTCTGCGTGTAATGTAATTATTCCTAAACAAATGGAAATTACGTGCAAAATTTATCTTAATTAACTCTATTTCAAGTAACCGGTATTGAACAAAACGTACAGAAAATATCTACAGAAACTTGTAAAAACCCAATAAAATGCAAATCCTAGAAGTGTTAGTTAGAAGTAGGATGTTTTAACACACCTGCGTATTTTAAAAGGCAATTTCAGTTTAATTTGTTTAGATAAACATGTCGATTCTAAGGATATTGGAAACGGTCAGATGCTTTAGCACGAAATACAAAACAGGGTTTATTTAAAAAGCTCATTCGGCGAAAATTTTGCAGATAATTAATGTTTACAAAGAATCTTGGAGAAACCGGGGCTTAATATTCACGAGAAGGTGCGATACGGGGTTATTAAACCCAGATAGTCCACATGGACTAAAATATAATCGATAATAAAGAATATCAATTTGCACCAATACGAACAGGTTAGAAAAGGAAAGAGAAAATGCGTCAAGCAAAGACACATATAGTAAAAGGCGTGATTTAAGCAACGTCACGAGGGTCACAATTGGTTGAAAATAGGATGCAAATATCAGAGGTAGAAACAACAATTTCTGTACAAAATTAATTAGTTTTTCTCGGACATGTTTGCGTGCCGTGTGAGAATTTCTGAGTTTTAAATGGGGCGAGTAAAAAATTCGTAAAAACCGACGCGCGAGCGACGGACTGGGAACATAGAATGAGAAATTCTTAAGAAGTGTCTGTTTTGAGGACAAAAGCGACGTGCCGGCTATTCGCTATATATACCGGTGGTAATATGAATTTCGGCCTCTTAGACTTTTGACTATTCGATGCGTTAAAAGCTCTTACATCCGCGACTTGATTCAAGATGTTAAACAGTGCATTTTAGTTTGATAAAATAATTTAAAATTTTGCTCGTATATTTTAGTGATTCAAAATAGTTTGTTATTTACGTGCTAACATGAATGTACTTCAGTGCACTTAGATACAAGGTAATAAAATTTAGTATCACTGTACCAATTAGCAAAATTTACAACGACAAATGTATACACAAAAGTAGGCAGTTTTGGCGTATATTGGTGAAAGACGCATGAATTTCTTTGTTATTTTTCGGGGGTGTTAATAATTAAATGGTTCAAATACGTGTCTGGATCCACAAAACCAGGGTCAGATATACACAGATGAGTTCCGGAAAAGCCCAGAAACAACTTTAAATAAATGGTGATGGAGAAAATTTTAAAAGCGTTGAGAATTAGAAGCCGTAAATATAATCCTGTTGGAATGGTGTGATTAACTAAAGGGACGATGTACATTGAAGCTACGAGGACAGTAACCTTCAGGTAAATTATACTATTTTGTTTGACATTTTTGTGTGTGTTGAATAACTTTATAATTGATTTACTTTAAATGGACATTAGTGAAATTGTACTAACCATAAAATTTTAATTTTAAGATGAAATTTGCTTGTTTAAGTAGAAAGGGTATTTAGTATTGATGTTCTGGATTATGATGAAATTTTAGGTATGTCTTTGAGCTCAATTAGACGAACCTGGTTAATTAACGTAAAGGGTGGTAGATGCTCCCTTTATACTCAGACTCCGGTCTGCTTATATTGTTATATTAATTAGTAGGCATCCAACAAGGACTTTAATTCTGGATACACGTTAAAGTGATAATAAAATTAATCTTGAAATTCTTTGTAAAACTGAATTTTATGCTGAAATTTAATTTGAAAATTTAATGTATTCTGAATATTGATGTAAATAGAGTTAACGTTGATGTTTGTGGTAGGAATGTGTTGTTTAATTTTATGAATGAGGAGGTTTATAAAATTAGGTGAGCAGCTGAAGCGAAACCAGGATCACAGCAGTTTATGACGCCCAATCGGTGGGACTAGAATTTTTTTGTTGAAAGGACCCAGTTCCCGCATTCAAAGGAGCATATCACAGCAATATATATATAT
The DNA here is from genome assembly GCA_036346225.1 of Platerodrilus igneus. Classification (NCBI taxonomy): domain Eukaryota; kingdom Metazoa; phylum Arthropoda; class Insecta; order Coleoptera; family Lycidae; genus Platerodrilus; species Platerodrilus igneus. The sequence continues at coordinate 3,383,728 of JARFIW010000507.1, read as the reverse complement.
ATATATAAATATATATATATATATATAATATATATATATATATATATATATATATATTTAACTGAAACTACCCCTGTCCTTTCTTTACTTAAAACTCAAGGTGAATAAATAAATTTTGAAAACTTTGCTAGTGGGTTCTAATAGCAAAGCCTTCAAAAACCAACACTTAGCGCTCTCTGTCTTCCCTGGATTTAAATAGTAGCACAGAAACAAACCTAAATGCTCTAAATAAGGGCCTTTATAAAAATTTAAAATGTAGATATAACCAAAAAATGTGTAAAATATTTGCAATTTATTCAATATTCCAGATTTAAATTAACAAGTCTACTGATGTATTGAAACTACAAATTATACTTTACCAATCCAGGGGTGGTTTCTCCATACAGCCAAATGATCTGGTCCAAAATTCGGTTACAGGTAGTAAATATTAACTTAAAATTGTAAGTATTAGCTTTATATAGTTTTATGTAAAATAAAAAGTTTAATAGGAAAATTGTAGTTGATATACGATTACTGATTTAAATGCCTCTCTGGATCCTGGATCTGCTCCTTTATGGATAATCAAAAGAAACTCCAGCTTCTACACGAATATACCACAATGTACCGAAGTGGTTATCTCTTGAAAATGCTTCCTTGCTGCTACAAAAAAAAATTCTAGGACTCCTTCAGTAGACAAACTAATGTCCTTTTTACAAATTTACAAATTGTTTCTTTCGCTCGATGCAAATAATCGCTTAGATTAAGCTTTAATATCGTTTATACCTTTGTTTTAGGCAGAAATAACTTTAACACATAAAAATTTTCAACTTGTTTATTCAAAAAACGTTCTGCAGCAGCCGGCAATAATAGAACAGCCCAAACAATTTTTATATCATCAATAATAACAAAAACAAAAATTATTACCTAGCAACAACAATCCTATTAACTATGAACCTTTATACACCTACAAAATGACATTGAAAAACACAGATAATCATCTATACAATGAAGACATGCCTCTTATTACTTTTCATATTAATTATGATTGGTTCAATAATTATTCATAATACAGTTAAGTATATAATTATCAAATTGACAATAATAACCTAATTCCTTTTAGGTGCTAACTACTAATAATTATTACAAGAGGTAAAATCTAACTGTTAACCACACAAATAGAGTCAAACACCCCTTAGACAAGTATAATCCTCTGAATTGCACAGCATAAAATGACCTGAAGCCAAAATATTCAGTAAATCATGTCAAACACTTTACACAACCGGTTTATTATTACGTTTAGTATTAAAAATGCCTGAATATATATATATATATATATATATATATATATATATATATATATATATATATATATAAGCCATATTGCAGAATCTTGACAATGAAAAAATTCCTGACGATGCGTAACTCATGTGTGTTAACTGTAATGAACTCGGTTGTTATCAAAAATAAAATACAAACTGCTTTCGATGTAAACGCAATTACCTACCTGTATATGTTAATTTGAATTTTTATTATTTTGTTGGGAATTAAATGTATAAAAGCCAATTTTTTCAGTTTTTACTGAAAAGTAAATTGAAATATTTAAAATGATTTCTTGGTAAATTTAATTGATGCATTGTAGATTTTACTCGCTTAGAACAACCCTGAGAAAAGTTTCAATTTGCTGCGGTCGACTACAATTACTAAATTATCTATAATAGTGCAATTTAAAATTTTCCCAAAATCTAAAGCTCATTCAATATTAATGTATTAGTTATTAAATCGCGCCGCTTTGAAGTTACATTAGGTGTTCTCTGGCAATAGGTAGATGCGCATTGCATGTATATGACTGATTGCATCAATTTTTTCATTCTCGCTTTTAAAAAATAACAAGTCGTAGCTTGAAAAAATAGAATGCCGTTTTTGCTTGTGACTAGATGTTCGACGAAAGTCTATTAAACTTCCGTTAAATTGTATTTTATGCTTGCATTTGCATTTCCTTAGAAACCTCTGCAAACATATGTAACTGCTATTTTTAATTATTTTTAACGTTTATTAGAATGGATGCAGTATCATAAACAAGGTGATTGCCTAACTGAAGTTTTTACACAAGAACTAAATTATAATTGTTTTTTAACAGTGCATCAAAAACATGTTGAATGTAGATCTTGGTAAATTTAATTGATGCAATGTAGATTTTATTTGCTTAGGACAACCCAGAGAAAAGATTCAATTCATTGCGGTCGACTACAATTATTAAATTATCTATAATACTGCAATTAAAAATTTTCTCATAATCTAAAAACTCATTCAATATTAATATATTATTTATTAAAATTGCGAACTCGATTATCTGCAAGAAATGTAAACTGAAAATTTTTTATGAAAATGCTTCAACTTCAAAACTATCGAAGAAATAAATATATTGAAATATGCTATGAGTTATTTAATATTCCCTATAAATGCTCTCATTTTTTGTGCTGAAATTAGAAATGTGCCTGGATCTGATTGCGTAGCATTGACTTCTACACTTACTATAAAGACAGTACGTAACGTAGGTATCTAAGGAAATGCATATGCAAGCATAAAATACAATTGAACGGAAGTTCAATAGACTTTCGTTGAACAAGAAACGCTTGTGGTGTGTGACTTTTGTAGTCAAGTACTTCAAATTACACAATAGAAAAATTCTTTTAACGGCTTTTTAATTTTTATAGTTTATTTTTTAATTATAAGTAGCGTTAATTCTAGAATAAAAATATTAATATTTTTAATAATGGTTTTAAAATTTTTTGTACCTAGTGACAAGCACAAACGGCATTCTATTTTTTTTCATACAACGACTTGTTATTTTTTAAAAGCGAAAATGAAAAAATTGATGCATTTAGTCATATACATGCAATGCACATCTACCTATTGCTAGAGAACACCTAATAAAAATTCAAAGCCGGCAAAATTGAGTTAAGCCGCATAAACTGTTCCTATACAAGGTGTAGAATTGGATCACGCACTAAAAGAATTTTCATGTCAAAATTCTTAATGTTTAAATATTGGCTTCCAAAATTATTTTAGGGAAAAAGTGTAAATATGTTTCTTGTAGAGAAAAGATACTGAATACAACCATATCATCACTTATTTTTCAACAAGGGTTAAATTGAGAAAATTAAAATTACTATTTTAGCAAAAATAGCGAAAAATAGGTTGTACATTGGAATTATTGAAACAATGGTAGTGTTTCAATCACAAATTTAAACGTATTTAAAGTAGTTTTAAGAAAGGGAAATACATTTTCGGCATTAGTATGCATTGTCTAAACTATACTTAAAATACGTCTAAATTTGTGGTTAAAACATTACCGGTGTTTCAACAATTATAAATCATAACCTATTTTTGTTAAAATAATAGTCGGCCTCTACACTTGAATATTCTTCACCGAAAAATAATGCTTAAAACCACAAAAGTTCAGTTAGAACTGATAACTGACATAGACCAAATCATGTTGGTTGAAAGAGGCATCCGCGGTGGGATTGCTCAATGTTCTAATAGATATTCTAAGGCTAATAACAAGTACATGGGAGATCAGTACGATGCAAATCAATATTTAGTGTACTTAATGTATTTCGACGTGAATAATTTGTACGGTGTGGCTATGTCAGATTTCCTTCCATACGGCGATTTTAGATTTTTACAAAAAGAAGAGTTTAAAACTGTAGATTTAATTAAATATTACTGATAATTCCGAAGTGCGACTTAGAATATCCTCCAGACTTGAACACTGTTCACAGCGATATACCTCTAGCTCCAGAGCACATCATCCCCTCAGTACCCTCTTCTACATCTAAGATCAAGAAATTGCTTACTACATTGTACACAAAACGTAACTAGATTGTTCATTATAAAAATTTAAAATGTCTCTAGCTGATGGTTTGAAAATACTTAAAATCTATGGAAACTAGTAACCAGCTAATCCTAGATTGCGTTGATCAATTATAATTGCTTTCAGGGTTGAGAGTCCCATTTGTGCTGACTGGGTTCAATCGTTTTTCTGCAGACAGCATTAAATTTCTTGCTGACTACGTTTATTAATTTTTTCTGCGGACGTCAGCATTCAATTTCTTGATGACTGGGTTTATTAATTTTGTGTAGACATCAGCATTACATTTTTTGCTGATTAGGTTTATTTATTTTTCTGCAGACGTCAGCATTCAATTTTTTGATGACAGGGTTTATTCATTTTGTGTAGACATCAGCATTAAATTTCTTGCTGATTAGGTTCACTTATTTTTCTGCAGACGTCAGCATTCAATTTCTTGATGACTGGGTTTATTACTGTTTCTGCAGATGTCAGCATTAAATTTCTTGATGACTGGGTTTATTACTGTGTTTACGGATGTCAGCATTAAATTTCTTGCTGATTTGGTTTATTCATTTTTTGGATATATCAGCATTAAATTTCTTGTTGTCTGGGTTTATTTATTTTTCTGCGGACGACAGCATTAAATTTCTTCATGACTAGTTTTATTAAATTTTTTTTCAGATTTCATATTTCTACAATTGTTATCTAGACAATACATTAGCATTAAAATTCTTGCTGACCTGGGTTGAATTTTCTGCCATTCTAGTTGTTTAATAACTTTATATACCCAAGATGTGTGTATGTGTGTGATAATCGTTCGATTTTTTTGTTAAGTTGTAGTTGTGTGTTCTGCAAACAAATAAAAAAAAATAAACACTTTTTCAAAATTGTCATTGTTAGGAAAGAATAATAATAGTGATCGAGTTAAAATTGTAGAGCAATTTATAGTCAATGCAAATGAAGTGCTGGAAATATCGTTGGGTCCATGGACAGATCCGCCAATTCCAACATACGACCTGATGACACCTGAAGTAATACAGTATGTATTCGTTGGCTTAATATAGATTCAATTCTCTTAATGCATTTACTTGATGTAATCTTCATCTAAATTTTTTACTGAAGAAGAAGAAGAACAACCAGAAATGACGGCGACTAGTTCCACGGTCTCTGAGACGTCAAAGATGAAGATGACAACCCTCACAGAATAGATAAGGTAATATTTTACCGTGCAGAGTTCAGAGTAGTTGCGAGTGTTCTGTAAACAAATCAGAAATGAAAAGTTTCGAGTGAGTTAGAAAGGCAGTGAATAGTTTATTACTGAAAGAAAAAAGTTTCAAGTAAGTTAGAACTGTTTTTTTTTATATTTGGGAAACTGCTCATTTGGAAAACGAAGATATAAGCAACTTAGGCGAATTATAATATGTTTATTCTAGAAATATCTAGAAATATCGTTGGCTCCGTGGACAGATCCGCCAATTGCAACGTACGACCTGATGACACCCGAAGTAATACAGTATGTATTCGTTGGCTTAATATAGATTTAATTCTCTTAATGCATTTACTCGATATAATCTTCATCTGATTTTTTTTAAGTGAACAAGAAGAAGAGCAACCAGAAACGACCGCGACTAGTTCCACGGTCTCTGAGGCGTCAAAAATGAAGATGACAGCCCTCACAGAAGCGATAAGTTAATATTTCACCGTTCAGAGTTGTAGTTGCGAGTGTTCTGTAATCAAATTAGAAATGAAAACTTATAAAAAAAGTTTGGAGCGAGTTAGAAAGACAGCAAAAAGTTTAATGCTGGAAGAAAAAAGTTTGAAGTGAGTTAGAACTGTTCTTTATATTTGGGATGCTTATTCTAGAGTACATAACATTATATTTTCTAATTTTAACGTTTATATATATTTTATTGGATGTTAAGTAAGCTCTTGTTTTAAAATCAAAATATTAAAAAATTGAAAACAAATTTCAAGTACTACGTACAAATACTACATAATCATTAAAAGAAAACGAACAAAAATCTGTCAGTACTACAATTTGAATTTTTATTATTTTGTTGGGAATTAAATGTATAAAAACCCATTTTTTCAGTTTTTACTGAAAAGTAAATTGAATAATTTAAAATGATTTCTTGGTAAATTTAATTGATGCATTGTAGATTTTACTCGCTTAGAACAACCCTGAGAAAATTTTCAATTCACTGCGGTCGACTACAATTACTAAATTATCTATAATAGTGCAATTTAATTTAATTATATATATATATATATATATATATATATATATATATATTATAAATTACATTAAAGAAAAATACATTGTGTTCTTCTTTTGTTTGATTTTGGGTCCATAGTCGCATTGACTTTGGAATCAAAGTATTACACTCTTTTACTTGAATGTCCTACTTTAGGTCCATAATCACGTTTTTTAGCCGATTGAATTTGGGACCAGTTGACCTACTGACCTACTTTTGTTTAACCTACTGACCTACTATGGGTTTATAGTCGCATTAACTTTAGGACCAGTTTGACCTACTGTGGGTCCATAGTCACATTGATCTAGGGACCAGTTGACCTACTGACCTACCTTGGGTCCATAGTCGCATTGTATTACTGCTACTAACGGGTTTGTTGCATCAACATTACCAATTTGAACCACGCATGATTACCGCCAACTTACAAAGTTGGCAGCCAACCTTCCAGCTAAGACAGGCAAAGGCGAATATCAAAACACGTGGCTTCCTAGTCGTTCGACAGCTAAGGCATGTACCACGATATAAAAAAACATTGCGTTATGACATTTGTTAGAAAAATACACCTCATTCCACGGCACAGAGCGTATTCTTCAGTATTGATTGTATCCCTCTGGGAAAGCTGATAACTAATATCAAACTTTAGAAATTCTCATATATAAAAGGTTATGTCGCCGTTACGGCAATACTGAATTTACCAAGTTATCAAAACAATGCTCAAGTTCAGTTACTAGGATGAATACACCACATTTGGTGGTCGGAAAATAGCGCAAGTATGCCTCGTAGTCTTCGGAAAAATTAGTCTATCTAATTTTTTAATTAAACATGTTATTATTTCAAAAATCCTTTGGTTTGTTTAAACAGGGTAGGCTTCAGGAGCATGATGTGTAAATAAAAATTAGAAAATTATAAATTATTGCTTTATTTGGGGACTAAGAAAATTATTATGTACATCATTTTACTGTGGTACACTTATATAGAAACTATTCCAAATGAACTAGAGGAATACATAATTCACTTGCCGAATACAGCATCTCTAGTTTAATTTCATTTCCATAATAATTTATTTTAAACACAAAATCTTTCATCGACATCGAAGGAGGAGTCTAAATTTCAAGAGATTTCATCAACATCTACAAACGAAGTTGTTGATATTATGGTATAATACTTTAAATAAAGTCAATATTGTAAGTAAGGTTGTGCAAACTCAGAACTTGAATATAGCAGAGGCACGTGCCAATTTAAAAACCTTGGATAATTGGCTAACAGAATATAGATCAGATATAGGATTCAACGACTTGTTAGTCAATGCTCGTGAAATAGCCGATTCGGTAGGTGTTGATTTTGAATTTAAAAAACAAGATGGCTTGGTGAGAAAAGTTAAGAAAGAATTCAGTTACGAATACGATGAAGTACTCATTGAAGATGAAAAATTAAAGTTTAAAGTAAATTTTTTTTTAATATGTAAGATATAACTATAGAATCTGTAAATGAAAGATTTTAATTATTATCGGCTTATTAAAAATTAATCCTTGAAAGGTATAAAAACTCAGAGCCTCCCCATATAACTATGTTTAATTTGATCCAATAAATAATAAAACGATGCTAATAGCTACTAATTTCAATATCTAATTCAAATATAGTAGAATTTATTTAAGAAGAGCCAGTACGTCAACATGCGGACCCGGCTAAAACGGTGTCGGATTAGTCCATTGTTTATAAATAGGCGTGTTCGTTCAGCATATCAGTGGCGTAGATAATTTGCTATTAAATGTCAATCGATATTTGTGACTTTGATATTCTATATTTATTTCTTACGCTTCCAAAGTTTTCTTTCTGTTTCTTTGTGTTTTATGCCTTGCTTATTCGCGTATTCGCCATATAAATTTAAACCACCAATAAAATAAAACTTGATTTTAGAATATTTACTCTATGCTAGTTTGATAAAAATTATTAAATCCTTTACGCTACTGACTTTCAAGGTTTGCGCATATGTCAAATGATGTACAGGCTCTTCTTAAATAAATTCTGCTCTATCTCTTCAGGCTTATAATTTAACAATAAGTACTGTAAAAATTAAATATTAGCGATTAAACATTTTTTGAAAAACGTGGAAAACTTACCATAGAGAAAAAATTACATTATAAATAGCATATTAACGTATCACTAGCATAATAAAACAAAGTAAAGGCACACAAGTGTCATATTTTAATTTCAATATTTGTATCGACTTAATTTAACCATTTTACAGTTCAGAAATTAGACAAATTAAATTAAACATACAACCAATGGTGCTGCCATTTAAAAGAAAGACAACTTGACGTATGACATGAATATTTAGATCAACCTTAGTATATATTGCTACGATCTTTCTTTTCGAGCCCCACGTTCTAGGAGACATTTATTTGCTGCGACTTTCCTCTTAAAAAGATATCTGCTTAAAAGCCCCACGACTTGGGTGCCAAATTTTGCTACGTACTCTGAGTTCCTAACACAAAACTTTGCCACGGCTGCTCTGTTGCTTCCTGAAAATAAAACTAACTACTCAAAACAAAAACGCTGCAACAGTACTTCCCCTGTCTTTATTAACATACCAGATATAAAGTACACGCCAACATAAAATTAGACTCTCCATTTACACATTATTTACATATTATATACATATTTCAAATTCGACATTTATACCATTTAATACATTCAATTTATTTATATAATAGAAACAAGCCTTAATTAATTTACTCCTTCAAATCACCGATAAAACTTAAAAGCTGTATACATCCCCCCAAATATTCCTTTAAGAGTAAATTTCGATATCCATAATTACCACAAACAAATATTTCCAGCTGAAATAAAAAAAGCAATAGGACTTTACCACGTTTCTAACTTTAACCCTTGTTTAATACGAACTCTTGGTAAAACCTTACCTTTCGTGCTTATTTCTGCAAATCAATAATCAAAAATACCCTCTTACCTTGTACATAAATTAAATATTACAGATGCCATGCATCACTCATAATTTCCCACATACAATACAATAAACAAAATTCAACTTAAATTGTTCAATTAAAACCTTTCCTTGTTTGTCCTTTTTATACATAAAATTTATACACCTCAATGCACTAAGTCATTAAGCACCAGTTTATACACACATACAATGGAAAAATATCAGTTACCTGGATTCTATAACTGCACACGGATCTGCTATCATACCATCAACGACTGCGGCATTCAGGAACACCCTAATCTGGACTGCAATAACCTTGACTGCAAACTGTAACCTTATTACTGTTTAGTACTACTGTTATTTGTGTTGTGCGGTCATTGGTCTACATACTTGCACACATCAGTGTATGTATATTTGCATGCATTGACTGAGGTACGGCCCGGCCTACTTACTACAGTCCATTTAAATTATTGATATTTAACTTAATAGGAGCTTATGCATTTTTCTAAAAAACAACTTATGTCAAAAAATGAAATGTAAAGAGTCATCAATAAAATCAGGATCTTCATAAAATGAGAAGAATCTTAATACTTAATATTACATTACCGTGGTGATATCCTGCATCCAAGTAGGGATCACCACAAAGTGGGAATCGATCCTAAACCAATTACCACGAATTCACCTCGTCTACCAAATTGATAATGCATTCAAACTTTCCAGACTCTTTTATTGATACCGTTAATTGTTGGTAATTTCCACCTCGACTAAACACTGACATCTACTCCATATTTCCAAACGCATACTTTGCATACTCATCGTAACTTAAAACAAACTGTTTCTACTTACGCAAACTTCAACTTTCATGCAAATCGTAAAACCATTTTTGTATGGAGCCGTCAGTTCGATGAACAGTAAAGTACGCTAGTTAAAAGCTTGGCTGGAAGTTGGTTGCAACCTAAGAGCTGTTTGAAGACTACGAGATCTTTCAGTTTGTCGAAGACCAAGAGAGCCGTTCAACCCATGTGCCGCAGCTTATATATAGTGCGGAGCAGATGTATAATCCCTTAAAAGACTGTTTAACCTTATTGGAAAATAGTAAGTTATACTTCCTAAAGGCGCCAATGTACTCGGTATCACTTGGCAAACTGTTGAGTAAGCTATCGGACAAGCTACAAAATAGCTGCTGTTTAGTGTATAATAACCTACTACGGTACGTGTATTGGGGGAATAGCAATACAAAGAAATTGACTGGTTTGCAAATTAAGTTGTCCGAAAAAACAGAGGAAAGGGAAAAATTGATAAAGTATGTGCTTTCGACTTTTAGTTTTAACTATTTACCTGTAAATTATTTGGAAATAGTAGAGAAGCAAGACAGTCAAGATAAAATAAAAATCTTACACAAGTGCTACATTAAAGCAGGTAGTACATATTTTACACAATCTGCAACACCATATTCTATAATTCCAAAAGAAATAATCATTTTGGAATTGGGGTTGATAAATACGCCTAACATTCGTGCAGGGGTTGTACGACAACGCGTAAATATTGGCAGTAAACTCTATTCGTTTACACTAAAAGCAATTGCCCCATTATGCACGCCATACGCTGTAAGTGGAAAAAAGACAGCTGGAATTAGAGGAAATGGATGCAAAAAGGCGAAAGTTGGACTGCATGAAAAACACTGCGACAATACGCGAACAATACAAAGATATGGTAGACAAAGAACATCTTATTAGAGAAAATGAGGAAGAATTAAAAGATTATTTTGTGCCAATGGACTGACTTAGATACATCCGGGTTCAACAAGTTGTATGCATTTGTGGTTATTAAGAAAGATTCTTTTAGTTATGTAGGCGTCCTTGCGGAAAATAATGGTACTAAATCCGTATACTTTCTAAAAGTCTATTCTAAAACGTATTTATCAAAATGGCAGATAACATAGACGAACCAAGCAATGCGGGTTTCGTAACCTTGGCGTACACTACACGCAAAGGGGTTCCGCTAAACATTGTATGCTTGCCTAGTAAAGAACCTTTCGGATCATTTAAAACTGAGGGTCCTACAACCTATAACGACCATATATTCCCAAAAGTGGTGGACATGCAACTACAACAGTGAGTGGGAGAATAAGGATTCCCTCCAATACCGACAAGAAGAAGTCGAACAATATACGTATCCAGGATATAGTGGGAGAGCCGTGATTAAAAGATTGTCACAAACTGCAAGAATTACACGAAGAAATGGATCTGGTTGTCGGTGGAATCAAAAACTTTATATATATAGAGACAAACTTCGGTACATTTTACAATTCGAAAACCTAAACGGTCTCTATGTATCAAACTATTGGCTAGAAAAAAAGATAGAGAACTTGGGTGTCGATTTAAATTTTAAGCTATAAATAAAATTAAAACCACTCCAAACAAACATAAAGAAAGAACTTTTCTGTGTACAACTTTGTATTGAAAATAAGTTTAAATGGCTCCATGCTTGGCATTAAATATTTTTAAATTTTGTTGTGTATAGTGTCAGAATAAAAATTTTAGAATAGTATTACATTGCTCTTTATTTATAAAAGGCTATGACGTCACCCCGACCTTGGAAAAGTAGCCGAAACTAGGTAACCGATAGCATAGCGAAGTGGTGATTTTACCTATATGAAAATAGATGTTAAGTGTACACTGTATATTTATAATTAATTAAAATTGTTTTAAAGGAATGTGTACTACTTTTTTGCTTACACCAATTTTTTAAATCGAGTTGGCGTAAGGTTAAGCTAATGGTAGATTCGGACTTCCAAGAAAATTTAAATCGGAATTACCATACACGATTAGAAACTGTTTATAAATAAAAAAGTTATAAAATTGGGGGTTGTAACTTGATAAGGGTTGGTTCTAAATTTTAGGGATTAAGTAACCGATTTTTTAGGGTAGGGATGGAAGGGGGAATGAAGCAAGGAAAAAAATCCCCCTCCACAAGGAGGAAATTTCACTCCCACAAGGAGGAAATCCCACCCCACAAAGAGGAAATCCCTCTAAAATAAGACTTAGCAAATCCTCCTTATGGAAATTTACATGTAAAAACCTAGATTAGATATGAATCGGGAGAATCGGTGCATCGGGAGGAATGTGGATCTGCGCCAAAACCATCTAAAACCTCTACTGTAATACTTACATTTTATGTGCTTTTACCAAAAAATCTAAGTCCGCATTTCACACTATAGCTTTAAATTTTGATTTTAACGTAAAAAGGTCCCGCAAAAAGTTTTTGCTCAGGGCCTCGCAAAGTCTAAGGTCGCCTTAATTTTTATTAAAATGTTTATAAGTTTATATTTTTTGGTTTTTAACATATTGTGTGTCGTTACTGTGTTATTACTTAAAAAATATTTTTGTGATTATAAATTTTTAGCATTTATCTTATTATAAAGTTTATGTACATTATAAACGGATATACGACTTTTATTTAAAATTAAAAAATGAAAAAGTTGTCAATTTTAGGTACCTATATATTTTTGTCCTAGCCGGGCAACTCTTTAATTTTTCATAAATTTTTGAAAATAATACAAAGTTAAGAACAAAGGTACAAGTTTGTGAAAAACTTTAATAGTGTCAGAGAAGCTAAGATGCAAGCAACAAGCTTTTACTCCCCTAAAAAATATTTCGCCGACAATTACTAGAAGCCTTAATGTTTTTTATCCCATGGTGCGGCCCTGAATATCGAAATTTATTGTATTCCTTTTCAATTAACAATTTTTAATAAACAGGTACTGTCACTCTCACTCATTCTATACTAAATAGTAATGTAATATGTGTAAAAGATTTAAATTCTTTGGCAAATAAAGAAATAGGTAATTTTCAAAATCCAAAAATCGAAACATTTAAGGGTCCCGAATAAAAACTTTAGGACGCCGGTACCAAAATCTGGACAAATCCCGAAACACCGAGATATATGACACCGATATGTATTTTATTAAACCACACATTGAAGTACAATCACATAGTACTAAACGTTGTGCGTACGAACACATACAATTTTCATAGTGAACTATTAATATTAGGATTAGATAAGATTGTATCCACGTTTAATTGCGCAGTTGCTAAGTTTTTAAATCTTTAAGTTTACTTAATTTATTTGTAGCCGAACATAAGATATCCTAAATGAGTACTGCACCGTACCGAGAGACGGTCAGTATTTGATCTCGACTTGTAGCAATTGCAACTTTTGTATTTTGTGAAAGTGATTTACGTTTAAGTTTGTGTTATAAGTTTTAACGTGTATAAATAAATTGCGGTCATGGAGAATCAAGATCTGGAGATTGTAATGGGATATTTGGGTAAGTAAAGCACGTGGAGGGATAAGTAAAGTTACCCGTTTCATCTACATGTATAACATTTGAACACGTAAATATTCTTCAATATGTAGCTGCATCTTTAATATCAAAGCATTTAGGTACTTTTGAAAACGCGGTAGTTGAATTACGTTTAATATGTTAATTAAGTTAGCAACTGCTTAAATAAAATCAAAATAAATAAATGTCGTGGTTGTATTATTTACGCGAAGGTCGTGGACATGAAATACTAACCCACTAAGAAAATATGCTCTAGTTCTAGTTTTGCACAAGACCCATACATTAAGTAAACAATCTAAGATCAAGGGTGGAGGATTATTTTGAAATACGAATATAATATATATATATATATATATATATATATATATATATATATATATATAAACTTCTTTATAAAGATAACGACCTTAATTTCAATATAAAATGGTATTCTTTTTGTAGGTTTCAGGTCTTCTTAAATAATCAGTACTCTTTTTATAAATCTAAGCTTTCGGATATATTCAATCCTTTGTCAAAGATACTAAAATATACAGAAATAATAATACTGTAAAATTATAAAGGTATGCTGTTACTTACTAAAGCGAGGCTACAGATATAAATTAAAAATACATTTGTTTAGCAATACAAACATTAAAGATATAAACTTGTTGGAAGTTAGGTAAAGTTTGACATTTGACAGGTGTTTTATTTTTGACTGAAAGCTCCCCCTCTGTTTTTTATATGTTTATTTAAATTTTAAATAGCATGTTGTGTGTGTGTGTGTGTGTGTGTGTGTGTGTGTGTGTGTGTGTGTGTGTGTGTGTGTGTGTGTGTGATGTTAGCACCTGTTGTGTAGATTACTGAATATTTTTAATTTATTTGTTAGTGGTTTGAAAATTTAGAAGATAAGTATATATAGAGCGCAAACTATCAAAATCAGTTTTTTTGTTCATACTGTTAGAATTTTGAAAAATGTAGCACATTTCAAGAAATTCTCTTTTCTTTTTATGACTTTCAATGTCTAAAATTTTTGGTGTGTTGAAATTTATCTCATGATGAGTGCTATTAACGTGAGTAGTTAAAGCACATGCATTGGGTTTGACTCGTATGTCGCTTTTATGTTGAGTAATACGTTGTTTCAACTTTTGTGAGCTTTGTCCTATGTAAGATTGATCACAATTTAAACAATTAATTTTGTAGATAACGTTTCGTTGGTATAATGGAGTTGTTTTATCTTTTACTTTAGAGAATAGGTTATTTAGAGTTAAACTATTCCTTTTCGCAATTTTTATGTTAAATTTTTTGAAAATATTTTCTAATTTGACGGTTAAATGTTCTATATAGGGGAAAGATTGAAATATTAAAGTAGTATCGTTTTGGTTTTTTGTGTTATTATTGAGAATTGCATGAGGTGTCATGTGATTGTATAGAAGACGTTTAATTAAAATGGATGGATAGTTATTGTTTTTAGTATGATAAAGAGTTTTTAAAATTTTTGGTATAACGATGGATGACTAATTTTTGAATTCTATTCTTTAAACCTAAGATGAAGTTAATTTTAATGTTGTATGAGTGATATGATAAATAATTTAAATACCTGCCGGAATTAATAGGTTTTGGTACCAATCTAAAATAATGTTGTTTTCTGAATTTCTAATTAGTAGAGTGTCTAAAAAAGGAATCGAGCGATTATTTTCGTTTTCTATGGTAAATTGTATTTTGTTGTTATACTATTGAAAATTTGTAAGGTTTCATTGAGTTTATCTTTAGGAATAGCTGTTACTATGTCGTCTACAAATTTCTTTATGAATGGTAAACTGAAAGGTAGTTTAGGGATCACATTATCTAGTAGGGTGTCCATGACAATTTTGGCTAATATAGGACTTAAATTGGAGCCCATTGGACAGCCAAATATCTGAAGATAAAATTTATTATTAAATTTAAAATAACTTGTTTCAAAGAGAAAATTAATAATTTCCATTTCCATTTTATAGAAATTATTAATTAAAGTTCAAAGTAAAAATGATGAACCAACAAATACAAAGCAATAAATCAAAGTGGATTGAAAACTTCACAAATATCGTTTTACCTAGTTATGTTACAGAAGCACTTAGTCTGGGAGCAAATTTTGCGGTACCATTCGAAAAAACAAAAATTACTAATTCCAGAAATCATAACAAGTGTAGAAAACTCCATAGCTAAATGTAATTCTGAAAAAAGGATGAAATCAGAGCTGCTACTTGTATATCATTACAAATTTTAAAGACAATTTTACAAACACAAAAAATCATGAATATAAACCAGAAAAATTATAGAGAGCTAATGCATAAAAAAAAGTTTTTTAAAGCAAAACTCTAATTTAGTTATTCTAACATCTGACAAGAGTAATAAAACCGTTACCATGGAAGCAAATATCTAAATAGAGCAAGTCACCCGGGGGTGGGGTTGAAAATTTACCTATAAAGCCAATAATGCATCTGAAGGCATTTTCAGCCTAATTCAGCGTATTATATTTTTATGCGAGTACTAAAAATAATAACATTAAACAGCACGGGTGTGTGTGTGTGTGTGTGCGCGTGAGTGCGAGCACGCGCGCGCGTGCGTTATTATTATTATTATTTATTAAAACGATATGCTATTATACAATGCAGTAACACATTAGGTAATTTCAATTTAAAAACAAAATCTTACGAGAAGTAAAAGCACATCCACTATAAATTTAGCTATGTAATGGTTAATTAATAATACTTTATAAGTAAATTGTCATAATAAGCCTATATTTTGCTATGTTATGCAGCGTACGGGTCAGATAGAAATAGAAAGCGTATTTAAAGTGCGGACCCGCACGAATCACGATGACGAAACAGAATACAAGGAACGTAGAAATACCGTCTACCAATGCGTCGAGGGGAGGGGGATTCCTAGCAACAAACAAAAATAGATCGTCAACGATTTTCCATTTACAGTAAACATTAATAAAAAAAGGATTCGGTTTGCATCGACAAAAAAAATAAATAAATAGTTGTATTATAAAGAACACATTTTAAAAATTTATGTACGAAGTGCGCATTTCGTTTGACATTTAGTATTCATTAATAAAAGAAAGAAAAGAAAAATTACTGCTTATACTTGCTCATAATAACAGAGTATTAAAGAGAAAAAAATTATTTACGGTCAAACAAATTCTAATAATCATGTAGTGAAGTACTATGGAGCACCAGCGACGCACGTGTTAAAGTAAAAAAAAATTATTTACGGTCGAACAAATTCTAATAATCATGCAGTGAAGTACTATGGAGCACCAGCGACCCACGACCATCAAAAGTAGGAAGAATAAAGGTGCTCCCGATATATGGGAACACTAATACAACATACCTCCAAGTGCCAGCTATTATCGTGTGCCCATTGCATCCACGGAGGCGAGTCAGCGAGTCAGGTTTGTTGCAATTAAAGCATACAACCTGACGAGTAAAAGAACAACTAGGAGGAAGAACACTAGAACGTACGGAAGAAGTATCGGATCTACCCGTAGGCGTAGGAGAAAACAACTAAATCATGTAAAGCAAAAGTATTTTTTCCTCGATAGTAGCAAACTTATAAGCAAAATCTGAGGGTTTAAAATGTTGAATCAGTAAATTAGACAACGATTTTCAGTCAGAAAACCTATGTCGGTTACCACGATACCAAAGTAACGTTTTAGATTCGAACAAATCCACGATATCAAAGTAACGATTTAGATTCGAACAAATCCACTGCAGAATCAAATAACTGCATTTCTGACACATGTTGAGTTCGTCGGAGTTCTTCGACCCGTCTCAAAAAATCATGTACAGTAAGAGTGCTTGGGTCACCAGAAAATTTCAAATTCCACTCCCACACAGTAAGACCTTAGTAGGAAGCCGAAAAAGGAGTAGCAACTGACTTAGGCACTATAGCAAGGGCTGATTCCGGTTCATGCGGTAATACTATGTTGGTCGTGATTAGGTGATACGGAATTATCGGCCAGAATCTTTACCGGTTCTAACTTCAGACATTCGTTCGTTAATTCTTGCAACGAATGGACGGTAGGCAATTGGGTTCTATAAAATGGATCAAGGTTACGAAGCAAAACGAACAATTGAATATCTTCACTAAAAAAACCATAGTTCCCAAACAAGCCTGTCATACACGCGCAATAGTTAGTAATGCTTTCGGATGACTTCTGCCGTCTCTTACAGTTCATATTAAACACCACGAACCTATGATCAGTCATTTTTAGTAAGAATAAAAAAAGAAATTGGGAGAAAGTAACTAAATAAAGGCTAACCGTAACTCGATAAAAGCTCAAAAAAATTATTGCTAGTACAGGACAATTTAAAACATATTTGACGGATAAACTTCAGGAACACGAATAGGAACTAAACAACAAAATAAAAATTAGGAAAGTAATAGGGTGCCAGCGTTTTTAACGGACTCGAATTATCGGCGAAAAGCAATTCCGATAATCTGAAATGAGTCAACAAATGATATTGAGCGATCAAGGAAGAAAACAAATTAAAATTTAAGAAGATCGAACCCACACAAAAAATAAATAAAAGAAATAAATGCCAGTTCGAACGAAAGGGAAGAAAACATAAGTAGCATCAAGCCGAGAAATGCGGGTAATGCAAGAAATTAGGCAGTAACAACCAACAAAAAAAAATCGGACCAGGAATTAAGCGAAACCAAATCGGAGCCAAAGTTAATCAACCAAAATCAGAGCCAAAAATTAACTCGGAGCAAAAGTTAATAAAAAAAAATCGTAGCCCCACGCTAGGGCGTTAAAATTTATCCTACGTTATGTAGCATACGGGTCAGATAGAAATAGAAAGGGTATTTAAAGTGCAAACCCGCACGAATTATGATGACGAAACAGAACACAAGGAACGTAGAAATACCGGGCTAACTACCAATATGGAAAGGGAGCGATTCCCAGCAACACACAAAAATACATCGTCATCAATTTTCTATTTACAGTAAACATTAATAAAAAAAGAATTCGGTTTGCATCAACAAAAAAAATAAATATATAGATAGTTGTATTATAAAGAACGAATTTTAGAAATTTACGTACGAAGTGCGCATTTTGTTTGACATTTAGTATTCATTAATGAAAGAAAGAAAAGGAAAAATTACTGCTTATGCTTGCTCATAATACCAGAGTGTTAAAGTAAAAAAAAATTATTTACGGTCTAACAAATTCTAATAATCATGTAGTGAAGTACTATGGAGCACCTGCGACCAAGAAAAGTAGGAAAAAAGAGGTGCTCCCGATATATGGGAACACTAATACAACATACCTCCAAGTGCCAGCTATTATCGTGTGCCCATTGCATCCATGGAGGTGAGTCAGCGAAGCGTCCGGGTACTGGCGTCCAGATGTAGCGTCACCACGGTCGACAGATGTTGAGCGCTGCGAGAATCACTGCAACAGCGGAATACATACCAGCGTAGTTGGTTCTATATAGGAAGAATAATCGGCCTACCTACAACAATTTGGCCTCCAGCTAAGAGCTAGAAAGAGAGTCTTACTAGTATTAATAATTCAAGAGCACTTACCGATACACACAAAATATACACTTCTCGTAAAGAAAAAACGTGTATCGCTCTTGGAGTAATAGAACAAGTAGCTTAGAAAATTACATATGACGACGAACTGCAGAATCAAATTGAAAATTGTTCTAAATAACAAGAATTCGAGCTTCAATCTCTCGTTTTCAACATACCAAGAAGGAGATTAGAAAACTCAACCCAAGCGTTATCAAATAATAGAATACACTATTTCAACGAGTCTTTCGGTCGTAACAGTATAAGGATTAATTTTACGCTATAATAATGTGTAGCCAACGGATACTTAAAACAAGGTGCCAACTATAGAATTTATAACGTAAACTCGTCATTTTAGAGTAGATAGATCGAAATTGAAAATTATTCGCAAGCGTATTTATTATAAACAAATAAAATATATAGGATGTTATTGACGCATGGAATAGTAGAAACGGAATCGATGTGGTTTTTAATTCATCGGACGTAAATGAACGTAACAATTTCTAATATGCCGTATTCATCCGTCAATTGTTTGTTGTAAAATAATGATTCCTTGTCGACCCCACATATTGCTCTATCCGACGTCTACGAATTTTTAAAAACATGCAGGGATCTTTTGCTCAATTGCCATATACATTTTTTAAGAATTCTAGATCTTAACTGTATTTTGTACCTTTTGTTGTAGAGTTCAGGTTCTGTTAAGTCCCTGAAAGCTGTTTGTATTATCCAGTACATTGTATTCTTCATAGCATTAATTAAATAGTTTGCTAAAATCCCCTATCTTGATAATATTGATATACCATAACACTGTTCTTTAATCAGGAGTTTGTTTTTCTTAGTTAGAAGTTTTAAAAGATTTGAAACGTAACTCCATAGTTTTTTTACTTTCCTTATGCCAAAGATGGACGTTTAAAAAAAAGACCACTTTATAATGTCGTTTGTCCAATATCCAGTTAATCCTTCTCTGCAGTCGAATACGCGTGCTGTTAATATTTTCTAGAATTTGCTTTTGTTCGTTTTCAGAATTTGGACTTCTCGCTAAAATCTACATATGCATGAATCGTATGCCCTGTAACCTGCTTTTTGCTTGCGAAAAAGGCTCTTTGTTGTCGGGTGAGATATGCTTTTATTCTTTTATAATGAATTAGCAAATCACGTTATATTATTTCTGGTATTCCTAATAAACTGTCTTCTACTTGATTTTCGAGTAGCGAAATGTTTTTGTTAATAAAACCTGTAAACGTTTTATAATTACTTTTCGGCCACCAGGGACTGAAGAGTGGAGGTGTTACTGTTTTTAAAAGTCTACATCCAGTCATTGAAATATTTTTATGTCATCTTCAGACCTGGGAAAATTGGGATACTTTGTTGGTACTTCAATCCAGGTGTATATTAGAGATCTAAGAAAGTGATTTGCGTTATAATAGTTCATTATAATTTTACTTCTATAGCAGGTTAACAGATGCCATGACACATTGAAAGGATTTAATTTTTCCACTTGGTGTTTCATTAACAGGGCCCATTTTTGACCATTACAACTGTTCATTAAGCAGCATTCTAAAAATAGTCGAAAAATATTCTGCTTCGTTTTGAGATGTACGAATCCGACACCGCCTTTTTCTACCGGTAAGTATAAATCTCACGCTTTTATTCAGTGCTTGCCACTCCACATGAAGTCAGTAAGATTTCTTCTGCAAGATATTGAGTAGATCATCAGCAAAGGGTAAAATCAACCGACAAACCTTTAGGTTTAGCAATATTAAGGTTTGCTCCAGATAGTTCATTATACACTTGAAAAGCTTATTGAAGTTTTTCAAAATCACTATTTTTTTATGTAGATATCGAAATGTCATCGGTATATGCACTTGTCATTACATGTGATTTTCCAATGCTCCACCCGAAGGTACTACATTGGCCAGGAAGCGAGTTTTTTTTACCTGGAAAATTTTGAATTTTGCCGAATCCTTGCTGTTCCAAGCAAGGTAGGGATCTTTAACATGCGTGACAACACTCACACACGGGACCTCCATTTTACCTCTCATCCGAACCAGGGTGTATTTTTGCGAAAAATGCTCGCCTAACATTTTTCAAGCGGACCGTGTCGGGATTCGAACCCGGGACCTAGGGCGTAGTAGTCACACACACACCACTACGCCACGGAGCCGCCTATATGCACTTGTCACCAGTTTTATTCGCTGTAACGCTGTAGGGGGTGGGAAACGGTGAAGGGTGTTTCTAATGAGAGTTAGAAAAGTTTCTAAGGATAGAGTAAACAACGGACCTGAAAGTGGACAACCTTGGCGCACACCTTGAAGATGTTTTATAGAGCATGTAAGAAGCAATCCTATTCTTATATGTGATGTAGCATTGTTGTATAAGGTTTTAATATACATGATAAAATATGGTCTGAATCCCATTGCTGCCAGTAATTTAAAGAGGTAATCGTGCTTAACCCTGTCATATGTGCCTTTTTGATCAAGTCTAATGACAGCGAGGGGTACTTTATATTCATGAGCTTCTGAAATCACATCTATATGTAAGTGTAGTACATCAGATATAGCCAGGAACTGAATAATTCTGGTCTGTACTTACAAGGTGACTTATATAACTCATGATCCTTCCAGCGATACATTTGGATAAAATTTTGTAGTCTATATCCAAAAGGAAATCAGCCTCCAATTGTCGATATGTAGTAACCGTTCATTGTTTTTCAGTAATAAACTTATGACTGCGGTGGATGCAGACTTTGGTGGTATATTGTTTTGAAAGGCTTCAATAAATGTAGTATAATAAGGATTTCGGAGTTCTTCACAAAATTTTATATAGAATTCTACAGTTAAACGATCTACTTCAGGAGCCTTGTTTTTGTTTAGAGATTCCAAAGCGGCTGTGAATTCTTCAGAAGAGAAAGGTTCGTCTAATTCATTTCTGTTCTTCTCTTCAAGTCTCGGTAGCAAAATGTATAAGGCTGAGGTATTATCCGTCGTCGAAGATTTTGCACTGTAAAGTTGTTCAAAATGCTTCCTAACATGCTTACATAGTTCTAATGGACTATTTATTTTTTCTCCGTCTACATCTAATTCTTTTAAAGACGTATGATGGCTGAAAAGATCCCGTTGCAATACTGACCTATCGGCATTATGTAAACGTTTATATTTCTCTTGCAAGACATTCATCGAAGCTTTGTTGCAGTATGCTTGTTGGACTTCCTTTATTATATTATGAATATTCTTTGTATCGATGTCGGAAGAACTTTGAGCAAATGCCTTTTGCAGCTGGTTTGTTAAGTTCTTAAAATTATCGTTAGAGCTTTGTCTTCGTTGTCTAACATACTGGATTATTATATGTTTGATATTGATCTTTAAGTTATCTCATTGGTACAGTGGATTAGCATTTAAAATATTGGACTTTAGTTTTTGTTGGAGAAAGGATTTCATGCTATTGATTAAATGTGGATTATCTAAAAGGGTGTTTTCGAATTTCCAGTACGGCGAACAGTTTTTAGAGTTCTGTGAACTTATTTTTGAAACTAGCGATATTCTTAGATAGTTTGAAAATGTAGCTTGTACTTTGATAGAGGATAATTTCATTACCAAATTTTCAGTGCAATAAATACGGTCTAAACGGGAGGCAAATCGTGGGCGGAACAAAAGTGTATCCGCCTTTAAATTTATTGAACACCCTCCAAACATCACTTAAGTTGAATTCTTGTAATACATTTGTTAGCTTTTTTGCTAATTTGATTTGGGTTACGTGAGAGTTTACTCGATCAATGGACGGTTGCAATGTACAGTTGAAGTCGCCTGTTAATATAATTCTAGTGGTCGTTAAATAATCTAAGGACTTTAATATTTCATATAGGTAATTTTGTAGGGAAAGCAGTATTTCTTTTGCTTTTATGGTATCACACGGAAGATAAATGTTAATTATGTGCCGTCTGTAATTTTCTAAACGAAGTGATACTGATTGTAAATACGATTCGTACAATATCTTATGCGTTAGGATATTAAGTTCGCTCGACTTCTGTACGAGAATTGTTGTACCTGCATAGTTACTTGAATTGTAAATTTGAAATTATTATATTACCTTCCCTTTCTTTACTTTGCCCGGTTAACTCAACGGAAATGTTTACTGCGGAAGATACCAAATGAAATAAAACAGCAATCTCCAGAAGCATAAATACATTCAAAAACATTTTTCTTTCGTACAAAACAGTTTAGGAAACAATTTACAATTTCAGTTCATATATACAAAAATTCCTACGAGTTACTTAATTATTAAAATATTTGTTACCTAATCTTTGTTAAAAGGCACAAATCTTCTTTAATTAGTACGTAGATAATTCACATATTTTCTATTACTACGTTCGTGAATGTGCTTAGCCAATAACTCACGGAAAATTTATTAAACGTCAAGATGCTGCCAACTCTGACTCAATATTTTCCTGTAGTTACCGCTCACAATAAAATACTAAAGGATTAAGAACTTTTCTAGCTTACTAATATACAAACAAAGAAATCTATAATTATACTTGCAGGCCATATAGCGCTTGTCCAACTCGAAATTAACGATATTAAGTACCCACTGATTCCATTTTATATTGACATTATATCCCAGTTTACCAATTTGTCCATATTATCTCAAATCTCCTTTTAGAATATTAGTTTTCAAAAGTGCATCTTTTATTTTTAATTAATTAACTTTAAAATAGCGTTTGTATCAAAGAACGTTCAATCTTCATAGAATTTTACAAAACATGATGCTTCATCGAATAATTGCATTACATAATTTTTTGTTTGAAACTACACAAACGTATAAATTTCATGTCGTACTTATTTAAAGTATACACTTCTGCTTTACATGGTCAAGCTTGTAAATTAAATGAATCGCCAAATACTATATCTCAATTTTTGCATGTTACTTGACAAAACGCAAAGGAATCCTTCTAATCCAGTTCCGGTCTTACATACAAAATACTTCTATACGTTATCTTTGCAGAGTTTTCGCGATTTAATTCGAAGATTAGTCATTGTTGATGTAATAATTTACGAACATTTCATGATTTTAATAAACCAATTATTGCCAACTATGATTTATGTATGTAGTAAAACGTGCCGTTTATCCTTTTCTAATAAACGAAGTTAATGCTCGCATCGCATTCTTGCGGTAAGTTATAAATTAGTTCTTATCGATTTTATGAGGTTTTAATCGTCGCGCAAATTTCTTCCATAAATGTCTATTTATTTAATGACGTGCAAAACATTTTTTAGTAATTAACGTATTCTCTTTATAAATCGCGAATATTCTAGAATATGTTTTATTAAAAAACCCTAAAATGAATTTAAATGATATTTCGACATACCCGGAAGTCAATTTGCCTAATTAAAACTTCAATTGCTTTCTTAACGGTTTTGCAAATGCAAAAAGAGTTTCATCTTAATAATTGTAAAGAAAAATTGGGGTACAGCAAATAAAACGTGTTCTAACGTATATCCCACATACAAAAAATTTATTTAGAATTTTAATTAATAAGGGCCAAAAATTGATATTGTTCTTACGCGGTTTTCCCTTAACGAAACACTATCTACAGGCAATTTTGTTTTTAAAAAATTTAAAGTGGGCCGTTATAGTTTTTTGCACTGCAATTTTTCTTGCTTCTTCGGAAATTATAAGACCACCAACAATATTTTTGCAGCACCGAAGAGCTCTAACAAAGCTCGTTTGTTTTTAAAAATTTAAAGGTCCGCCGTTAATCCCCAATTACTTTTCCGAAAGCATAAGAGTACTAACGATGATTTAGAGAGCGCTAAAGCAGTACTAATGAAAGTTTCTGACAACCCATATATCAGAAACGGAACTTTGGTATACATTTTTTCACCTTACAGTAAATTAATATTAATTCTCGGAATAATTGGAATTCAATTCGACTACTTTAGGGTCAGGTAAGGTGAAAATAAATTTTTTAGCAAGTTTTTGCTTGTAAGGTGATAAAAGATGGAAGTCTTTATAAAAGATTGTAAGGACGTGTCCTGAGGGCTCACTGTTTGAGCTGAAATAAAAATTATAAACAAGAATTATGGGAAAATAAAATTTGCTTGCAGCAAATAAAAAAGAATGGTAGAGATCTAGAGTGTTTCCGTAAAATAAAAATTAATTATTTTAAAAAGTAATAGCAACCGAAAGATTAAACAAAACGTTTTGTAATCGTTGATCAGTAGGGGTTAGAAAAGCCCTTTTTGTAATAGGATTAATTAATTCTTTGTAGCTTGTTACGCGTTAAGAGCATTCCACACAGTATTTTAGTGAATAATTACTTTAGGAAATTTTGGTATAATTAATTTAGGTATATTACACATATTTGTGTAATCTTTTTAGAAATTAATCTTTTGTTGGAATTACCCTTTGTGTTTTCATAGTAACTGTGGGAAAAGAATGTCAATTATAATTTCCAGGGATTGTAATAGATATACGTCGCTTTCCCGACCAATCAGAACGGCAAACAAAGAAGGAATGGTGGTTTTTCAATTGGTGAAGCTAGTCGCAATGATTCGTTCCTCTAAACGAGTACCTTATCTTCAACTACTTGTGCGGGAGTAGTGAATTATAGATAATGTAATAAAGTTTTACTTGTCGTTTCGTTGTACTAAATGCTTATCGACGTTTCGCCCACTTTTGTAAGGGGTTTCATTAGGACAAGAAAAGAAAATAAATAATAAAGATAAGAATGATAATATTAAGTAGACATGTTAAAGTTTAATGAGTATCTAAAGTTACTTCTGAACTAGCAGACTCACCAGCCCATTTAAGCCAAAAGGTGCCTTGTGGCAAAGTAACTGGTGAAAGTAACAAAAGTGGTGGTTTATATAGGGCGAGAACTTAATCCTTGAGTGATCATGAATGAAGAGGAGTGTCGTTGCAAATCAGTGAACGTCACGGTTCTGCTTTTATGAACATAGGCTTGTTTTCCAAATAGGGGAAAGGTAGTAGCCATCGTCTTTGTTTAGATTGTTAGACTTTTTATTGATTTCTAGGGATTCTCTGATGTTTCTATTGTAGAAAAATGGAATTCTGACAATTAGTTTCGTCTTGTCAAAGTTAATGGTATGGTCTGTTTCATGTTGGTGTTCGGTCACCGCTGACCGATTGTACTGGCTAGTTCTTAAGCATCGCCTAATCTCGTTTAGACTAGTCTGTACTAACCGTCCTGTTTCTCCGCAGTTGCAAGGTATATTATATACGCCTGGGGCTTTAAGACTGTTTTCGGAATCTTTTGGGGTTGGTAATATTTGTGAAATTTTATTAGTGGGTTTATAGATTGTTTTGATGTTGTGTTTACGTAAAATTTTGCCAATTCGGTCTGTTAATCTGTGTTTTCAGAAGGATTGATAAAGATCGTGTATCGGGATTATAGCGTGGTTGGGGGATTCGTGTTGGATGCAGATGCCGGTTTACTACTCTGCCGATATCTGAGTTGCAATAGCCGTTTTTTTATAAGACTAGTTTTTAAATGGGTCAGTTCATTAGATAAATGTTCTGGTTGTGAAATCTTAATTGCACGATGGACTAGAGTTGATTACCGATGATTTTCTGACGGATGATGATGTGACGACGCATGTAGGTATCTGTCTGTGAGTGTGGGTTTTCGATATACGCAATGGCCTAGCAGTCCGTTGGCTTGGTTGACGCTCCATCAGAACGTCAAGGAATGGCAGAGTTCCGTTCTTTTCAATTTCTATAGTGAACTTAATATCTTTATTGTTTATGTGATCTAGAAAATTATTGAGCGTTTGTTGTCTATGGGGCCAGATTACAAAAGTGTCATCTACATAGCGGAGCCAAGTTTTTGGTTTAAGGTATGTGGATTCCAGAGCCATGGATTCCAAAGACTCCATGAATATATTGGAAACAATAGGAAATAGAGGTGAGTCCATGGGTGTGCTAGAAGTTTGTTTGTAAAATTGTCCATCGAAAATGTAGAATAACCAAAGCAAGGGAGTTTTATGCGGAATAAGTCTTCCACATAGAAAAGGTCAGCAGAAAGCTTGCAGTGACGGACTGTTTGGCGCGCCCCAATATTGACAAAGATAAAACCTTTCAGGGTAAGGTTAATGTAATGAAGAATTTTTGTATTGGAAATCTTGTTAATCATCAGTTTTGTTTTTTTTATTGTTCTTTGTATTCTTTTCTTATTTAGTCATAGGAACCCACTCCCGCACCGCTGCAGTTAGCCGAAGCACTCTTTTATTGTTACGGGGTCTCCGTACCTTCAGGCAAATTAAATTTAAATTGCTTAAATCACATATTTTATCCGTAACAGTAAATATTTCAACCGTAACAATGGCGACCAACGAAGGCATATTTTCTTAATACGAGATAGTTTTTCGTTATTTTACAGAAAAAATTTTTGGTTGTTTTTAAATATATAGATTTTTTAAATTTTAACGTATTTTTCCAACTGACGCCTTTCTTTTTATTGGAGAGCTGTTTTTTAAATTTTGATTGTTTAGTAAAATCGTTGGTGGACATCTTTAGGATCCTTTTTCGACAGGGAAAATTTTTAAACATTACGGCTTTTTTCAAATTTAAGTTGTTTTTTTATTAGGACTGTTGTTTTTTAGTAGGACAATTTTTGAGAAATACAACACTGTTTTTTTCAAGAGTAAATTTTTTTAAAAGAAACAGTTTTTTTATTTGATGGTAAATTTTTTTAAACTTTGCAGTGGATTTGTTTTATTTGGACCATTTTCTAAACAGGCTATTTTTTAATGAGTTCGTTTTTGATAATTCTGTTAAAATTTTGGGTTAAAATTTTTAGCACTAAACTTTGAAGTTGTGTTTATGTTAGGGAATAATTTTTTTAAACCTAGGGTAGTTTTTCATTATTTTAAATTAACCTTTCTAACTTTTTTAGTTTTTTGGTTTTTATTAATAAAACAGTTTTTTGGAGTAAATCTATATGTCGTAAAATTTTTTGTCTTTATCCATTTAACCGTAAAAGTGAATGCCGTTTTAAATTGTAAATTTTTAAGAGTTAGTTGCCTTTTTTTAAAATTTAGTTGATAAAATGTAAATTTATTGTAAGATTTTTTTTTCAAAACTTATTTTGAGAGGTTTTTAGTCAGAAATTGACTGATCGTACTTGAAAATGGAGAATTTTTTTTATTTTAAATGGAAATTTATACATGTATTTTGAAAAGTGAATTGAGTTATTAGTGCTAGAATGTGTAAAAGAGTAATAAATTGGCAGTTATCAGATGAAGAATAATTTCGGGCGAATACTATTAGGACGTACGACGGTATGCAGATAGTTATTGAGTCGGAAATAAAGTTTTTTGAAAAAATATTGCGCTCTCAGACACGACGGACTTTTTCAGAGTCGGATGAATATTCGAATTTTTAGATTAATTTTTTATTGTTGATGAAGTTCTGATAACGATATGTGTAGTAATGATGGTATTGGTTAATTCCGAGAGATAGGGTATGAGAGAAAAATTTTTTTAACCGAATGGTACTTGTAATAAAAAGTTAAAGACAATATTTAAGAATAAAAATATTTTAAGGCGAAATCATATGTTAACACAAAATGGTACTTAAGTGAATTTAATTTTAATTCTTATTTTGGGGAAATTAATTTTTTTAATCGAATGTGGTAGGATAATTTTAGCTAACCCTATTTTCTTAAAAAAAGAGGAATTTCAATTTTTAATTGTACTTTGACATCGTACTGGGCGTTAAGGACATTTAGGTTAATGTGAGGGCTAAATTTGGAAGAATATTTTAAAATCTTGTTTTATAAAGAGGAATTGAGATAGAGGTTGCTGGGGTCGATTTAGGAATGGACTTTATGGCCAAAGTGTCCAATCGGAGATTATGCCCAGGGGGTTAGGAAAATACTTGACTGGTGGATGAAGCGGACTTTGTTTCTCAGGTGGTATTATTTTAGCACTGCAGCACGCGGGTGGAAGAGCTTAATCCCCGTGGATGTTCTATTTCTTATAGAGTAGACAAGGACGCTTCACGACCTTTCGCCTTCAGCGGCACTTGCAGTGTAGTATATTTTAGAATTAATTGGGTTTTACTTTTGATTTTTAATGTTGATTTTGACTTTTTACGTTTAGTATTTTATTTTTTTTTAAATTTTTTTTTGACTTGACGAATTACCGAAGGACTTTTGACGTAGGATGGATACTAGACTAATGTCAGAAATGTTAGGATAGTAAATTTTTAGAAAAAATCTTCGTTTGTAATAGGGATATAACGCGATGCGTTACGTTAATTATGAATTACATAGGAAAGACACTATTTAATCTTAAATGGACTAATTTGTTATAAAACCACCCTGTAGAATCTATATTTCATATGGCATTGTGTTTAAAAAACCAATACTTGTAATTAAATCAATATTTTTATTCTAATTAGACTAAAAACCACAAATGTAATAGTTTTATTTCTGTAAATATAAATGGAAACTTGAAAAACAAGTTATAAATTATTTTAAAACCACATAGATGTAAAAAAATCGATTAAAATCATCAAATTATATAGTAGAAGCATTTCATGCTCTTTTAAAAGGCTTTCAGAATTATGAAAAAAAACTCATTAATACGCTTCTCACATAAAACCTTTAGGAAGTTTTAACTGAATAAATTTCAGGCAATTCGACATAGTTTAAATAGACATTGCTTCAGTTATCATAAAGTAAACACAAATACACCTTATTACAATGTATTAAGACTCTGAATCATGAAAATACACACAACTATCCCACTGCTAGTCAGACCTGGAAAGAGTATTTTATTTTGATAGAGAAACGTACTGAGGACTGAATGTAAAATAACCAAAGCAAGGGAGTCTTATGCGGAATGGCAGTCTTTCACATAGAAAAGAACAGCTTAAAGCTTACAGTGGCGGACTGTTTGGCGCCTCTCGATGTTGACAAAGACAAGACCCTCCAGGATAAGTGTTAATGTAATGTAGAATTTTTAATTGGAAACCTTGCTAGTTGTCATTTTTGTATTTCTTTATTGTTCTTTATATTCCTTTCTTATTTAATCATAAGAACTCCCACACCACTTTTGTTAACCAAAGCATCCTTTTATTGTTCCGGGGTGCCCGCTCTTTCGTGGCAAATCAAAATTAAAATTGTTTAAACACACATTTCACCCGTAACAATATGTCAACCCAAACACCCATGCACTCTGCTAGTTTATTTCCCGAAATTATTACAGCAAGAATTCCTTCTATACGCTAGCGAACAGATAGCCATGATCTTAACCTAATGTTTAAGAGTCTACTTACACTTCTTCATCGTGCTACCGAAACTTTTAAACACTCATTTTGGTATTGCCCCGCAAACTTGTACAATGACCTTAAGTAGGATTTCAAACTTCTTTCTTCGTTTCGATTTCAAATCTGATTAAGGCAGATGATCCCACAGTCTAAATAATTATAAAAATACATTAAATTAGTTGCTGTATTTGAGAGTTACTAAAGTATTTTTACTTTGCATAGGTTATCTATTTTTGTATTTCTAGATGTGAAGTTCATTGCATGTTATATATTTTTATGGTTCAGTGGAAGAACAGCTCTAAGGTAACTTATAAGCAGAATGTATTTGTTAACCATTGTTTTAACTCTTACTGGTTTATACGATTTTCTTTTTACTCACACCTGGAAATGCATCAATAAATAAATATGAACTTTGATTCTAGAAGTTAAGAATAAGTTTCTGTCTTTAGCGGTACAATAAAGACGGTATATCGCACCGAAAGGTTGTTTTCTTGCTAGTCATTATAATAATAATATCAAGGTTTATTTTGTGTAATCCTTTTCAATTTAAACCAACAGCCAATCTCGCTTTTAGTACACTAATAAACGTAATAAACCTAAAAACGTTTGTATTATTATATTCACGAAAAATAACGTAGGATATCATTTTCAAAATCCAAAAACGGGGTCATTTATGGGACCCGAATATAAATATTCAGAAGCCTGTGTACTGAAATAAGAACAAAAGCCGAAAGACAGGGATGTATGGATATCTTTAGTACGTTATATAATCAATTATTTGTGTGTCCAAAAATTACACAGCACCAAGTGTTGATGGGTACGACTATAACAATATCTATAGTGAAGTACTTGTAGTAGGGTTATATAAGATTGTATACGCTGTTTGATCGCGCAGTCGCTTAGTTTCTTTGAATTTTTACATTTACTTATATTTATTTGAAGCTGAACATGACATTTCTTAAAGTGAAGAGTGCCGTACCGTACATAACGGTCATGGTTTGATCTCGACCTAAAACAGTTGCAACTTTTGTGTTTTGTGAAAGTGGTGACCATTATTTCGTGATATAAATTTAAGCGTACATTTCTAAATAAATTGTGGCCATGGATAATCAAGATCTGGAAATTGTAATGGGATCTTTGGGTAAGTAAAGCACGTGGTGGGAAAGGTTACCCGTTTTATCTGCAGTTTTGTAACCGTGGTATATAAATCACGCTGACTATATAATATATTTAAATTAGTTGACCGCTGAATATATAAGCGAAATTAGAAAATGCCACGATTGTATTTATGTGAAGGTTGTGGTTTACTTGGAAATACTAACCAACCCACTGAAAACATATGCTCTATTATTTTCAAGACCTATAGCTTAAGTAACTAATTTAAAATCAAAGATGAAAGATTATTTTTGAATAAGAATCGCAAATTATTATTAGACAATTAGCTAATAAATGTATAAAATGAATAATGGTTCATTATGATCGTTAATAAAAGTTTTCTTGAGAAATGTTCCTCTTCAAAACAAATATTTTTCATAATCTTATATAATATATTGAAAATCCTAATAAAATTTCTACATTCTCCAACCATCTTTGCAGATAACCGAATTTCTTCCTAAAATTTTGAAGGTTATTGTAGATTATCATTACTTATGTAAAAATAGCTGACAATGGATTCTATCCGCAAACGAGTCTTCAAACTGAACGACAAACACGTTATAAGAGAAATGCTTTAATCATTCGGTGTGTGTTTAACCTCTGGTTGGATCAAACTTCATGAACTATATCTTTCAATTACGTATGGTTCCCTTTGAAGGAGTAATAGTACAAGAATACATATAGGTAATTATATGTGCATACAAAAGTAAAATGGCGCATTCGGGCGACCATATCACACACCGAGTAAGGTTGCCCTGCTTGAGAATGGAGCAAGTGCTTTATTAGCACTTGCTCGAATCAAGCGATTCTGGAACGCACTGCGAACCACCCCAGAATCAAGATAACTTTTGACATTTGTTTGTCATCCGCTATATTCGTTCGCAACCGCCATGGAGTTTGTCGAGTATTCAGACTTCTTGTATGATGAATCAGGAACATTCAAATGAATAGCGAAAACAAATTATTATGTAAATTTCAAGATTCAAAGGGAAAGTAGTTTGACAGTACCAATTAAACCAAAATAAAATATAAAATTTTAATAGGTTATAAAATCATAATTTCAATGGAGAAGCAAGAGCTAATTGATGCAAATATTCTACCAGAGCTGATAAGCAGCACTAAGGCAGTCCCATCAACAAGTAGTTGTGAACCGTCTTCCAGCCGATCATCTGACATAAATACATTGTTCTACTATCATCATCATTAGGTCTTCAGTCCTGGAACTGGTTAGACGCGTACCATCATTGTTTCCTATTCTGAACTAACCTACAGATTTCCCTGAAATTTGCACAGTCTGCATCTATAACTATCTGATCTAGGTCTACATCTACCTCTTTTTTCCTATTTTTGCTTGTAATATATCCCATACTATTCCCCAAAAATGTCTTAGAACGTATTCTGCCCTTCTATTTCTCTTATCTTTTTCCCCAGATATCCTTGTTCCCCTGCTATTTCTGTAACCTATTTGTTATTATCTTTGTCTGTCCATGCTATCGTCCTCATACATCTGAAGCACAGCATTTCAAAAGGCTGTTACCGTTTTTCTGTCTGCGTTTCAGACTGCCCGTATTTCATAGGCATACTGTGCTGTGCTCCACACATATGATTTCAACAATTTTCTTCTTGTTTTATGTTTGTTGTCTTTTCTCATAGGTGCTGTTCTTTCTTGTTAGATGCAGTTCGGTCACCTTCTATTGTTTTACAATTATATACCCTATTTCTCCGACCTTCAGTGGTTGTGAAGGGAGGTAAGCAGCCTGTGGCCGCCAAGTTCCCCCAACACAACCATTTACCGATTAAATATATTTTCCAATATATCTTTTCACACAGTCCTCATTAGTTGCAAATATTTCGCAACCAACAACTAGTTGTTTATACTAATCATAAGATTTATCTGCGCTTATTTTTTCGTCATTAAGTTTTCCGTCTCAAAACTGGTTGGACACGAACCTGCACTTATTTATATCCTGAGCTAGCCCACATAGTTTCCTGAAATTCTCACACAGCATGCGTATACAGCTCGTTCCCCTTCTATTGTTTTCTAATTTTATGCCCTATTTCACCGAGATTCAGTGAAGGGGGTTAACCAACCTGTGGCTACCAAGATCCCCCAACACTTAGACATTTGCCGAAGTAGTGGTTTTCCAGTAAATCCTTTCACACACTTAATATTATTCGAGAATATTGCCCGACCAATTTTTGTAGTTACTTATAATACTCATCATGTTTAAGCACAGTTATTTTTTCGTCATTAGTTTATCCATCTTGGGATTGGTTGGATGCGTACCTCCATTGATTTCTATTCTGGGCTAGCCTACACATCTCCCTGAAACCTCTACAGCCTACATCTTTTACTATCTGTGTGCAGTAGTCTAACCTAGGTCTGCCTCTTCTTTTTTTTCTATCTCTACTTCTAATATATTCCGCACTATTCCCTCATGCCTTAGTATGTGGCCTATCATCCTATCTCTCCCCTTTTTTGCGTTTTCCACATATTTCTTTCTTCCCCTACCATTTTTAGTGCCTCTTCGTTCTTAACTTTTTCTGTCCATGATATCTTCATCATACGTCTATAACACCACATTTCAAAGGCTTCTACCTTTTTCTTGTCCGCTTCTCCTACTGTCCAGGCTTCACAGCCGTAAAGTGCTGTGCTCCACACATATGTTTTAAGCAATTTTTTCCTTGTTTCTATGTTTGTGGTTTTTGAGCACAGTAGTTGCTTTTTCTTGTTAAATGTAGCACGACTTTGTGCTAATCTTTGTTTTATATCTTTTGTGCTTTTCCCATCTTGCGTTATTTGGCTTCCTAGGTAGAGAAATTCTTAACCTCTTGTAAGTTCGTGTTACATACTTGTATTTTTGTTTTTGATTTATTTTCCCCACCTTTGCATACTAGAACTTTAGTTTTAGTTTTGTTAATTTTCATACCGTATCTCTCTGTTAGAACCGTTTCCATTTCATTAAGAGCAGCTTCTAACTCTTCCTTACTAGACGCTAATACCGCTATATCATCTCCAAATCTAAGCATATCAATTTTTTGTCCCTGCATAGAAATTCCAAATGTCTTCCTGCATTTGACAGTATTCATCGCCTCTTCTATGTACAAGTTAAAAATCAATGGGGATAGGGCACATCCCTGTCTCACCCCTTTCCTAATGTTTACTTCTCTACTATCTTGCTCTAATTCTATTACTGCTGTTTGCTCTTTGTATAAGCTATGTACTATTCGTCTCTCCCTAAAACTCATTCCAATCTTTTAGAGTATTTTAAACATTTTTTCCCATTTTACATTGTCGAATGCTTTTTCCAGATCTACAAACCCTATATACACGCTTTTCCCTTTTTCTATTGTTTTCTCCATTATCACTCTCAGAGCTAAAATAGCCTCCCGTGTTCCCCTGTTTCGCCTAAACACAAATTGGTCTTCTCCTAGTATTTCTTCAGCCCGTTTTTCCATCCGTCTTTGCACAATTCTAGTTAATATTTTTGACTACTATATCAAAATGTAATTCACCTTTTTTTAGGATTTGAGTGGTCTTCTGAAGCGACTCAGTTTTTGCTGGACAAATATGGTGAATTATTTCAAGAAGTCGGGCCCATGGGGAAATTTAAATGCAAAAAGAAACTGTGGGAACGCTTGAGCACATGTCTTAACTGAACTTAAAAAACATAAGACAACTGCACAGTATGAAAACAGATTTAAAACAGTGTTAAAACAAAAAAGGATAGCAGTGACAATAATAAAACTTCTGGTGCAAGAAGGGAAATTATAGAATTGAAAGATGTACTGCGAAAAATATCCTCGACTGACGATAGTATTGAACCTGAGGTATTAAGGGGCGTCAATAACACCAGAATAATAAAACCGATTAAAAAGCAAAAAAATATAATTGCACAAACGTTGCTGCAAATTCATAAAGAAAGAGAAGAAAGTGGCGCTAGACGTTTTTAACAAACAAGACCCTTTTGGAAAAATATTTTAACCAATTATGCAAATAGTTCATAAGTGTTAGTTTGTAAATATTTTGTTTAATATCTTTTGTCGTATATTAATACAATTATTGATAAAAATTTTTAAAAAACTACAATTACTCTTAATTATTGCAAATATACATAATAGCTGTCGTTTGACTTCTCCTTCCTGCTTCGAGGAAGCTTCACCGATTGATATTCTGTATACATCACTTGGCCTGCTACATTGTTCAGAATCAGAGTTATCTTCACTCCATTCATCATCAAGATCAATACATAAATTGTGGAGAACACAGATGCAATTACAAACTTGGAAGTTTTATTCACTGTCTGGAAATCTGTACGAATTAGCTGTCGAAATCTTTGTTTTAGTAATCCAAATGCATTTTCGATATAAACATATGAGTGGCACTAAACTTGTAATTAAAATTTATTTCCTCATTGGTTAGGTTGCCATAATCCCTATATGGGGTAATTAAAAATTTCCGTATGGGATATGCAAAACCTTCCAACAAATGAAATTGATTTCCGCATATTACTGGTATACGTTCACATATGTCTGATAAAAGTAAATACTCTAACATCGTGTATTTTACTCGAGACTCCAGTGAAGACATCAAGAAATTTTTTGTTGCTATACATTAGGAATTCCGTTTATCTGAAATAACATAATACTTGTTGATGCACAACAAAATAGTATAACCACTAACTGCTTCAAAATATCTACTAATTTCAAGCTTTCCTTCAATAGCATTAGGAAATTTAATAATTTCTGGGGCATTTTCTATTAAAAAGTGTGTAACACGTTCTAGGACACCAAATAATGTTGAATCTGCCATTCCGAAACGATTTGATACTTCTCGGATACACTTCTTGTTGCCCTCAAATCTAAAATGTGTGTTAGCAAATTATATAGTCTATGAAAAGAATACAAGTAGAGCAAAAACAGGGAACCCGGGACATTTGTTATTGTCAATTATCTTTTTCTTGAATTGTTTTTTCTTTATTCCTTTTTTTTCTTCTTCAATTCCGCTTTTTAGGGCGAGGAGGTGATAATATGTTTCCCTCATTTTTTAAACGGTCTTTAAGTTTTCGTTGTTGTGGGCAGTGGAAACAATATATCAGTGGTCGAAGTTACATGTAATAACAGAGGTTTGTACGGTCATGTTTCGCATGTCTTAAAGCCTTTCACTGATTTGCGCATGCTCGCAGCTTATCCAAGTCAGCAACATGCCTTGTTCTTACTACGAGGGATGCTCGATATGTATCGGGAATAAGTAACAAAAGCAAAACTTAAGGTGAGGAAATCTTTTTTACTGTTTTTCAAAATATTATCCACGATGATTGATACACTTTTGCATACGTTAGAACCTATTTTCATGGCATTTTTTCCATTCCGATTGAGATATCTCCAAAACATGGGTTTTGAACGCACCAACCACCTCTTCTGGTGTCGAAAATCGTTGTCCACGCAATTTGTTCTTCATGTGTTGGAACAGAAAGAAATCATTAGGTACCAAATCAGAACTATACGTCAGATAACCCATAAATTCAATATTTTAAGTGCTAAAATAGTCACTTGTTTGAGCCGATGTGTGAGAGCTCGCATTGTCACGATGAAGAATGATTCGGCGTCGTCGGTTTATTTTTCTTATTTCCCCGAAACCTTGTGGCAAACAAATGGTTGTATACCAAGCAGAATTAACTGTTCTGCGATCCTCTAAAGCAACGGTCGTGACATGTCTATTTATTCCGAAAAAACAGGCAACCATTTTCTTCGAGGTGCTTGGAGCGCGGACAATTATTGTTGGATTTCGTTCGCCTTGGAAGACCCATACAGTCGACTGCTGTTTATTTTCAGGTTCATACGAATAAATCCAAGATTCGTCATCTGTGTAGATGTTATACACTGCGTTTGATACACCGCAATTGTATTTTTTGAGCATTCTTTGCACCAATCGACACGAATCTTATTTCTGAGCGATTGTCAAATTATATGGTATCCAGCGCGTACATAACTTTTTCACAGTTACATGTTCGTGTAATGTCGAATGTATACTTTTCATACTAATACCTAGAGATGCCTGAATCTCACGATAAGTCACATGACGATCTTGTATTATCAATTCGCGCACAGCATCGATGTTTTCTGGCACCACAGCCGATTTTAGTTGGCGTTTTTTCCCCAAAAGTCGAAATAAATTGATTCGGGCACTGTTGTAAAGATAATCTACGTCGGAAATCGTAAAAAATCATTGCACGAAAATGTTCACGAGTTAATTCCATTTTTTGGTCAAGACGAAATTTTCAATTCAATTAAAACAAAACAAAGAGTGTTCATATGGTAAAATGTCATATGTATACTGTCAAAAATGTAAAACTTTAGATTAAAAACGTCAGATCGCACCCAGCAATACTAGTGTTGTCAGTCCACGAAACATATCGAGCACCCCTCGTACAAGCCCTGGATTAGATCCTAGCCAAGAAATTACGACTTGGTCATAAAACATGCTCAAAGACTTCATATAAACTACATCTAGCGACTGCAGCCAATGGGTTGTGTGGGGTAGAATCGAAATTATTTCAACTCCATGTGCTTTGTCCAGATTCGACAAAGATAATGCACTAACTTACTTTCTTCCTATTTTTACAGTAATTTTGCATTTATTGTCAACTGTATTATAAACCCGATGGCCTGTAATCCTTTGTCATCGTATTCTTTCTCCAATAGTTCAAAAAATTTGTCAACCTCCATTTTCTAGTTTTATAATAAAAAATTCAGGATAGCGTTTCAAAAACTCTAAACGCAGTCTTTTTCGACCTGGCCATTGTTAACAATAAATGAATATTTTTTTTATTTTTAGCTGCTAATTTATATGCTAAGGACTTTAAATTGGTATTTGTTAGTCCAACAAACCGGAACTCCATATCAATAATTTAACTTACACTTTCTGCCTTCTCTACCTTTGAAAACAATGTCGACTTTTGACCTAGAGGTACTTTTATGGTCATCGTGTTATTAGGATCTTGGGGCGATCTTAGCACTTTCCATTTATAGTAGTTTGTGGAACTCCAAAAATTTGTACAGCTAAGTTGTATTCGGTTTTTCCTTTTAAGCCAGTTGTAACTCCTTTTTTCAAGTCTTCTTTTGGCCACTTCCCTTTATCAGTTTTGGGGTTATAATTTCTCACCATTCCGAAAACAAAAACCTATTCTAGTTAAAGAGGTATCAGTCGCGTGAGGTAAGACGCGGTACTTACCCCATCTTGCACCGTGGTAGGTACCCCATCTTACTCCTTGACGTATTTTTCAACAAAAATTCTTCTAACTAAGAAACCACTCTTAAATATTTAAAAATTAACTCTTATCTGTACTATCCAATACATAATGACTTGTCTATACGGAAATCAAACCACTCACAAATTGTTTTAGGGGTTTGTCACGGCTACAAAATAACTTGCAATAATAGTGACACGGTAAAATATACGTTTCTTAAACTTAACTTAACAATGTAACCTACTCCGTCAACGACACTTAACCGACAGAGGCATTTTCGCTCCTACGATGCGCCGGGTTGGACGTTTGACACATTAGGATTACGAAATAACAGGCGTACTACTTCTTGCTTCTTTGTCCGTCTTGTCCCACTTTCCCTTGCAGCATATTTGTTTTAGCGATGAATGCACTTTTTATCTGAAGCGAACTGTCTACAGCTAAAACTGTAGGTGCGGGAGTGAGTGAATCCTCATGTATTTCGTCAAGTACATAACCAGTTCTCCTAAAATAAAATGTTTGGACAGGCATTCTAGGTAACCACATCGTATGACCTCCTATTCTTAGAAGGAAATTTGAGTGGCCTGAAGTACTTTGAATTACTACAAAACACAATTACACCTTTAGTGAATGATATTATAGACCAAACCTCACATGAATTCTAAGTTATTTCCCAACAAGGTGGTGCCCCAATGCATCACTTTACAACGATTAGCAACCATTTAGAATTTGATTGTTCGGATTGGTGGATTGGTCCCCGACGACATACGGAGTGGACGTGATCGCCGGATCTCCCACCATTACATTATTTTCTGTAGGATTATCCAAAATCTAAAGTTTACCAAATGGTTCCGGAGTCCCTGCAAAGACTTAATCAACGCATTATTGATGTTTGTGTGAAAGTAATACCAGAAATGCTCCATAATGTTAGAGAAGAATTCTACAACAGGATATTTATTTGCCAAGACGAGCTAGGTGAACATTTTGAACGTCTTGTAAAATAAGAAGTTATTGGTCGTGTGCTGCGTTTTTTAAACTTTCTGTTATTAATTTTTCTCAACTTTGTCGAAATGATTGGTTGTCATGTAAAAATAACTGAATCAAATGTGATCAAATTGAGAAGTTGAATTAAGAACAAAGAAAAACCTTTTACTCTTAAATAAACAGCCCAAATTACACGCGAAAAGCTTTAACCATTCTAAAATTAAAGGAGACGCCACCGACTTTAGATCCTTACTATAAAAAAAAGATCATGATTATTTTCGCAACAATTGTTTCAGAGCTGTCCGTGCCATATATCAATAGCGAGTTAGAATGAGTTACGTATTACATTTTAAATCTTAGTATTTAATTATCTATTGTTATCATTACATTACCTAGTAACCTACTGATGGTTAATTATAAACAATTAAGGTAAGCTGTAGTTTCATTCTATTTTGATAAATACACAATTGATTTATAATTTTATATTTAAGTAGTTGTTAACAAAATAGGATTTGTATGTAGAATGGCAAGTGGTTGATTTGTTTAAAAGTGGTGTTTACTAATGCAATGCGTATGGAATTCTTGATTTTTTTTTGTTGATGTTACCAAAATGTATTTTATTATGGATTAAAAGTGCCCAGCACTTTAAATTATATTCGTAATATTTAAATATATAAATATGTTATAGATAAGTTGGGGATAAAAATAAATGCTGAAAACAAAGAGATAAGATGTAAGGGGGGAATGTATTAAGTGGAATGAAGAGGTAAACGCAGAAATCGATGACTGTCTAGATATAAATCAATTTGAGGGTGAGTTAGATATTGAGGGGGTTGCAGAAGAAGAAATTAAGTGTTCAGGTGAAATAAAAGGAACATCGAAAATCAAACAAACTAAAATGATTTCTTTAAACTCGACGCATTAATAATCATGCGTGCCCATAACAAACAGGTCTTGCATAACAAGCAAATTACAGAACGTAAAAAGAAGCAAACAAACGCATTCAATTTGCGTCATTATAAAATAGCCTACGTAATTTGCTATATAAAATTTAACACAAAACCCAAAACGAAATAAGAAACCATACGCTTGACTACGTGCAGAATTAAGCGGAAAATTTGAATAAATTCCTATACAAATAAGAGGACGTGGCTTGATAAGGTTCAATGTGCCATTGTCAAACAAAATCCACATACTGAACTAAATGTAGATGTGACCGGTGGGAGCATTTCGACAAGTTATAGTATAAGTAATACCATAAAAGTCCAAGGAATGGACAATAACCTACGGTAACTCGTATGCAATAACAGAGATAAGCTGGATAAACCAATGGTGACAGGTGGAGGGCGTTGTTCTAAATATCGCACGAGCTGTTAAAGGGTCAGTCTGGCATCAACGAAGGCACGCTCCATACTGATCTAAACCAAGATAACACGCGAAGTTGAAAATAGCAAATTATATAATAATATACAAGTGAATGTTGGTCATTGAAAATTCAAGTGCAAATATTTAATAGAGGTTCGCCGTTGACTTTAAAACGTAGTTCAAAATTTTAATTAAACATAATTTTAAGATTTATATAACCTAGGGCTCTAAACATCTATCAGAGAATCGATCTGAGAATCTATCTGAGAATCTATCTGAGAATCTATCTGAGAATTTATATAAGCGTCTATCTGAGAACTGAACTGAGAATCTATGATAAACAACTACCAAATAAAATGAAAAAGGAAAATCCAACAACTATCCAGGGATACTGGTCAAACAACACGCAGGGGCAATTCTAACAGTTGGGGTGCATGCAGGGACGCATACTCACAACAAAAAATTCAACAACGCCAAACAACAGGTCAGAGATAAAATTTCATTAATAGCTTAAGATATTAATTTCTTTTTCAACATTTTTAATTTTGTATGCATTGAGATATTTATGTGAAGGGTCATCAAAAATTTTTTATACGCAGATAATTACGTAAAAGGGAAAGAAAGTCATTGAACGTTCAACGTACTTCAAGTAATTTACAGTGTTATTTTTGCTGGCTTTAAAATGATCAAAGGAAGTTACAATTTGGGGACAAATCGATTTATATTGTTACTTTAATTCAGGGGTTTTCTTAACTAGCGAATGATATTATAAAGGTTAGAAAGGAAGGTAACTGAATAATTTCAAGTTTTACAAATTGCTGTATCTGTATCACATCACTCTTTTAGTGACGCTCTCAACACGACGTTGTCACAACATTATTTCAGCGACGCTTCAACGCGAGGCCTTGTCACAGCAATATGTATATATATATATATATATATATATATATATATATGTAGTGGTTTTAAAAGGTTAAATTAACTATAAATTTCAAACACCCTGTATAGAGGAAACAACCAGAAATTACGTGCGAAATTTATTTCATTTAGTTCAGTTTAATGTAACAAGTATTAACAAAAATTTACAATTAATGAATAAAATTTAGTTAGGTTCGTAAAGAAAATAAATTTTAGAAGCCAATGCAATTTATTTATTAATTTAATGGAGATTAATTACGTCTAATACGCATAAAAGCATGAAAAATCAATAAATCCAAGGCGAATAGCGTTCATTGTAACAAACAAATATAGCGGTTGGGTTGAAATACCATGAAAAGAAGCTCCTAGAAATGTTGTGTTAAAACGTCGGTTAATTAAACACCTGCATGTTTTCTAAATGTCAGGTTCCCCTTATTTTTATAGATAGCAAACAAGTTTCAAAGAATATTGGTAAACAACAGTCGCAAAAGCACGTATTCAGGTCCACATGGAGTTGTAGAACGCGGACAATAATATCGATTCTCTACCACTCAAATAAGGTTAGAAGGAAACATATGATATGCATAAGCAAGGGATAGCGTTAATATAGGCGGGATTTTTAAGACGTCAATGCATATACTATTGGTCGATATCGTTAGTTGTACAACAGACAAGCACGAGAATATTTGAAGTCGGGTTTATTGGAAAATATTGTAACGACGCGCTAAATTTCGGGGATTTCGAAAACGGTTGAAACAAAATTTTAGGAAGTGTTATTTTAAATTAGATTTTTCACGGTAAGAGTGGCCGGAGAGGTTACAGTCGAAGCATATAAATACTCGATGAATTAGCACGGCTCGCTCTCTTTAACTTCGTCTCTTTTAACTACGTTCTCTTAGTACTTTGATCGCTTCAGACTACGAACGAGCTTCTAAGTATATAAAATTATTTTAAAATTAAATAGTACAGTGTTGGCCTCATAATTTGATACGCGAATAAGTGTCGAGTCTAAATTCTAATTTAAGGTGCAACATTTATTTTAAGCAAGCTCGTGAAGTGACGTGAAGTAACGTAAATTTCAATTAAATTAAACGAAAGTACGCAAGTATGAAAGAAGTGTAATTAATTTGGATTTGGAATTGGATACACCGTGAAGGCAGAGAAAACAGCACAACTTAAAGGGGGTTCTTCTACAAATAGCTAGAGGCGACCAGCAGAGCAGAGCGAAACAACTCTACCGCATCGTCAACGGAGTGGAGGTCTTCAAGAAACTCCAGGTAACGCTTTAAAATTGTCGTTGTTATAAACTATGAAACTATGAAAATTGTGTGACGTGGGAGAGTGAGTTTTGAAGGTATTGTGCATTATTTTGCGTATTGAAAATAATACGTATGACTAACTTTATTATGGTATTTAAATAGAAATCTAAAGGTGTATATAAAGCTTATTAACGTTCCATCAGGAATTTAAATTTTGTTACGAGTACATGGGGTTATTTTTTTTTGTTTGTTGTAAGAGTATGCAAAGTACAAAAGCATACATTATTCATAATTAACTGGGTTATCATGAGCTCACCATACTCCAGAGTATACAAATTTAAAATAAATTATAAATAAAGAAAGAAAATAAGGTATTATTCAGGGCCCATTTACTCAGGGTATATTCAATGTGTTTGATATTTTAAATTAAAATCCAGGACAGTACAAAAATAGGATTTATTGAGGTGTAACTTGATCTCTGAAATGTGGATAATCTTGAATTTTATTTGTAAATAGTGTTAAATAAATATTGTATGATGGTTGTATTATTTTGTGGTTTTATTGAGAATGTGCGTGAACGATACAGAGTATAATAGTGAATCTAGGTATCCAAGAGGAGACCCAACTGAGCTAGCCTGGGAACTGAAGAAGAATTAAGGTGATGAAGAGAGAATTCCG
Organism: Platerodrilus igneus; assembly: GCA_036346225.1. Lineage (NCBI taxonomy): Eukaryota > Metazoa > Arthropoda > Insecta > Coleoptera > Lycidae > Platerodrilus > Platerodrilus igneus. The sequence goes on along the minus strand of JARFIW010000507.1, from coordinate 3,339,916 downwards.
GGTAAGAGATTATTTTTATTAAATTTTTCTAGTGTGTGAAATTTATCTTCGAGTTTTGGAAAATAAATAAAATTTTCGAATATTTTTGTTATTGAGGCTCGAATGTATTTTACTCTGGCGAGGCGATTTAAAGGTTCCACAGCAATATATATATATATATATATATATATATATATATATATATATATATTGCTATGATCTCCCTCAATTATTCGCGCTCCATCGTTTGGGCGACCATATCAATATTGCTATGTACTCCCTCCAGGAACTTAACTGGATTTTATCTTGTAAGGCCTTGTATCAACCAATAACAAAACTTGATGTAATACCGCCTTACTCGTTATCAATGGCGTATTCAACTTATAGCTCCTCCTTTATTGTTTAAATTATCAAATTACACTCCCATTAACTTTATCTTTTGACCTCAACCAGCGTTTACCTTGAATTATAAAATGAAGTTAATTCAATTCCATATAATGAAAATATTATGTACAGGTTTTTGAAAATTATTAAAATACACTTTTCAATTAATTAATGTTGTAAATCTCATTTATCAAAAATAATATACTATTCAATCTACCTAAAGTCACCAAAAAATCTATTGTTTTTATAAAAAAAAGCTTGAAACGTTCAAAACCCTTTTATCATATAACGCACTTTATACGTATGCAAGTCCTTTGTTTTGTTGACTTCGTCACATTAATTTATATTAAGCAAATTTAATATTCAATATTTAAACTCGAATAGAAAAATAATGTCTTATAACTAAACATCTAACCTGGTCTATTTTCTTCGCTATTTTCTTCCTGCAATCGACGCATCCATTATCAGTTAATATTTTCCATGCATTATGCCATTTATTTGGATCAAAATTATTTTTCCCAATTCAGAATTATTATGTGCCCATTCGAAATATGAACCATTGCATTTAAATTATTGTCATCGCCCTCTGGACTACCATTATTAAACTTAGACTTATGCACCCCAAATTATTGTCGTCTAATTTAGACTTATCCTCACCAGACTCAGAATTTATTCTCATCAATTTCCCCAAACTTAGAATTGGATTATCATCCTCCCCAGACTTGAATTTGTAGTTTATACGCCCCGGACTCAGACACTTGTATTATCATTCTCCCCAGACTTGAATTTGTAGTTTATACTCCCCGGACTCAGACTTGTATTATCATTCTCCCCAGACTTGAATTTGTAGTTTATACTCCCCGGACTCAGAGCCCTATTATTATTATGTTTTAGTTTAAATAAATTCCCCAAAATCTACTTACGTTTAATCGGCAATCATAATTTTCATCTTTGTCGCACTTATACAATTTTCACTTTAAATTATTCTTACGTATTACACTTTATTACAAAGTGGCGCACCTCGGCTTTTGTTGAGTTGAAAACTGAGTTCGTTATCACTGTCCCTGTTAATATATAATTGATCTCCTAGTCCGTCAGTGGGTATGTCCTACAAGCTTGTCGCTAATTTTAACCAATCAAGTCTTTGCATTTAAAGTAGTTTCTGATGTAACTTTATCTGCCTTCAAGTAAATATGGCTTGCTCGCAGGTGCCTCGTTTATCAGACATGCGGTGTTTTGACAAATCTAATCGCTTTTCCATGTTGTACACAAACAACTGATGCAATTCGACTTTTAATTTTCATATAGGCTTGTTATTAACGTAATTTTTAATCACCTTTCTTTATCAAAATTGTTAACTATTTGTACGCATTTACACTATGCTTCTTGAAGCTCTATATCTTATCTCCGTATTAAACTAACTGACTGGAATTCTTTTGAATGCGTGTTTAATTACCTTTATTATATTTACTTATAAATACGCGTGCTTCCACTGAAAAATATCGTTATTTGCCTTACCTAAATTAACTAAAACTCTATCTACAGGGTGTTGACTGCTTACTATTTACAAACTATCTCCATTTCTCAATTCTCTATTAAATAAATGCAGTCTTCTGCTTCCTATTATAATTTCTAATTCCTAAACGACCTTTACTATAAAGTACACCCTTAAACAACTCCTTATCACAGCAATATATTTAAATAGTTAATTACACAAGGTAAGTTGATAAATACTATCGTATTACAGGATACAGGTTCAAGTCCTGTCCAAGACCTTATATTTTCCATCTTTCAATTACTAGCTCGATTTGAAATGATTATTTGGGCTTTGCATAAAGGTCTAAGTTATTATTTCATCTTATTTACTATAATACGATAGTATTTATCAACTTACCATGTGAGTACCTAAAATATTATATATATATATATATATATATATATATATATATTGCTGTGGAGTTAGCTTTATTAATCGAGTCCCACGTTTGAGAAGTCATAAATATGCAGTGTATTACCCTTTTATTCTCGCCCCACGAATTGGGCACCATAAAAATTTTCCTGAAAAAAATTAAAAATTCCAATATCTCTGACAAAAACTCCCCTAAATCAGCATACCACGGCTAGCTTTGCTTCCAGCTTCTTCAGAGATACTTACCCATCCTATGTTTACTCTTTCTCACTTAGACTACCAAATAAAATTACCACCCAAATAATTCAACGAAACATACAACCTTTTATTCATATAAATCAAAAATTTTACGTCACCAGCTCAATATTTACAAAATAAACATCTTCATAAAATTTTACAGTATCAACCAATAAATCCTTTTAAATTTTATGACTTTAATTTATTTCAACATTTTTTATATACAGTTCAAGTAGAAGGGCCTACCTTAAAACCCTAAATTGAAATTTACTCTGGTCTATGGTGAGCCCAGTATAAACCCTGTTACTCTAAATGCATAAATAAATCGCATCTTTGTTTTCAACAACTCTAAAGCCCCGTTTACTCTTTACATCAAAATGTATGTATACCTCCAAAACTCAAATTGTCTTTTTCATATAACCTTCAAATTAGCTTTTATGTTCATAAAATATACCCCCAATATGTCAAATCACTCTAGCACAAAATAACAGCACAAATGTTCAAGTAGTAACAAAAGGAAACAAATTTCATTACCTGGTGTAAGCTTTTGCACAGTCACCTCCGAAGGTGTCGTCCAACCAAACCTCGTCGTTGCATTCTATCCAACTTCTCTCTGATATATGTACATCCAACTCATCCAATTCTATGCAGACGCCTTCGATACATCTACCCATATAATTGACCAAATATGATAGTCAGCTTCTGAATATTCCATCCAACCAGCACCCTCGTTCAGAAAAATAACTAGGCTGGCTTACCTCAGTAACATCTTTTATTCGTTACTTGTATGTACCTACAGCACCGTTATAACTTAGCACCTACTCGTGCTTTCAACACTTTTAATTTAAATTAAAACGGACTGCACTTATCACCGATTTAAAAATTATTTAACGTAGATGTTACCATATAGATCTGTAGCGAACCGAAGTAAGAGAGCCCCACTACGTCTTCTAGTGTATTTATAAGCGTTGAAAGCTACCTCCTGTACTCCGTTTCCATCGAAAAATACCACCACCGTAGCCGATTCTGAAAATCTAAACTACATCGATTCTTTTAAACTAAGAATTTCTCATTCCATTCCGCTTTTAGTCCGAAACACTGGCTATCAAGCGCAACGGTCGCAAATGCTCCTAGAAAAATCTCTCACTCCATTTACAATCACCCAATCCAGACCATTCCCCCTGTCGTAGGTCTATCATCCAACTATGTTATCCTCGTGTAACTCATATTCGTCGTCTTTGTTAAAATCCCACTACAGCAACATAAAATCGATATTGTGGTTAGCCTCTACAACTTATCACGCGCTTTAAATGGCTGTTTTATCCAACGTCTGTTATTTGTCATTCTCGTTTACCCTATGTTATTGATATCCCGTCTCTATTTTGTTTTCAAACCACCTGCTACTTCGCAGCCTTCACTTCGACCGTTAACTCAAATTTCTAAAAAATTATGTTCTAACGTACATTCTGGTATCTTGAACTTGTTTATTTGTCTGTCAGTCTATTCTATAAACCGATTGCCAGTTTGAAATTGTATTTTCCCATGTTGTTTAACCTGAAGATTTTCTAGGATTTGTTTTTAACAAACGCTTTGTTAGTTAAAATGAATATATGCGTTTGCATTATTGATTTTATATACAAAAGCTCTCTCCCTTATTATTTGATATGCTCAATTTACAACCTTTGAATATTAAAAGTAATTATAGTCGTATTATCCTTGACTTTTTACGTACTACAAAGCTTTTACACTATGCAAATGTAAGATTACGATTTATTAATACAAATGCATGCTATTATCAGTTTGTTTTAAGGTCAAAACTAAATAATTTGGAGCGTAAATAATTTATCCCTGTTTATATATACACGGTCCTTACAAAATTACTCTCTTGATTTATTTATCCTTCTTTACATATAATTTACACGATAATATATATGTATATATATTTAAGAGTTTCTACAATATTAGTCAGGTTGTGCTGACGAGGTTTACAATCTTTAATTGCAGTACTCATATTTAAAAGTTAAATGATTATATTTTAGTAAAAAGAAATTAATTGATTCTCGTATCACTCAATAATTTACTTGTGGAAATATTCCTGTACACCGTGGGAATAGGTGTATGACTTTGGTGATGGTTTAAATATATTAGTGAAATTAATCACTCCTAATTAACTATACACTGACAAGAATACAACCTTTTAGTGTTTATTACTAAACCATTATACACTTTTTTTGTTCAAAGTTAAACGTTTTGTGTTAATTATAAACAATTTTTGTTCTTAGACATTTTCATTAACCGCCAAACTTTTTGTTCGCCTTAAGAAAATAGGGTGACCAATGTTCAAACAAAAGTAGAAGTTGTAAACAGACGCAAATACGACTGTAAATAGCACCAAATTCTATAAAAATCACAATAAATTTAGTGTTATCGGACACAAATAGTGATCGTTGTTATATTTATGCTATATAGTTTTTTTTCAGGCTTAATAGGGTAGATGAATTAAAATATCAATATCTTTCCAACATGACGACCACTTTTTATACGGGCGTGGTAGCTTTCATAATCTTAGTTTCTCTCGTTTATTTTAACCCTCTTAATTTGCAATTGTTGCAAATGAATACACCCTGCTGAAGTCTTACAATAGTCTGTAACTTCATTCCGGAGTAATGCTCATTCTATCCAGCTATCAGTAACATAGTGGCTACCTTTTAATAATATAGAATTTCTGTAAACTGCCCCAGTTTTTATGTTGCAACAGGATTAATTGCATTACCTTGTTAGGTAGTGGAAGGAATCAAATTTTTGTTATTAATTCTTGATTGCATGACTGATAAAACAGTCTCAAAAAGAAATTTCTATTTAAATTTATTCAATGAAATTAAAATAGATTCAGTATTAAACTACAGACACAACAGGGTCAAGTTTAATGCATTTTGGTAGAAATAGTAGAAAAATGTAAATTCAATTTAAAACGATCTTGGTAGTCAAGGTTATGACAATGGTGTAAATATGTGAAAGAGATATAACAACAATTTGGAAAAAGAAAATATTGAATTTAATTTTACAGCATTTTTGTGCCATGTTGCTATTACAGTTTAAACCTTGTATTAAGCAATGCAGTAAAGCCACCATTTCGAATGTAACCTTTTCTTGCTTGTACAATAACTATATATATATATATATATATATATATATATATATATATATATATATATATATATATAGTAGAATTGGTAACGACCTTGCTTCTTTAATAGTATATAAATAGTGAGTTTTTAGTGTGGCAACGGTCGATAACTCCGTTATTATAAAAGCTACGTAAACCAAATTTGGAGGCATATTAGGCATGCCTAAAGTGCACATTTTAAAAATATTTGGAAACATACAGGGTGTTCATAATTCCATGGCATATTAAACTTATATTTTTTTAAATGGAACACCCTATATATTATTACATTTTTGAAAAGCCCATAAAAAGAGCTTTAATTTGAAATCAAGTTGTATCTGTCTATTCCTTTTAGTTTTTGAGATATTCAACTGTTTTTAGAAAAAATGACCCTGATTAGATACATTGCCACTGCACTAATACACAACTTATGTTAATTTTCAAGATGCAGAAAATTTTACTATATACCATAGTATATTTGTAATTATCACTTTTTTGAAATTTCTTTACAGTATACAGGTTGTGTCAGGTTTTACAAAATGCAATTTTTAATTTTTTTTTTGAAATGGCACCCTACCAATTTTATTGCTACAATGGATAGTTCATTAAGTGTTCTTTCATTTTTTTAAGCATACCCTATACCTAAATCCATTACTTTCTGAGATATTTTTGATTTTCTTCAAATTTTAAGAATGTTTTTAATTTACATAACTAAAAATAACTTACTATTGGAGAATATTATAAAACAATTAATACATATTGATTAACAATTAACTACACTTATCCAATAACAATTTTCACTAAAGATATAAATATAAAATAAAATTTAAAAAAAGGTTTAAAAATTGCATTTTGCAAAACCTGACACACCCTGTATACTGGGAAGAAATTTCAAAAAAGCGATAATTACAAATATACTATGGTATATAGTAAAATTTTCTGCATCTTGAAAATTAACATAAGTTGTGTATTAGTGCAGTGGCAATGTATCTAATCAGGGTCATTTTTTCTAAAAACAGTTGAATATCTCAAAAACTAAAAGGAATAGACAGATATAATTTGGTATCAAATTAAAGCTCTTTTTATGGGCTTTTCAAAAATGTAATAATAAATAGGGTGTTCCATTAAAAAAAATATAAGTTTAATATGCCCCGGAATTATGAAACACCCAGTATGCTTCCAAATATTTTTAAAATGTTCACTTTAGGCATGCCTAATATGCCTTCAAATTTGGTTTACATACCTTTTATAATAACGGCGTTATCGACCGTTGCCACACTAAAAACTCACCCTGTATATATATAAATATTTAGATAGTTAATTACACAAGGTAAGTTGATAAATACTATCGTATTACAGTGAATAAGATGAAATAATAACTTAGACTTTTATGGAAAGCATGTGTAATTAACTATCTAAATATTTATATTTTTAATACTTGGCTTATAGCCGTAATTTTGAGCGTAGCTTCCTGTCTATAACTGACATAAGTCAAAAACTTGACAATGTCAGATATGATTGACAAAAATGCCAAACGTAATTGAAAGTTAGGTTTATGTATAGTTGTGTACACGATTTAAATTTGTAAATTTCCCAATTGTGTCATCGGTCTCGGTTGCGTAATTGGTAAACGCATGGTCCTAGCAAAACCAGGATACAGGTTCAAGTCCTGCCCAAGACCTTATATTTTCCATCTTACAATTACTAGCTCGATTTGAAATAATCATTTGAGCTTTGAATAAAAGTCTAAGTTATTATTTCATCTTATTCACTATATATATATATATATATATATATATATAAATATTTATATATTTTTATATATATATTTTTTAAATATATATATATATATATATATATATATATATTTATTTATTTAGATTGTGATCGTTCATATATTGGCCAAACATCTCAAAATTTAAAACAAAGAATCATACAACATAAAAGCGATATAAAAGTTAAACCTAAAGCATGTGCTCTTGCAATACACACACTTAATGATGAACATAAAATAAATTTCAAAAATCTACAAAATTTACAAATAGAAATTAACAAATTTAAAAGAACATTTTTAGAAATGTGCCATATTTATAGAAATTCAAATTCATTAAATACAAAAAGTGATATTGACAATCTGAGCAGTATATACTCATACCTTTTAAACTTTAAAGAAAAATATAAAGAACAATAAGTTTAAGAATTGATTTTACAAGTGCATTCTTAAGTACATCTAACTATAATAAAATGCACACTCACATACACACACACACATCACACACACACACACATACACACACACATACACAGACACAAAATAAATACTCACAATGCACAAAACACCAAACAATATGATACATTCAATATTCACCCACCTCCTAATATAAACATACACATAAGGACGCTATTATGTGTATCATATTAAAAATTAAAAAAAAAAATAAATAAATTAATATATACACAACATACATACACACATGCAAGTTAAACAAAAAGATCCAAATATTTATAAATATCATTTAATCAAAATTGACTTTTACTTCTATCAAACCAATATTTTATTTCATCAAATTTTTATATATACACATTATTTCTTTTTAATTATTAAAGAAAATTGTTCTAAAAATTCTTCAGAATAAGCTAATGTAAATTCCCTCACTGTAAGTAGTTATTTTATTCACTTTAGTAGTTTGTTAATAGTTTGTACGTTTTAGTTATTGCCTGTGATCAAGCATAAAATTATATGCGAAAATTTAGGCCATAAAAAAGAGTTTTCTTTATTACCAGCCAACCTAAAACCTGCTAATTTTAACACAATCGTATATATATATATATATATATATATATATATTAAATATATGTATTTTTTTAAAATATATATATATATATATTACTCATATTTAGACCAGGGTAGAAAATTAAATAATCACATCAAATAATTTTAATCACCGTGTATAAGGAATTTCATTAAATAATACGCGTTATTAAAACCATGAAGCATAAATAAACTCGGTTGTTTCAGTAAAAATAAGAAATTTAAATTATTTATAAGACGCTTTATATCAAAAGAAGCAGTATTGAAAAGCTCTGCGTGTAATGTAATTATTCCTAAACAAAGAGAAATTACGTGCAAAATTTATCTTAATTAACCTATTTTAAGTAACCGGTAGTAAAACAAAGTGTCCACATAATAATTAATATTTAAGTTGTATTCGCTAAAATGAAAGGATAGAAATCAATTTAATTGGAGTTAATTAAACCGTTAGTAACATATAATACCTATAAAACTTGTGAAAATCCAAGATTAAAATACCACGGAATAAGGCTCTGAGAATTAATATTATATTTGAACACCTGCGTAGTTTAAATGTCACATTCGGCGTAAAGTTTGCAGATAATTAATGTTTCAAAGAATCTTGGGAAAACGTCGCATAATAGTTACAAGAATTGCTAAAGCTGGGTTATTTCACACTCCATGTGGACTAAAATAATCGATAATAAAGAATATCAATTTGCACCAATACGAACAGGTTAGAGAAGGAAAGAAAATGCGTCAAGCAAAGACACATATTGTAAAAGGCGGATTTAAGCAACGTCATGGGGTTGCGATTGGTTAAAAATAGGATGCATATATGAGAGGTAGAAACAACAATTTCTGTACAAAATTAATTAGTTTTTCTCGGACATGCTTGCGTACCGTGTGGAAATTTTCTGAGATTTAAATGGGGCGAGTGAAAATTTGTAAAAAACGACGTGCGAGCGACAGACTGGGAACATAGAATGAGGAATTCTTTAGAATTACCCGTTTTGGGGAACAGACCGACAGACAGGCTTTTTGCTATATATACCGAGATGTTAAATGATGTTAAACCGTGCATTTTAGTTTGATTAAATAATTTAAAGTTTGCTCGTATATTTTAGTGATTCAAAATAGCTTGTTATTTACGTGCTAACATGAATGTACTTCAGTGCACTTAGATACAAGGTAATAAAATTTAGTTTCACTGTACCAATTAGCAAAATTTACAACGACGAATGTATACACAAAAGTAGGCAGTTTTGGCGTATATTGGTGACAGACGCATGAATTTCTTTGCTATTTTCGGGGTGTTAATAATTAAATGGTTCAAATACGTGGCTGGATCCATGAAACAAGGGTCAGATAAACACAGATGAGTTCCGGAAAAGCCCAGAAACAACTTCAAATAAATGGTGATGGAGAAAATTTTAAAAGCGTAGAGAATCAGAAGCCGTAAATATAATCCTGTTGAATGGTGTGATTAACTAAAGAAACGATACTTTGAAGCTACGAGGACAGTAACCTTCAGGTAAATTATACTATTTTGTTTGACATTTTGTGTGTATTGAATGACTTTATAATTGATTTACTTTAAATGGACATTAGTGAAATGGTACTAACCATAAAAGTTTAATTTTAAGATGAAATTTGCTTGTTTAAGTAAAAGGGTATTTTGTTTTGATGTTCGGGAATATGATGAAAATTTGGGTATGTCTTTGAGCTCAATTAGACGAACCTGGTTAATTAACGTAAAGGGGTGGTAGATGCTCCCTTTATACTCAGACTCCGGTCTGCTTATATTGTTATATTAATTACTAGGCATCCAACAAGGACTTTAATTTTGGATGCACGTTAAAATGATAATAAAATTAATCTTGAAATTCTTTTTAAAACTGAAATTTATGCTGAGTTTTAATTTTGAAATTTTAATGTATTCTGAGTATTGATGTAAATAGAGTTAACGTTGATGTTTTTGGTAGGAATGTGTTGTTTTTTTTATGAATGAGGAGGTTTATAACATTAGGTGAGCAGCTGAGGCGAAAAGAGGATCACAGCCGTTTATGACGCCCAATCGGTGGGACTAGAATTTTTTTGTTGAAAGGACCCAGTTCCCGCATTCACAGGAGAATATGACAGCAATATATATATTAAATATATGTATTTTTTTTTAAATATATATATATATATATATATATATATATATATTGCTGTGATATTACCTGAACAATCGAACCCCAGCGTTGGCTCCTCATAAATTTGCTATGATGTTTTCCTTGTTTTGTTTTGAGCCCCACGATTGGGCACATCATAAATTGCGGTGCTATTTAATTTTAGGGTTAATGAGCCCCTACGGTGGCGTCCTAAATATGCTATGATTTTCGCCCCACGATTGGGCGTAATTAAATGCTGTGATGTTGCCGTATTTTATTAATATTTAGCCCCACGTTATGAAATGTTAGATTAGGATTTTTACCCCGACTATTTACTGAATGGATCTTATTGAATCAAATAAAGCAATTCTATAATACACAATATAATAATTATAATTGATAATATTTACAACACTCAAAATTTCCTTTTTGTACAGAATATCTACATATATCAGATTTATGTTTTTCTGAAAGCCAGCAAGAATATCTTTTACTTATTCAGGGACCTTCGAATACCTTCGATACCTATTCCATTGTCATAAATTTTTAAGTGACCCTTTTTGATGATTCTTACAAATATACAATGTGACAAATATTAAATCAAAACAGTTTTCAATAATAAAGTATATTAAGATTGCTAACCTGGAATGGGTTCTGTAGTTCCATCCTAGTCTATGATCTGCATCCACTTTCTGTGTTCGGTTTGCTTATTGATATGCCGGCCCCAAATAAGAATCGCCTCCCATAAATCGATTCCAATTAAGATCGTACCAAGTCGGAATATGTCCAAATTAGAATACTTGAATTTTTAAATTATCTCCAAAATTAGAGTATGTTCAAAGTTAGAAGTCCCAAATTAAAGTCGTCTTAAATATCCCAAATTAAAACCATCTCAATCAAATATGTCTCAAATTACAGCCCAAATTAAAGTCGAAATCAAAATCCAAGATTAAGAGTCGAAATTAAAATCCAAATTACATGTCGGAATTAAAGACCCTGTTTTATTAATATTAGAAATGAATTTAATTAAGTCGTTTTACTTACGTCTATTTATAGATCGGCTTATTTTCGTTGCACAAATTCTCGCACTTTTAATTCTTATTTATTTTGGTTTATACTTCACTGGTTACGTAAGCTTTTAACACCTTTGAACATAGTCGTTGCTCAGTTTGAATATAGACTAATCTGTCGCTTCGTCACTATCGTATATATAAGCCTTACCTCCAATTGATTTCATTGTTGTTGACGTTCTAGGACGATACTTCTACCTTATCTCGCATACCTCGGAATTTTCACCAATTATTTAGTTTAAATCTTTCAATGCAGGCCTTGTCTGTCACGTGCGCATCCCGCATATCGTGGTATTATTCGAGAATTTCCCACTTTTGACTTTTATTAACTCACGTATTCGGATGTTTGTTAAATTTTATCGTCTAAATTGAATCGTCTGGTGCTTGTTTATTTCTACAGAATATTGGTTTCTTGAACAAATGTGTTTTCTTTCTGTCACGTAAGGATTTTCTAATAATGAATTATTTAGAATGCGTTTACGTTGATATTTTCGACGCAATTGTTAAATATTTGCAATGATAATTTATCTATGCTTCCCGGTGTTTTAATTTTGATGCAATTTGTTGCGTTTTAAAATCTTATCTTTACTTGTAAACTACACTTAGATATCTTTATGTTCTCATGCATTTAATCCCGTGTATTTTATATACAGTATCCTCTCAATTAACAATATGTAGAGTGACCGTTTTACTCTTATGATTTCTGGAATTATGTGCTTTTGTTAAAGTGGAAGTTTACATTTATTCTACAACCCCCATGACTAACCTACCCCTAAACTACCCTATTATCTTAGCAATATATATATATTTTAAATATATATATATATATATATATATATATATATATATATATATATTTATATATATATATATATATATATATATATATATATATATATATTATATATATATATATATATATATATTCAGATTGATTGACAAAATGCTAAACGTAATTGAAAGTTAGGTTTATATATGGTACTTGTACACGATTTAGATTTGTAAATTTTCCAATTATAGCCATCGGCCTCGGTAGCGTAATTGGATAACGCACAGTTCCGGCAAAACTGAGATGCAGGTTCAAATCCTGTCCAAGGCCTTATATTTTCCTTCTTTCAATTACTAGCTCGATTTGAAATGATCATTTGGGCTTTACTTAAAAGTCTAAGTTATTATTTCATCTTATTAATTTCAATACGTAAGTATTTATCAACTTACCTTGTGTAAAAACTAATTATAATATTTATATATATATATATATGTGTATATATATATATATATATATATATATATATATTTGAAAAAATATATATTACAAAATATTTTACATATATATTAGAAAAATATATATATTTCGGTATTTATTATAGACACAAACGGAGCCTCATACTAAAGATCTATGTATACGATTATATACAATATCTATTGTGAACGTATTCATTCGTATTATGCTAGATTCCATTGGCTGCTTGCTTGCGCAGTTGCTTAGTTTTTAAATTTACTTATAGGTATTTGTTTAAAACTGAAACATTCAATTGCTAGGACGATGGCTATTACAATGTACAAAATGGTCATGGTTTAATGTCGACCTGAAACAATTGCAGCGTTTGTTTTGTGAAAGTGTTGACCTCTAATTCGTTATATAAATTTAAGCGTATATTTCTAAATAAATTGCGGTCATGGATAATCAAGACCTGGAGATTGTAATGGGATATTTGGGTAAGTAAAAGATGTGATACACAAGGTTATCATTACAGTTTGCAATGAAACATCTGGATAAGTAAATTTTCATCCATACGATAGCTAGACCAAGCTATATTAGTGAAATTATTAGAAATTTAGGAAGTGAAAGGTATGTAGAACTTTTTAGATTAGCACAGAATAGAAAAGAAGTTAGAGCTACGTCAAACCGACTTAAGTAAGGTCGAAAACAAAATGATGATGACGATAGCTGCGTTTTTATTATCACTGACACTTTTTGAAAACGTGGTAATTAAATTATAAAGATTATGTTAATTTATTAAAAACAGTTGACAACAGAATAAATATAACCAAAATAGATAAACGCTGAGATTGTATTATTTATGTGAAGGTTATGAATTTCATGTAAATACTATCTAACCCATTGAAAAGATATTCTCTGGGATTTTCGCAAAGACGCGTGAACTAAAATATCTTAAATCAACAACGAAAAATTATTTTGGAATTCGGATTATATATTATTGAACCTTTTTGAAGCGGATAACCAGGTTATATTTCATTTCCTTATAAATGGTAATCATGTAAACATGTTAGAGTTCTTTAACAACCATCAGGTTGCTAATATCTATGTAGAGCCAGCTGGATAGGAAAAAGATAGAAGGATATAGGAAGACCTAGACCAAACTATATTAGTCAAATTATTAGAAATTTAGGTTGTGAAGGGTATGTAGAGCTTTTTAGATTAGCACAGAATAGAAAAGAAGTTAGAGCTGCGTCAAACCGACCTTAAGTAAGGTCGATAACAAAATGATGATGATGATATTATTGAACAATAATAAATATATAAAACGAATAATTACGAAAGTCGAGAGTACGTTCTTGGAGAACGTACTAAAAAACAATAATTTCTCGAAGCCGTGGTTGTTTGTAATGACCATAACGATCTTAAAATCGCTGTTTTTTTTTTGAAATTTTTGATGTAATTTTGAATTTTCAAGGGTTATTTTATTATTGTTGTTGTATAAAAGCACGGAAGCAAGCATTTTTCTTGACAGCGTTAAATATTGAGAATTTTCTAATGTAATAATTTTTCTTTATAAATGTTAAAATTAAAATCTATAACATTAATACGCTTTTCTTTAGAAAGACCAGCGTGGGAAAGTTTTTTCTTACACGGAGCGTCAAAATTATTATGGCCTGAAAATCACGATAGAAAGGTACTTAACGTTTAATGATTTCCAAAAATTATGTTCATTTCTAGCTGGCCATTTCCCAATAAAAATTATTATTTGAGCTAGCGGATAGAAGATCGCTAATGTAGCTCGTTGTTTAGCCTAGCTGATTTATCCTATCTTATCTGGTGCCAGTAGCCCTGATTTAATGTTGTTTGTTTACACAACCTTCCAAGCATTTATGAATATATTACTCCAGAGATAAAGTTATGATAAATTCATTATAAATTATAATAAAAATGTGCGCACTTGGTAAAATATAGTAATAAATCTTTCTTTTGCAGTTATGCATCTTTGGGCTTGTAATGTAAACAATGAAACGTTTAGAATTATTCCGTAATAAGTACTATTGTTAACCTTCAGTTTTATTTACTTAGAGATGCGCAAAGAAATTAATTGTTGTTCTTTTTTAAAATTTACGGCTTTATCAATCTTTGCTAAATTTAAGCATGATTTGCACTGGAAAAATAAACAAAACTACAGGTTAAAAACCTCTCTCCACACCTCCATTACATGTTGTTGTTAGTGACGTCACAGATCATTGCTGGAAACCTATAATACATAATATATATATATATATATATATATATATATATATATTGTTATGGATTGAAAGGATTAAATCAGTGGTAAACAATAATTGCAACCACCCTGTATAGAGAAAAGAACAAATTATTTACGCGCAAAATTTATTTAATTCATTTAGGGAGAACACACAAGTATTGACGTATTTTTATAATTAATGATTGAAAGGTTAAAAGTACATAAAGAAAAACAGTTTTAAAGCAAATAGAATACGCATAATTAATTTTAATTTATTTTAATTCAACACGTAAAAGCATAAGAAAACCCACTAGGGTAAGAAAATCAATAATTCCATGGCAAAAGTTTTCTTTGTAACAAGCAAACGTCAGTTTTATACAAATACGACGAAATATAAACTCTAAGAATTGTTGTGCTAAACGGTCGATAATTAACGAACACCTGCGTTTTTAAAAAGGTTACATTCGTCTAAATTATGAGCACATTAAGACAGGACTTGATAGAAAATATTTTCAACCGTCAGTTTAGTTTAAACAAGCTAATAAAGTTCTTAAAGAGCAAGGGAAATGCACGATCGGTTATATACTACAGATAGAGACAGAGATAAATGCGTTGATGTTGAAAACGCACGTACCATATCCACGTGGAGTGGAGATGAGCTATCAGCAATAACGATTTTCTATAACTCAAGTGGGGTCTGAACGCGACAGAGATAAAGATAGTACAGACGGGGTTTTATGACGACAGAGAATATTATCATTGGTTAAGAATAAACAGTTTTCCAAACGTACACAAACGCAACAGGTGGGAGCGATTTCGGATACGTACGGCACGTGGACGGAGTAAATTTCAGGAATATTTAAGACGGTTGTATCAAAATTTGTAGAATTTAAATTTGAAAATAAGTTTTTCACGGGAAGTGTGTCCGGGGGTAGGATTTTGAACCAATATAAATATGGAATAGAAATTAGGAGGTCCCTCTTGTCTTTTCTTCGCTTCTAGACTACTTTACTAAGATAAGGTACCGAATGCTGACCAACATTACAGTAGAGCCTTTTTTGTGAGTATTAGATGTCTTAATAATACAGTAAATACAGTGCTAGCACGTGTAACTTATTAGTAGCTGCCTTCTATTTATTAACGCGAAATACGTGTAGTGTATATTAAATTAATAAAGATCCGGCTACTACTATGCTAAGCTAGAAAATCAATAAATGGAAGCATAATATAGGTGAGGTAAGCATCACAAACAATAAGGATTGTATGCTGATATGGAATGGTACTATGAAACGAGGCGCTTAGCTCGCAATTGGGGTTTTCGTTTGTGAATCCGCTGAGTATCACAGCGCATCGTCACGAGATCGAGGTGTTCTGGTAATCGTCGTCGAAGGAATGGAAGCCTGAAGCATTCTCCAGGTAATTTATTTGAAATTTCTGTTGTCTGATAAATTTTTGTGAAATTTTGGTGCTGTGTGAGTGAATTTTGGGGTTTATTTATGGTTATATAAACTTATTGGAAAAGATACATGTACTGGACAATTTATTGGGGTTAAATATTGAAAAGGGGCGTATTTAAAATTTATAAAATTTTATTCTGAATATAAATTAAATTGTAAAGGGTAAACGGGCCTATCAATTTTGTATTAATTTATGCAAGGTAAAAGGCATATACTAAACATATATTAAACTGGGTTATTATGAGCTCACCATACTCCAGTGTACAGTCAATTCAGGGTAATATGTGGGGCCCATCTACTCGTATTTTATTAAATTCATTTGCAAATAATTAGAAAATCAAGGACTTTAAAACATATCACATTTGAGTTTGTAATTAGAGTATCAAACTGTTTTTATACATGTGAATAATTTGTCTGTAAATAGCGGTAAATAAAAGATTGTATGATTGTTGTATTATTTGGTTATTTTATTGAATGGTGTGCAAGTGTGATGGAAGAATGGTTGTATATTTAGGTATCCGAGAAGAGGCACAACTGAGCTAGCCAGGGAAGCTGCTGAAGATTTTTGAAGCAGAAATAATAAACGGGTAAGCAATTTTTTTTGAAATTTGGGCATCCTTGAAAATTATTTGAAGAACTGATGTTAAGCTTTGTCCCAGCTTCGTCCAAGAATTTTTCTAAGGTTCCACGGCAATCTTATAACGGCCCAACGCTGGGGCTCGATGTCCCAAAAGTGTAATACACGATTCCACGGCAATATATTGCTATGAATCCTCTCAAAATCCGGGAACTACGGTTTTCGAATCGAGCCCCACAGATTGGGCGTCAAGAATGCTGTGTTTCCCAGTATTTGAATCGAGCCTCACGAATTGGAAGACAAGAATGCTGTGAATCCTACAAAATTGCTATTCATTACCTTAACTGAACTGGTCCATTGACTTTCTTCTGTTAATCGCCTCGGCTGCTCCTCTAGATAACTTACATCCTCAATCTTAAAAAAAACAAACACATTCCTACCACAAACATCAACGTTAATCTATTTACATCAATATTCACAATACATTAAAACTTCAAAATCAAAACTCAGCACAAATTTCAGTTTTTAAAAAGAATTTCAAGATTAATTTTATTATCATTTTAATGTGCATCCAGAATTAAAGTCCTTGTAGGATGCCTACTAATTAATATAACAATATATGCAGACCGAGTCTGAGTACAAAGGAGCATCTACCACCCCTTTACGTTAATTAACCAGGTTCGTCTAATTGAGCTCAAAGACATACCCAAATTTTCATCATAATCCAGAACATCAATACTAAATACCCCTTTCTACTTAAACAAGCGAATTTCACGTTAAAATTAAAATTTTATGGTTAGTACAATTTCACTAATGTCCATTTAAAGTAAATCAATTATAAAGTTATTCAACACACACAAAAATATCAAAGTTCAAACAAAATAGTATAAATTACCTGAAGGTTACTGCACTCGTAGCTTCAATGTACATCGTCCCTTTTGTTAATCACTCCATTCCAACTGGATTATATGTACGGCTTCTGATTCTCAACGCTTTTAAAATTTTCTCCATCACCATTTATTTAAAGTTGTTTCTGGGCTTTTCCGGAACTCATCTGTGTATATCTGACCCTTGTTTTGTGGATCCAGACACATTTATGAACCATTTAATCATTAACACCTCCGAAAAATAGCAAAGAAATTCATACTTCTTTCACCAATATACGCCAAAACTGCCTACTTTTGGTGTATTCATTTGTCGTTGTAAATTTTATTAATTGGTACAGTGATACTAAATTTTATTACCTTGTATCTAAATGCACTCAAGTACATTCATGTTAGCACGTAAATAACAAACTGTTTTAAATCACCAAAATATACGAGCAAACTTTAAATTATTCTATCAAACTAAAATGCACTGTTTAACGTATTGAATCAAGTCGCGGATGTAAGAGCTTGTTCATATTCACCTGGGTATATATAGAAGTTAGCCCGTCTGTCGGTCGAGTCCTCAAAACAGACAATTCTAAAAATTTCGCCTGCTCTGTTCCCATTCCGCAGCTCGCGCGTCGGTTTTTACGAATTTTGTACTCGCCCCAGTTAAATCTCAGAAATTTCAACACGGCACGCAATGTCTGGAAATAACTAATTGACTTTTATACAGAAATCGTTGTTTCTACCTCTGATATTTGCATCCTATTTTCAACCAATTGTGACCCTCGTGACGTTGCTTAAATCACGCCTTTTACTATATGTGTCTCGGTCTTGTGCATATTATCTGTCTCTATCTAACCTGTTCTTATTGATGCAAATTGATATTCTTTATTATCGATTATTTTAGTCCATGTGGAGTGTGAAATATCCCACCTTTAGCATTTCTCGTAACTATTATGCGATGGTTTCTCCAAGATTCTTTGAACCATTAATTATCTGCAAAATTTACGCCGAATGAGCTTTTAAACTACGCAGGTGTTCAAACATACTATTAATTCTCAGAGCCTTATTCCATGGTATTTTAATCTTGGATTTTCACAGGCTTTTATGCTTATTATTAATAATGGTTTAATTAACTCCAATTAAAATTGACTTCTATCCTTTCATTTTTAGCGAATACAAGTTAAATATTAATTATTATGTGTACACTTTGTTTAATACCGGTTACTTAAAATAGGGTTAATTAATATAAATTTTGCACGTAATTTCCATTTGTTTCTTTATTAGGAATAATTAAATTCCACGTAGAGCTTTTTAATACTGTTTCTTTTGATATAAAGCGTCTTGTACATGATTTAAATCTCTTATTTTTACTGAAACTAATAAATTTTTATGCTTCACGGTTTTAATAACGCGTATTATCTAATAATATTCATTATACACGGTGATTAAAATTATTTGATGTGATTATTTAATTTTCTACCCTGGTCTAAATATGAGTATTTTCCCCCTATTTGAATACAAATAATCCAACTTATTTGCATGCAAATATAAAGCATTTAGACAAAAAAATTACAAAAAAAATTGCCTATCTCTCTCTACCCTTATCTATCTAACTTACCTACCTTATCTCCAATCCAAAAAAAATATTTACACCTATCCTATATCCCTATCCTATTCCTAACTCTCACTTAATTTTATAAACTGAAATTATCCCTAACTTCATCCTACTTATCCATCTAATCCTATATACATCCTATATATCTATCCTATTCCTAACTTTTTAACTAATCTTCACTATACTTTACTTCCCCCTACCTAATCCTATATATACCTATCCTATTCCTAACTTTATTCTCATCCTAAACCTATTTCTAATTATCTCCCATATTTATCCTATACCTAGCTTTATTTTCTATACACACCTACTTCTACTCTTCTATATACACCTATTCTATCCCTTGTTCTATATCTATACTAAAGTTCACCTATCTCTATCCTTTGTTCATTAAGTTATTTAAATCTAACTCTTTTCTTGACCCTCCAAGTCTTTCTTCTTACCATCCTAATACTCTTCATCCCTATTTCTCCCCCTTTTATATCTATACTTATCATCCCTATTATCTCACATACAATAAACTCATCCCTATTATCCTGACTCTTAAATACTGCTTCTTCTTCAGTCCCTACACTTGTCTGTTTCTCATTTACTATTTTTTTCCTTTCTGCCGACAAACCAAACGATACTACTTTAAAATTATCGATTTTTCCCTCTACGGAAAATCCTATGTACCTTCTAGAATTCTTGTGTAATGGAATCCGCCAGAATGAATTCCTTAAATCTACTTTACTAAAAATAAACTTGCCACTTAACCTCATCAAAAATAATTCTGCCTTCACCTGCTCCCGATATGCTGCTGTTGCTTCTACCCCCACTAATTCTGAATGTTTTCGCAATAAAGATTGAATCTCTACTATCCTATCCTCTGGACATCTTATTGTGTTGATCTGTTTACCTTCATCATCCTCTATCTCTACTACATTAATACTAAACCCCGTGTCATCCTCTGTGACTTCATAACTGCCCTTCCATGGCACTACCCTATCATTAATCCTTATTACCTTCCGTTCCATATCTATCAAAACCCCTAACTTCATCATACAGTCAACACCTAAAATGCTCTGAAACTTCAGTCCAGGTACAATTACAAACTCCTGTTCACAGCTTAAACCTCCTATATCTATCCTAAGCACCACAACACTATTTACTACAGCAAACTTCTTTTATTTGGAGCTACTAAATGGCTACGCTTTATAGGCATAATTCTATCACAAACCTTATCCCTAATTTCGCTGACGAATTCCTCCGATATTAAACTCGCCTCTGCCCCTGTATCGAGTAATACTTCTACATTATTCTCAAAAATTTCTATATTAACAATTGGCAAACATAAATTTTCCTTAGTTTCTGGCTCTACTTCCTCCTCAATTTTGAAAAATTCACGTGGATGTTCATATACATTTACACTGAAATCTAGTGGTCTGTCGCGTTCTAAAAATCCTGTCCAGGTCTGTTTTCCCTACTTGGTCCTGGTCTAGCCGTCACCTCAGCGTATGTCCTAGGCGTTTCCACTCGTTCCGTGTCTGTATTAGCAGTCCCGCTCATGTCTGGTGAACTATTCATTCTGGTAGGTCCCGGTCTCGGTGCAGGTCCCTTCCTAAACTATTACTTCTAAAGTATGGTCGTCTCTGTTCCCAATTCTGTCGCTGGTATCCGTAACTATTCCCCGTCTAGCGTAGTTGTCCCGTCTATTGTCAAACCTAACTGTGTTGATCTGTCTTTCCTGTTCTCCCGAGGTCGTCCACTACTTACGTCGTCGTACCTCTGCAAGTATTCTAGAAACATTTCTCTGTCCACTATGTTCTGTAGTGCTACGTGTTGTCTTATGTCTACCTCGAAGTGTCGTGATAAATATTTAATAATTTGTCGGTCCGTCAGTGGTGGGTTCAGTTGCTTTGCTATGCTATACTTGCGTATAGCATATTGCTCCCTACTTCCTGAAAATTCTCCCTTAAATTTCCCTGTGATTAAGTCGTCTCGTGCCTGGTCTTGTCTGTGGTCACTCCAGTAGTGCTTTAAAAATCTGTCCTCAAAGTCCATGTAGGTGTCTATGTCCTGTCCTACTAAATTGTACCACGCTTCCGCATTGTCCTTTAATAAAGCCTTTATCGTATTCAGTTTAGTCTGTTCGTCAAATAAATTTCCCACTAGATTTCTTACGCTATTAATAAAAATTTGTGGATTTACCCTGTTATCGCCATAAAACTTCATGTGTTGGTCCAATGATACTCCACCTGTAGAAAATCTGGGACCTTCCCCCGTTAAACTTGACATGTTGTATTTGATACTACTAACTTCGCGTTCTACCCTGCCTAACTGATCCCTACATGAGTCCGTTACTTCAGTCATTTTTATATTAATCTCTTCTTCACAGAAAATGCGTACTTCGGACCTTAAATGTCCCATTTCCTGTCGAAGACCTGTAATATCACGCTCATTTTTATCAACCCGATTTTCTACTTCCCCCAGTTTCACGGTAAGACTATTTTTAAATTCTGAAACTTCTTTATTCGTCTTATCTATTTTCTCACTTAGGGTTTCCCTAACTCCTGTTAATGTCTCATTCATTCGGTCCACTTTCCTATTCGATTCAGCACTGATTTCTCTAATCTCCTCAAACTTCCTATTAGCTTCTTCCCTACTCGATCTCATTTCCTCTAGCATTCGCATCATCATCTCGTTTCCTTGATCCCTGATTCCGTCCTCGACTGATCTCTACTGCCTCCAGCTTCTTCCATTTTCGAATTTTTCCACACAATGCACTATCGTCACTTCCAATTTCCAATCCTTGACTCCTTAACCACTCCTTTCTCTGCATACGTTCTAATCACTCACACACTCGTCCAAGATACTCTTAAATCTAAGGTTCCAACGGCAATCTTATAACGGCCCAACGCTGGGGCTCGATGTCCCAAAAGTGTAATACACGATTCCACGGCAATATATTGCTATGAATCCTCTCAAAATCCGGGAACTACGGTTTTCGAATCGAGCCCCACAGATTGGGCGTCAAGAATGCTGTGTTTCCCAGTATTTGAATCGAGCCTCACGAATTGGAAGACAAGAATGCTGTGAATCCTACAAAATTGCTATTCATTACCTTAACTGAACTGGTCCATTGACTTTCTTCTGTTAATCGCCTCGGCTGCTCCTCTAGATAACTTACATCCTCAATCTTAAAAAAAACAAACACATTCCTACCACAAACATCAACGTTAACTCTATTTACATCAATATTCACAATACATTAAAACTTCAAAATCAAAACTCAGCACAAATTTCAGTTTTTAAAAAGAATTTCAAGATTAATTTTATTGTCATTTTAATGTGCATCCAGAATTAAAGTCCTTGTAGGATGCCTACTAATTAATATAACAATATATGCAGACCGGAGTCTGAGTACAAAGGGAGCATCTACCACCCCTTTACGTTAATTAACCAGGTTCGTCTAATTGAGCTCAAAGACATACCCAAATTTTCATCATAATCCAGAACATCAATACTAAATACCCCTTTCTACTTAAACAAGCGAATTTCACGTTAAAATTAAAATTTTATGGTTAGTACAATTTCACTAATGTCCATTTAAAGTAAATCAATTATAAAGTTATTCAACACACACAAAAATATCAAAGTTCAAACAAAATAGTATAAATTACCTGAAGGTTACTGCACTCGTAGCTTCAATGTACATCGTCCCTTTTGTTAATCACTCCATTCCAACTGGATTATATGTACGGCTTCTGATTCTCAACGCTTTTAAAATTTTCTCCATCACCATTTATTTAAAGTTGTTTCTGGGCTTTTCCGGAACTCATCTGTGTATATCTGACCCTTGTTTTGTGGATCCAGACACATTTATGAACCATTTAATCATTAACACCTCCGAAAAATAGCAAAGAAATTCATACTTCTTTCACCAATATACGCCAAAACTGCCTACTTTTGGTGTATTCATTTGTCGTTGTAAATTTTATTAATTGGTACAGTGATACTAAATTTTATTACCTTGTATCTAAATGCACTCAAGTACATTCATGTTAGCACGTAAATAACAAACTGTTTTAAATCACCAAAATATACGAGCAAACTTTAAATTATTCTATCAAACTAAAATGCACTGTTTAACGTATTGAATCAAGTCGCGGATGTAAGAGCTTGTTCATATTCACCTGGGTATATATAGAAGTTAGCCCGTCTGTCGGTCGAGTCCTCAAAACAGACAATTCTAAAAAATTTCGCCTGCTCTGTTCCCATTCCGCAGCTCGCGCGTCGGTTTTTACGAATTTTGTACTCGCCCCAGTTAAATCTCAGAAATTTCAACACGGCACGCAATGTCTGGAAATAACTAATTGACTTTTATACAGAAATCGTTGTTTCTACCTCTGATATTTGCATCCTATTTTCAACCAATTGTGACCCTCGTGACGTTGCTTAAATCACGCCTTTTACTATATGTGTCTCGGTCTTGTGCATATTATCTGTCTCTATCTAACCTGTTCTTATTGATGCAAATTGATATTCTTTATTATCGATTATTTTAGTCCATGTGGAGTGTGAAATATCCCACCTTTAGCATTTCTCGTAACTATTATGCGATGGTTTCTCCAAGATTCTTTGAACCATTAATTATCTGCAAAATTTACGCCGAATGAGCTTTTAAACTACGCAGGTGTTCAAACATACTATTAATTCTCAGAGCCTTATTCCGTGGTATTTTAATCTTGGATTTTCACAGGCTTTTATGCTTATTATTAATAATGGTTTAATTAACTCCAATTAAAATTGACTTCTATCCTTTCATTTTTAGCGAATACAAGTTAAATATTAATTATTATGTGTACACTTTGTTTAATACCGGTTACTTAAAATAGGGTTAATTAATATAAATTTTGCACGTAATTTCCATTTGTTTCTTTATTAGGAATAATTAAATTCCACGTAGAGCTTTTAATACTGTTTCTTTTGATATAAAGCGTCTTGTACATGATTTAAATCTCTTATTTTACTGAAACTAATAAATTTTATGCTTCACGGTTTTAATAACGCGTATTATCTAATAATATTCATTATACACGGTGATTAAAATTATTTGATGTGATTATTTAATTTTCTACCCTGGTCTAAATATGAGTATTTTCCCCTATTTGAATACAAATAATCCAACTTATTTGCATGCAAATATAAAGCATTTAGACAAAAAATTACAAAAAATTGCCTATCTCTCTCTACCCTTATCTATCTAACTTACCTACCTTATCTCCAATCCAAAAAAAATATTTACACCTATCCTATATCCCTATCCTATTCCTAACTCTCGCTTAATTTTATAAACTGAAATTATCCCTAACTTCATCCTACTTATCCATCTAATCCTATATACATCCTATATCTATCCTATTCCTAACTTTTAACTAATCTTCACTATACTTTACTTCCCCCTACCTAATCCTATATATACCTATCCTATTCCTAACTTTATTCTCATCCTAAACCTATTTCTACTTATCTCCCACATTTATCCTATACCTAGCTTTATTTTCTATACACACCTACTTCTACTCTTCTATATACACCTATTCTATCCCTTGTTCTATATCTATACTAAAGTTCACCTATCTCTATCCTTTGTTCATTAAGTTATTTAAATCTAACTCTTTTCTTGACCCTCCAAGTCTTTCTTCTTACCATCCTAATACTCTTCATCCCTATTTCTCCCCCTTTTATATCTATACTTATCATCCCTATTATCTCACATACAATAAACTCATCCCTATTATCCTGACTCTTAAATACTGCTTCTTCTTCAGTCCCTACACTTGTCTGTTTCTCATTTACTATTTTTTTCCTTTCTGCCGACAAACCAAACGATACTACTTTAAAATTATCGATTTTTCCCTCTACGGAAAATCCTATGTACCTTCTAGAATTCTTGTGTAATGGAATCCGCCAGAATGAATTCCTTAAATCTACTTTACTAAAAATAAACTTGCCACTTAACCTCATCAAAAAATAATTCTGCCTTCACCTGCTCCCGATATGCTGCTGTTGCTTCTACCCCCACTAATTCTGAATGTTTTCGCAATAAAGATTGAATCTCTACTATCCTATCCTCTGGACATCTTATTGTGTTGATCTGTTTACCTTCATCATCCTCTATCTCTACTACATTAATACTAAACCCCGTGTCATCCTCTGTGACTTCATAACTGCCCTTCCATGGCACTACCCTATCATTAATCCTTATTACCTTCCGTTCCATATCTATCAAAACCCCCTAACTTCATCATACAGTCAACACCTAAAATGCTCTGAAACTTCAGTCCAGGTACAATTACAAACTCCTGTTCACAGCTTAAACCTCCTATATCTATCCTAAGCACCACAACACTATTTACTACAGCAAACTTCTTTTTATTTGGAGCTACTAAATGGCTACGCTTTATAGGCATAATTCTATCACAAACCTTATCCCTAATTTCGCTGACGAATTCCTCCGATATTAAACTCGCCTCTGCCCCTGTATCGAGTAATACTTCTACATTATTCTCAAAAATTTCTATATTAACAATTGGCAAACATAAATTTTCCTTAGTTTCTGGCTCTACTTCCTCCTCAATTTTGAAAAATTCACGTGGATGTTCATATACATTTACACTGAAATCTAGTGGTCTGTCGCGTTCTAAAAATCCTGTCCAGGTCTGTTTTCCCTACTTGGTCCTGGTCTAGCCGTCACCTCAGCGTATGTCCTAGGCGTTTCCACTCGTTACGTGTCTGTATTAGCAGTCCCGCTCATGTCTGGTGAACTATTCATTCTGGTAGGTCCCGGTCTCGGTGCAGGTCCCCTTCCTAAACTATTACTTCTAAAGTATGGTCGTCTCTGTTCCCAATTCTGTCGCTGGTATCCGTAACTATTCCCCCGTCTAGCGTAGTTGTCCCGTCTATTGTCAAACCTAACTGTGTTGATCTGTCTTTCCCTGTTCTCCCGAGGTCGTCCACTACTTACGTCGTCGTACCTCTGCAAGTATTCTAGAAACATTTCTCTGTCCACTATGTTCTGTAGTGCTACGTGTTGTCTTATGTCTACCTCGAAGTGTCGTGATAAATATTTAATAATTTGTCGGTCCGTCAGTGGTGGGTTCAGTTGCTTTGCTATGCTATACTTGCGTATAGCATATTGCTCCTACTTCCTGAAAATTCTCCTTAAATTTCCTGTGATTAAGTCGTCTCGTACCTGGTCTTGTCTGTGGTCACTCCAGTAGTGCTTTAAAAATCTGTCCTCAAAGTCCATGTAGGTGTCTATGTCCTGTCCTACTAAATTGTACCACGCTTCCGCATTGTCCTTTAATAAAGCCTTTATCGTATTCAGTTTAGTCTGTTCGTCAAATAAATTTCCCACTAGATTTCTTACGCTATTAATAAAAATTTGTGGATTTACCCTGTTATCGCCATAAAACTTCATGTGTTGGTCCAATGATACTCCACCTGTAGAAAATCTGGGACCTTCCCCCGTTAAACTTGACATGTTGTATTTGATACTACTAACTTCGCGTTCTACCCTGCCTAACTGATCCCTACATGAGTCCGTTACTTCAGTCATTTTTATATTAATCTCTTCTTCACAGAAAATGCGTACTTCGGACCTTAAATGTCCCATTTCCTGTCGAAGACCTGTAATATCACGCTCATTTTTATCAACCCGATTTTCTACTTCCCCAGTTTCACGGTAAGACTATTTTAAATTCTGAAACTTCTTTATTCGTCTTATCTATTTTCTCACTTAGGGTTTCCCTAACTCCTGTTAATGTCTCATTCATTCGGTCCACTTTCCTATTCGATTCAGCACTGATTTCTCTAATCTCCTCAAACTTCCTATTAGCTTCTTCCCTACTCGATCTCATTTCCTCTAGCATTCGCATCATCATCTCGTTTCCTTGATCCACTGATTCCGTCCTCGACTGATCTCTACTGCCTCCAGCTTCTTCCATTTTCGAATTTTTCCCACACAATGCACTATCGTCACTTCCAATTTCCACTCCTTGACTCCTTAACCACTCCTTTCTCTGCATACGTTCTAATCACTCACACACACTCTCTGAAATACTCTTAAATTAATACACAAACAGAAACTCTCTCTCTCAGATCGCCAGTTTCCTGGAATAAAATCACAAAAATTTTATTTGGAACTCGAGCCCCACGTTGGGCGCCAAGATGCTATGAATCCTCTCAAAATCCGGGAACTACGGTTTTCGAATCGAGCCCCACAGATTGGGCGTCAAGAATGCTGTGTTTCCCAGTATTTGAATCGAGCCTCACGAATTGGAAGACAAGAATGCTGTGAATCCTACAAAATTGCTATTCATTACCTTAACTGAACTGGTCCATTGACTTTCTTCTGTTAATCGCCTCGGCTGCTCCTCTAGATAACTTACATCCTCAATCTTAAAAAAAACAAACACATTCCTACCACAAACATCAACGTTAACTCTATTTACATCAATATTCACAATACATTAAAACTTCAAAATCAAAACTCAGCACAAATTTCAGTTTTTAAAAAGAATTTCAAGATTAATTTTATTGTCATTTTAATGTGCATCCAGAATTAAAGTCCTTGTATGATGCCTACTAATTAATATAACAATATATGCAGACCGGAGTCTGAGTACAAAGGAGCATCTACCACCCCTTTACGTTAATTAACCAGGTTCGTCTAATTGAGCTCAAAGACATACCCAAATTTTCATCATAATCCAGAACATCAATACTAAATACCCTTTCTACTTAAACAAGCGAATTTCACGTTAAAATTAAAATTTTATGGTTAGTACAATTTCACTAATGTCCATTTAAAGTAAATCAATTATAAAGTTATTCAACACACAAAAATATCAAAGTTCAAACAAAATAGTATAAATTACCTGAAGGTTACTGCACTCGTAGCTTCAATGTACATCGTCCCTTTGTTAATCACTCCATTCCAACTGGATTATATGTACGGCTTCTGATTCTCAACGCTTTTAAAATTTTCTCCATCACCATTTATTTAAAGTTGTTTCTGGGCTTTTCCGGAACTCATCTGTGTATATCTGACCCTTGTTTTGTGGATCCAGACACATTTATGAACCATTTAATCATTAACACCTCCGAAAAATAGCAAAGAAATTCATACTTCTTTCACCAATATACGCCAAAACTGCCTACTTTTGGTGTATTCATTTGTCGTTGTAAATTTTATTAATTGGTACAGTGATACTAAATTTTATTACCTTGTATCTAAATGCACTCAAGTACATTCATGTTAGCACGTAAATAACAAACTGTTTTAAATCACCAAAATATACGAGCAAACTTTAAATTATTCTATCAAACTAAAATGCACTGTTTAACGTATTGAATCAAGTCGCGGATGTAAGAGCTTGTTCATATTCACCTGGGTATATATAGAAGTTAGCCCGTCTGTCGGTCGAGTCCTCAAAACAGACAATTCTAAAAAATTTCGCCTGCTCTGTTCCCATTCCGCAGCTCGCGCGTCGGTTTTTACGAATTTTGTACTCGCCCCAGTTAAATCTCAGAAATTTCAACACGGCACGCAATGTCTGGAAATAACTAATTGACTTTTATACAGAAATCGTTGTTTCTACCTCTGATATTTGCATCCTATTTTCAACCAATTGTGACCCTCGTGACGTTGCTTAAATCACGCCTTTTACTATATGTGTCTCGGTCTTGTGCATATTATCTGTCTCTATCTAACCTGTTCTTATTGATGCAAATTGATATTCTTTATTATCGATTATTTTAGTCCATGTGGAGTGTGAAATATCCCACCTTTAGCATTTCTCGTAACTATTATGCGATGGTTTCTCCAAGATTCTTTGAACCATTAATTATCTGCAAAATTTACGTCGAATGAGCTTTTAAACTACGCAGGTGTTCAAACATACTATTAATTCTCAGAGCCTTATTCCGTGGTATTTTAATCTTGGATTTTCACAGGCTTTTATGCTTATTATTAATAATGGTTTAATTAACTCCAATTAAAATTGACTTCTATCCTTTCATTTTTAGCGAATACAAGTTAAATATTAATTATTATGTGTACACTTTGTTTAATACCGGTTACTTAAAATAGGGTTAATTAATATAAATTTTGCACGTAATTTCCATTTGTTTCTTTATTAGGAATAATTAAATTCCACGTAGAGCTTTTAATACTGTTTCTTTTGATATAAAGCGTCTTGTACATGATTTAAATCTCTTATTTTACTGAAACTAATAAATTTTATGCTTCACGGTTTTAATAACGCGTATTATCTAATAATATTCATTATACACGGTGATTAAAATTATTTGATGTGATTATTTAATTTTCTACCCTGGTCTAAATATGAGTAATATATATATATATATATATATATATATATATATATATTATTAATAGGAAGAATAATCCACATTTGGAATGCAAATGAATGCTTAATATATATTAATAGTTATTAAGATGAAATGAAAACCCAACTTTGTATTTAAAGTTGAATTACCATTTCAAATCGAACTAGTAATTGAAAATCACTAAAAGAACGGCTACAGCAGGATTTGAATTATTTTTTATTTTTTTATTTTTTATTTATTTGTATTATTCCGAACGTTGCAAAAATGGGATGATCAAGTTATTAGTACATGAATTAGGTATATAACTAGATTCAATTTCCTTAAATGCAAGACGTATTTGAAAATCGTTAACAAGGGCCAAGCTTCAGTAGTATTAAGTATAACATCATCTAAACAATTGGGCTAGATAGCTCAATTGGTTAGAGCACTGATCCGGAAAATCAGAGGTTGCAGGTTCAAATCCTGCTGTAGCCGTTCTTTTAGTGGTTTTCAATTACTAGTTCGATTTGAAATGGTAATTCAACTTTAAATACAAAGTTGGGTTTTCATTTCATCTTAATAACTATAATATATATATATATATATATATATATATATATGTATTATATATATATGTATATATATATATATATATATATGTATATATATATATATATATAAAATTTAAAAGAAAAGTAGGATTACTGAGTCTTACATTAATACAAAGTAAAAAGGAATTATTGGCAAGTGACTCAAATTCAGCCACGAGGGCATCCTATCGACGCGTTTTGCCCTAATTGGGGCTCATCAGGACAGGAGTAGCAAAGTTGTAATATTTAATACAGATACCTTATGGGAAGTACAGCATCACCTAGCTCACAATTTGTGTCTTCGTGTCGTTTCACCTGACATCGACATCCTGTCGACGCGTTTCGCCCTAATTGGGGCTCATCAGGACAGGAGTAGCAAAGTTGTAATACTTAATACAGACACATTATGGGAAGTAGAGCTCACAATTTGTGTCTATAAAATACTTGCCATTATATTCATTTATTTTATATATATTGTAGTGGATTTAAATGGTTAAATTTAGGGTAAGCAATGCAATTTCAAACACCCTGTATAGAGAAAGGAACAATTTATTTACGCCCAAAATTAATTTCATTTATTTAATTCAAATGAGCAAATATTGCCGTATTTTTATAATTAATGATTGAAAAGTAATAGGTTCATAAAGGAAAACCAGTTTTAAAACAAATAGAAACGCATAATTAATTTAATTTATTTTAATTCAAAGTGTAATAACGTCAGAAAACGCACCAGGGTATATAAAATCAATAATTCCAAGGCGAAAAGCTTTCATTGTAACAAACAAGTATATCGGTTGGGTTGAATACCATGAAATATAAACTCCAAGAAATGTTATTTTAAACGAGTCAATAATTAGGAACACCTGCGTGTTTGAAAGGTCAGCTTCTTTGTATTTGTGAACATAATAAAGCGGGTTTCGAGGAAAATATTGTTCAACCGTCAGTGGCTTTGCATAAAAGCTAACAAGAGTTTCTTAAAGAGCGGAAAAGATGCACAATCAATAAGATGCCACAGATAGAGACGGGTATAAAAGCATTCGATTTCTAAAGCACGTATTCAACCCACGTGGAGTCCATAAGACGCGGTCTGCAATATCGATTTACTATCACTCAAGTGGGGTTGGAACGCGACATCCAATATGCATAAGACGGAGATAACAATATTATAGGCGGGGTTTATGTTGACATAGGACTGTGTCATTGGTCGAAATAGATAGTTTTACAACCGACGAACACGCGACAGGTGAATGCGGGTTTTCGGACTATATAGCGATACACGAGCTAAATTTTTGGAAGTTTTAAAGCGGTTATATTCAAAATTTGCAGAAATGTTATTTAAAATTGAGTATTTCGCGTTAAGTGGGTCCGAGAGGTGACAGTTTGAACCGTATAAATACGGGATGGAAGTTATTAAGTTTCTCTTTTATTTTCTTTATTTTCGCATCGCTTTAACTACGTATAACAATAAACCGACATTATAGTAGAGTTTTGTGAGTATTAAAATTTATTTGTAACATAGTAAGGTAGTACTAGCTCTTATAACTTAGTATTTGGGGCCTTATAGTTATTAACGCGAGTAGTGGCGAGTGATTTAAATTAACTGAGGTCCATCTAATACCATGTCAAGCTAGTAAATTAATAAAGCAATATACTCAAGTGTAATATACGTGAATTTGGATGCTTGGATGGTATGTAATTGGTAGCACGGAGCTCAGTATAGACTGAGTTATCATCTATAAATATCTGGCGAAGCAGAGCGCATAGTCAGTCGAACTAAAGAGGTTCTGGATAGCGTCTTCGTAGGAGATGGAGCCTTGAAGCATTTTCCAGGTAACTCATTTAAATTGTTGTTATTTGATAAACTGTTGGCATTATTTGTGATGTGTGATTGATCTTTGGGGGTTATTTATGTTTTTTTACATATTGGAAAAGATACGTGTACTTGACTATTATGAGGGTATTTTAAATATCAAAAGAAAAAGGTGTATGTAAAGTATACTAAATTTCATTATGAATTTAAATTAGATTGTTAAGGGTACATGGGTTATTAATTTTGTAGTAATTTTATGCTAGGTGAAAAGCATACTTTAATAAACTGGGTTATTATGAGCTCACCATACTCCAGTGTGTAATAGTAAATATAGGAATTATATGGGGCCCATTTACACCTGTTGTATTAAATGTGTGTGCAATGAAATTTTAAAATAAGGACTTTACAAAAGAGCACTTATTGAGTTGTAACCAGAGTACCGAAATGTACATATCTGTGAATAATTTTTGTAAATAGCGGTAAATAAAAATTGTATGATTGTTGTATTATTTTGTGATTTTATTGAATGGTGTGTGAATGGGAAGGAAGAACGATTGTAAATTTAGGCATCCATGAAGGGGCACAGCTGAGCTAGCCAGGGAAGCTGCTGAAGATATTTTGTTGCAGCACAAGAATCCGGCTAAGAATTTTTTTGTGAAATTTTTATTTTTTGAAAAGTATTTGGCAAATGACTCATTCTCGACTATCTTAAACGTTAAGTCCACGATCCACAGCAATATTATGACGGCCCAACGTTGGGGCTTGAATGATTTTTAGAGAGTTCCAGAGATTGACCCGACGACCACAGCAATATATATATATATATATATATTATACATATATATATATATATATATATAATCTATATATATATATATATATATTACTACGATCTTCGCTGCTCCGCATTCTGGGACTTCTCCTTATTAAATTTGCCACGGCTGCTTTGCTCATTTTGCTGAAAATAAACCATCTACTTGAAAAATTCTGTTACGGTAAATAGACAACATTTATTTACACTCCAACTAAAATGAATATACAAGCCAAAATCAAAATTAGTCTCCTCTCTCTCTCGCCTCATTTACAAATTATATTCATCTCCTTTACGACACTCCCTTAACAGTACATTTCAAGATCAATATTTACACCTACACCATGTAATATATCCAATTAATGTAAAAAGGACAAGCCATAATCTAAATTAGTTTATTCTTTCAACCTCATGTAAAAATTATATATATATCCCCTCTTATATACGCCCTTAACAGTACATTTCAAGATCAATATTTACACCTGATAATATTCAACTAATAATAAAAAAAAAGTAATAGGACTTCAACACACTTCTAACTCTAACTCTGTTTCAATACGACCTCATAGTAAAATCTTGACTTATTAGTGCTAAATTTTGCACACCAATATTCAAACAGACCCCTTTACCTTGTACATAATAGAAAATACTTCCAATACCATAAATTATTCACACAAAAATATTAAAATAACCCAAATTAAAATATTCCATCAGAAACTTTCCCTTTTTTTGTCTTTTTTAGCAAATATACAATTATACACCCAATCCACAAAGTAATTAATTACATATTTACACATGTATAACAATAAAGCACAGGCACCTGAAATACATATTTACACAAGGAGCCTGCTGCCCGGAACTGCTGCATGCACAAACAACTCTTAACTTGGATTGCTTTATTTAACTTCTGCTGTAACCAAATTTACCACGAGGTCCTCTATCGTCAACCAAACTACTGCGGTACCTGAAACCACTTCTTCTATGACCATAGTTTTTGATAATAAACCAAATTGATCAGACGCCGACATTTACTCCATACTAATTGCATTATTTTCACAATAAGTGCAAAATAAAATCAAATTGCTTTTACTTAAAAGCGTTTATCGTAGTTCAAAAGATTATGCAACCGTATAAGCATATCGGAGTCTCAGAGTCGTAGTATAATAATAGACTAAGAGCGAAAGAGCGTTGAAAATTAAAAGGGTTTCCAATCACATTCCTGCGGCTTATATCCAACTCATCCACCTCCAAAGACTTCTACAATTCCTAAAATCAACGAGACCAAATTCTTACTTTCCACAAACCGCCCCACACTCACAACTCACGTGCACAACAATTCTACGTACTCCTTTCCAACCGTCACTCTTAGTTACACAATTTAACAACACTTCTCTAATAATCAAGTTAAAGCTAACGAACACCGCGTGTGTACTAATGTTTTCTTAGTATTTTTAAAAATCGATAACTCAAAACAACCTTGGCATTTACCCCAAGTCGACGACAACTAACATCTAAGCTACGCCCCTAACGAACATGTGTTATCTCCATCTCACTTCTACCTACGCACTCAAATTTGTTACCTAGTTTTCAATATTCGATGTATAACGGATGATTGCTACCACATACTATTCTGCTTATACTCAAGTTTTACGTCCTTTTTAGAAGTCATACATTTATTTCTCGCCGCACAGATTGACGTCGGTAACCTAACTACTTGGAATCGCTGTGTGTTTGTTCAAGTCTTATCTCCCTTATTTAATAATACAAGGAAAAATTAAACGGTTTGAAATCGAGCTAAAAGCTTTTATAAACATCCCTACCAATTTGTCTGTAATTTAATAAGAAGGTTAAATTTGTGTTTAAAAATCTGAAATTTAAATGTCGTATTATGCACGGGATGTTTCTTGTATATCATGCGCTATATTTTCTGAATAATTATCTGAAAGATATGAAAATTAAATTTTAACTTCCTCAAATTTACTGAAAAATTATTACATTCTAAACTATTTACTTTAAAAAAGTTATTTGATGTATTTTCATATGGTGAATGCCAGTTTAGTTTCAAAAATGAAAAATAACACCCCTTCAGCTCCCAAATATCACAGCATATATATATATATATATATATATATATATATATATATATATACTAAATGAATATAATGGCAAATGACTCACTCTAAGCCATAAGGGCATCGTGCCGACGCGTTTCGCCCTAATTGGAGCTCATCAAGACAGGAGTAGCAAAGTTGTAATATTTATACAGCTGCACCTAGCACACAGTTTGTGCCTTCGTGCTATTTTACCTAACACTGCAAGTTTTTTTCTCTTGGTAACAGTTGGCACGGAAGAGGTCCAACTCAACTGTCTTTAGCCAAAAACATTAATTATAAGAAAAAGTAACTGCAGTGGCAGGTGAAATAACACGAAGACAGAAACTGTGTGCTAGGTGCAGCGGTATAAATCTGTATTACAACTTTGCTACTCCTGTCCTGATGAGACCCAATTCTTCTATTTTTTCTGTTTTCCACATACTTCTTTCTTCTTTTACCGTTTCTAGTACATCTTTGTTCTTAATTTTCTTTTACGTATCTTAGTATGTCTTCAACATCTTTGTAGATCGTCTCTACCTTTTCCTCACTGTAGCTAGAGATGGCCATGTATACTTGTATTATTACTGTGTTTACCGGTTTAGATTCTAATCTAACCATGAGTACTCTTTCGTTATTTTGTAAGTAGTTTTCTACATGTTGTCCTATCGTTTTTCGCATAACTATCCTCACGCCCAAATTTCATTCCTCTGATCCTGTATGAATTACCCTAAAGTCTCCGCTCCAAAAGACCCCGCCTCTGGCCACCGAACTTCGCTGATCCGTACTATGTCTAATGCTAACCTATCCATTTCAATTTTCAAGTTCTCCAGCTTTCCTACTTGTTTTATACTTCTGACATTCCACGCTCCGACTCGCAGTATGTTCACGATTCTTTTTTTATACTTTCCGATCGCATATTCCGAAGTAGTCTTCTCCCGGAGATCCGAATGAAGGACTATTTTCCGGAATTTGTTACCCCAGAGGATGCCATCATCTTTAATAACAATTTAAGTCCGCTGTGTACTTGGGTTATAATGTGGTGGTGCTTCCCGTTGCTTTCCACATCGCAGTAGTGTGTCTTAGAATGCCATACCGCCGACTCTTATGGTCTCTGCCACTCTTAAGTACCGAAGAAGCGGCTGCCCTCTTTCGGGGATCTGTCTTAGTCTGGTTCCTCACTAAAAACCCCACTACTTTAGTTGGACTTGTAGTTGGGCTATTTAGATCACTGGAACGCGTAAGGTATTCCACCGTTCTAGTAATCTAGAACTTCTTCAAGGCGCAGGTCCATTCGGAATGGAAATTGTATTTATAAGCGTCATTTATATCTGTGAATTTAAGAGATTCTTTGGATAATGGTATACTTGTGTTTCACCATTCAATTATCCAGGGATTCATAAATTCATCCCTGTCCAAATTATTGAATAGTTTTTCATGTCGTTCCATATTTAAAAGTATTTAACAAAAAAATGAATTAAAAATCCATGTCGTTCCATTTTTATTTAAATTTCCACTATCATACATGAATTTATTTGATTAACTCCATTAAACTGATTCTATTATTTTACCTCCAATCTGAATTGTTCATATTTTAATACAAATTACGTTGGCGATAGCTGTACTTCATAACTTTAAAACATTTTAAACTAACGTGAACCTGACTTTATTCATTGACAAAAGACTACTCGTAATTGATCGACAAACAGACAATTGATCACTGATCTCATCATCATTTGGTCTTCGACCTTACTTAAGGTCGGTTTGACGCAGCTCTAACTTCTGTTCTATTCTGTGCTAATCTAAAAAGTTCTAGATACCCTTCACAACCTAAATTTCTAATAAGTTGACTAACATAGCTTCCTACACTCTTCTATCTTTTTCATATCTACCTGGCTCTACATAGATATTAGCAACCTGGTGGTTGTTAAAGAACTCCAACATGTTTACATGATTCCCATTTATAAGGAAATGAAATATTACCTGGTTATCCCCTCCATAAAAGGAAAAGTGTTAAATTATATGTTAGGTAAGACCTAAGCAACGAATCGCTGCCAACATGCCAGACCGCTAACTAATTGTGAGTTATGTCATGGACAGGTTAATCTGATCTCATTCTTGATTATTTTCTGGCTTTTAAAGCATCAAGGTTTTTACGTCATTATCTGCTAGAAAAATCTATAAGCTTCTGGTTGCGGTGATTCATAAGTTGATGCAATTTCTTCAGAAAATTGCTTTAATTGATACTATGTTATCTGAATAGCTGTCGGTTTAAATTTTTTAGGTAGTAAAGTTTCACTATCGTTTATTAATTGGTGTAGTTTTTAAAGAATAAATGTAAAATACTTATAAGTAAGCTTGTTATCGCGGGTTATCTTATCCAATTTATAGGTCGTAAAACTGCTTACAGTTTCGCTAATAGGAATGTTCATTCATATTGTTTGTTCTAATTGTCTGTCACGCTTGTGGTTTTACTTGATTTATGGATTTTATGGATTATCTTCACTACCTTAAATGAACTCCAAAAAGCTACAACAATTGGAGTAATTTTGATTTAAAATGCAGTATTTCACGTTTTGTATTAAAATGTGCGAAATGGAGTTATGAAAATGAGCTAGAACTAGTTTCTATTAATATTTGTTCTTTTTAGAGCGTATTTTAAATAGTGTTTTGTACTCTTAGCGGAAGATTTTTTAGACTTCTCAACGTATTATACTATTTAAGGATTCTATTATGTAACATAAATAAACCTTCTTAAAGTACTATATACAGAGTGTATCTACACTGACGAGAAATATTCAGTATTAGAAAATATTAGGAAAATTGCAATGACTTCCTAGGGTTCTGGGATGTTGTATGGTGCTCATTGACCTCTATATAACCTCTTATCACATCTTTTTCTCTCTCTCTCTCTCTATATATATATACATACATATATATATATATATATATATAAATATATATATATATATACATATGTCAGATATGATTGTCAAAAATGCCAAATGTAATTGAAAGTAAGGTTTATGTATAGTTGTGTACACGATTTAAATTTATAAATTTCCCAATTGTCGTCATCGGTCTCGGTGGCATAATTGGTAAACGCATGGTCCCGGAAAGACTAAGATATATGTTCAAGTCCTGTCCAAGACCTTATATTTTCCATCTTTCAATTACTAGCTCGATTTCAAATGTTCATTTGGGCTTTGCATAAAAGTCTGTTATAATTTCATCTTATTCACTGTAGTACGATAGTATATATCAACTTACATTGTGTAATTAACTACCTATTATATATATATATATATATATATATATATATTGCTATGATAATACGGTCATTTAGGGGTATATAGGATCACTAGGATAGTACGCTTTATGTAAACATTATGAGAATACAGAAAACTAGACATTTTACAAAGAAAATGCGAAATTTGACGATTTGGCGAGAAAGCAAATGCCAACGCCCTGTATATAAACCATAATTACTATTAAATTCAAAGAAAGGAAAAGTATTCCAAAGGATTCAATTAAATAAACAAGTCATAAAACAAAGTGGACAGAAGCTGCAACACAATACGCGTGAGTAGTGCATCATTATTTTTCAAGGAATCCCATTTAAACAAGCAGGTTTGTAAATGCGTAAAACAGAAAAACGCATATAATTGCATACATCAATAAATATAAAGCTACGTGACCGATAAAGTATAAAATCCAACACCTTGATAGATAGGAAATAATTTCAGCATGGTGATAAAGCAAAGTTCATCAAATTTGCCGTACAAACAAAGCGTACGTGATTTGAAAGACCATGGAAGATTTGAAAATCCAACCAATCGATGCAAATAACTTGAAATCGTACGTGCAGGGACAGGCGTCTTGACTTCATTGTGGACTGAAAATTCGTAGAAATATCCAAAACCTGCATGTGAAGAATAAGGTACAAGACGGTAATATTTGGACTATGCGCATGAACCAATTGTAAACAGATTGGCGTTCTCTTTAAATACAACAGGATTTCGTAAACAAATCAGTTTGAATTAAAAGAAGGCATGGTTCGCATCACCTGAAAGAAAGATATTTACGTAAAAAAATTACAAGTGATTTTATAATTAATAAATTTTAATGTGGTGATAGTGCATAATTATTAAAAGGTTCGTCGTTTAATCCTTAAAAACGTTAAGTAATAAAAGGTTGCTTTTAATACATTTTAAGATTTATTTTAACAAAAAGGCTCTAAATAATTACTGGATCTTACCTGGATGTCCAAATAATCTCTGAATCAACCAGGAGAATTGAAACAAGAATATTAAAACAATCCTTGGATCAACCTGGAAAAATTATATAAGAATATGCAAACAGTGTCTAAACAAGTATATCTGGATTCAACCAGGACCATTTAAATGAATAAGCTGAAGCTAAAAAGACGAATCGTTGGAGCAGAAACTGGTCTGAATTGGGGGAACGAGACACGCTGAAAAGGGACAACAGGTTAGGCATTCTAAATATTTTGTTGCATTTTTCTGAATATGTTTTAAATATTGCGTTCATAAAAATTTTATGTGAGGGTCATCAAAAATCGTTTTAGCACACGTTATAAATTTACGTAAAGAATCAAGGAAGAATGATGAACGTTCATAGGGCTTCACGTAATAATAATAAGGGTGATTTTTGCTGGATTTTGTTCATTTAAAGGGAATTATTATTATTGAGAGAAATTAATTCAATTATTTAAAAAGAGGTTCTATTTAAAGACATTATAAACGCTTTGTACATATTGAGAATATTATAGTAGTTGTAGTTAATGGTGTTTTGCTTAAAAGGTATAGGAAGTAGAGGTAAAAGGAAATAGTTCAAAATTCTTTGTTGTCGTATTGTCGCAAGCTCCGTGCGTGGTTAAAACTAAGCTAGCCGAGAAATTAAAAATTAAAATTAAAAATTGGCAAAAAGAAAAATTTTAACCTTTTTATTTTACAAAAGGGGGCACCGGGTTATTGCAACAATATCACAGCAATATATATATATATATATATATATATATATATATATATATATATTGCTGTGATATAACCTTTATAATTTTAAGCCCCAATGCTGGGCGTCAATTTTATTGTTGTGGAGTTCGCCCCTTTTGATATGAAATATTATTTTAGGATTTTACCCCGACTAGCTTACCGAATAAATCTTATTAAATCAAAATAAAACAATTCTAAAACCCACAATATAATAATTGATAATATGTACAATACTCAAAATTTTCCTTTTTATACAAAATATCGACATTTACCAGATTTATGCTTTTCTGAAAGCCAGAAAAAATATCTTTTAATTACATTCAAGATACCTTCCCTTGTTTTCATATTTTTAAGTGACCTTTTTGATGACTCTTACAAATATACAATGTATAGCAAATATTAAATTGGAAAGTCTTTCAATAATAAAGTGTATTAAAAATTGCTAACCTGAAATGGTTTCTGAAGTTCCATCATAGTCTATGATCTGCATCCCCTTGCGGTGTCCGCTTTACTTATTGGTATTTTATGTTTGCGTTAAGACATCAACAAAATTTGTCTCCACAAAATGGCATCAACAAAATGCCGTCCCCATATAAGAATCGCCTCCCATAAAATCGCTTCCAATTAAAGTCGTACCAAATTAAAGTACGTCCCAAATTAAAATACGCCCCAAATTAGAATACGTCCCAAATCAAAGTATTTCCAAAATCAAAAAATCGCCTTTCTATCGAAATACATCCCAAATCAAAGTACGTCCAGAATTATAATTCGTCCCAAATCAAAGCCCTGTTTTGCTAATATTAGAAATGAATTTAATTAAGTTGTTTAACTTACGTCTATCTGTAGATCGGCTTATATTTCGTTGCACTTTTAAATTTCATTTATTTACTTTTCATTTCACTAATTACCTGAGTTTTTATCACCTTCGAACATAGTTGTTGCTCAGTTAAATATAGACTAAAATGTTGTTCAGTTTCTATCGTATATATAAGCCCTTCCTCCAATAGTTTTCATTGGCGTGTTTACAATCAAGGTTGGTACCTTGCCTTATCTGGCAGAACTCGGAATTTTTACAAATTACTTAGTTTAAATCTTCGACGAATGCTCTATTCCTCGCGTCCGCATTCAGCATATTGAAGCATTATCCTAGGATTTCCAACTTTTGGCTTTTCATCAAGTCACGTATTTGATATTTGTCAATTTATCATATAATTGATCCGCCTGGTGTTTATTCGTTTGCCACAGAATGTTGGTTTTCTGAACAAATGTGTTCCTCTCTAGTCACGTAAAGATTTTCTAATAATGAATTATTTAAGATGCGTTTACGTTGATATTTTCGACGCAATTGTTAAATATTTGGAATGCCAATTTATCTATGTTTCCCGGTAATTTAATTTTGATGCAATTTGTTGCATTTTAAAATGTTATCTTTACTTGTAAACTATACTTAAGCATATTTATGTTCTCATGCATTTAGTTACATATCTTTTATATACAGTGTCCTTTTAATTGGCATTATGTAGAACAGTCGATTTACTCTTATAATTTCTGGAATTATTTGATTTTCTTAAAGTTAAAGTTGTTTATATTTATCCTACAACCTCTATGACTTAATCTACCCTTAAACTACCCTATTATCATAGCAATATATATATATATATATATATATATATATATATATCGTTCCCCATAATATTCAAATTTGCATTACTTTTCAGTATAAATGCAATTTTTTAGTGTTGGTTTAATAAAAGTAACTAAGTACCATTTCTTAATAATTTTCTTTGACGAATAAATGCGTAAGAATATCTATCCGCCTAATTAATATAAAGCGTACTTTCATATTACGAATAGATGCATCTGCATAATATTAACATTGACGTGACTCTTCAAAATTAATCTAATCTTTCCTGCTAGACTTAATGAAAATAAATGAGTTTTCTTATTGAAGATTTTCTTAGCCAAATGCGTAAACATGTCTACCCATGTAATTAATATAAATGCGTACATTTATATACAAGAGTGTTATGAAAAAACTTTCATATTTGTTACTGAGAATTTATATTATACCCTTGTTGACCAGACGTCGTCTTTTTCAATATAATGATTATATATATATATATATATATATATATATATATATATATATATATATATATATAAATATTTTAGGTAGTTAATTACACAGGGCAAGTTGATAAATACTATCGTATTATAGTGAATAAGATGAAATAATAACTTAGACTTTTATACAAAGCCCAAATGATCATTTCAAATCGAGCTAGTAATTGAAAGATGGAAAATATAAGGTCTTGGACAGGACTTGAACCTGTATCCTGGTTTTGCCGGAACCATGCGTTTACCAATTACGCCACTGAGACCGATGACACAATTGGGAAATTTACAAATTTAAATCGTATATATATATATATATATATATATATATATATAAAATTGTGCAATAAATGTAAAAGATGAAATATTTCATCTAAAAGTTAAAGTAATTGTTATGACGGTTGATTTTGCACAATAATCTACAACAACCTGATACTTTTGCTATCAACAGATAATAATGACAGACAAAATTCAAGGGAACGTCTAACGATAAAAATAAAGCAATTAATTACATCATATCTGACAATCTCAAGTTCATATTATATCATTAAAAACCTAACACTTGATATTAAGATTAAACAATTTAAAAAAGTCATATTTTCATATCAAATAAATGATACTGCACTTATAGTATAAACATATTGCAGAAACTGTTGTCAAGTTATGAATTTGCAAAAACCTTTACAAAAACGTTTAAGCTGAATATCAGAATATATATATATATATATATATATATATATATATATATTATGATTTGGACTACTTCCCATGATAATATGTACATGTATATTATACTTTAAGACTGACCAGTCCATTAATTATTTAATATATATATATATATATATATGTACCGAAACGTTAGGTGTTGATTAAATTTTCAATCAGTTTCTGTTGTTTGATTTGGACTACTTCCCATGATAATATGTACATGTATATTATACTTTATATATATATATATATATATATATACAGGGTGTTTAGAAAATAAAGTACCGTAAATTTGAGGAATATATGGATCTTGACGAATTATCAAGAAAAGTTAGATAACATTTTTCTATAAACCTACCCTTATCCATTATACAGGGTAATGAAGTGATAATTCGGATTTTCTATAACGTTACCATCAAAACTCTTGTAGAAATGATGCATTTCCTCCCGTAGTCATCTAATTTGTATAGTGTATTCCTCTGAATATCCAACTTTGAACTTTTTTCAAGTCACGTCCGCTTGTTTATATTTGCATTTATTTATTTAAATTTTCCCGTTTAATTTATCACGTAACCAAACGTCTGTTTTGTTGTTTAGTAACTCCAAAATCTGTTGGATTTTATATGAATTTACGATATACAGATCACGTAGTCAAATTTCTATGATGACGTCCTTGAATGCGTTGAATTATTTTATGCGTTAATGTCTTGAATGGGATTCTCTTATAGCTAGTATGCCAGGTTATTTCCTTTCACTAATTGCGTATTTATTTCAATAAAACTCGTTGCGTTTAAAATGTTATTCTTGCGTATTTATTTTCAATTTTATGCCTGTATATTTAATTTAAAATGCATTATATGATGTACAAGTTATTTATCTTACTAAATATGATTTGATTTTTGAAGAATGAGCTTCCTTAAAGTTAGTTGTGATTTATATAGTGTGCTCGATATTAGCTTTGTGCATGATTGTCGAGTTACTTCCATTTTATGATAAAATTGTTTAGTTTTCTAAACTTTAGTGATATTTACATGTAGCGCACGACCCTTATGACTCAATATACTCCTAAGTTACCCTATTATCATAGCAATATAAATGTATATATTGCCGTGGTAATTGTCGCACTGAAGGCCACTA
The DNA here is from genome assembly GCA_036346225.1 of Platerodrilus igneus. Taxonomy (NCBI): domain Eukaryota; kingdom Metazoa; phylum Arthropoda; class Insecta; order Coleoptera; family Lycidae; genus Platerodrilus; species Platerodrilus igneus. Next base: position 3,295,571 of record JARFIW010000507.1, on the reverse strand, counting down.
GAAGGAGTGTTGTAAAACAGATACTTGTGGTTTGTAAACTTGAAATTGTTCACCTACCTTCGTTTTTAACTTTGCCTAGCTAGCTCAACGGAGTTTACGGAGTTTTCAAATTGATATAAAACGCAGAACTATCACAAAGCATTTATCCAATATGAAATATCTTCTTTCATACAAAAGCATTTACAACATCGTTTCCTTCAAACTTAAAATAATTTCTAAGAAGTACAAATTATTGTTTCTTACCTTATATTATATTTACAGATACTATTCTCTCACTATTCTCACTTACTTGAAAGCTATCACTAATATCGTGACTCGTAGACGGCGCCGATCCTTCAGTTTTCACATATTTGAAAATCGCACCTTCTCTGTTTCTTTTTCTTGTTATTTGGTCACCCACTTCTTTTTGTAGTATGTTCCAGAGTACTATAGCATATGCGTAACTTCAATTTCACAAAATCTTACTTTATTTAACGTAATTGATATTTATACCTATAATTATACAAAACGTAATTTCTACAATATATATTTCACTACAAGCAATTTATATCGACTAACAAATACCAACTAGATTTATTTTGAATATTTATTTCTATTGTACACGCAACTTACAATCAAAACCGACTTCCTTTTCCATCACTAAAGTGAGTCTTTATATAACTTATGGTAGCTTCTAGAAAGACCTGGAGACTGGAAGTCGACAAACAGTTGATAAGATACAGGCGGTTTTCTTTGACGGCGGTATTTGATAGCTGCACCTTTATCAATTAATAGCGGTTAGAATTTCTAAGCATGTGGCGAATGGAAGCTGATGTAATGTGCTAAAAATAACTAAGCCGTAATCCAGAAGCTTCGTTACAGTACATTATACCGTTTAAACAGCGAAATTATATTTGCACTTTGCACAACCCACAAGCACTAATTAATTTTTTTTCTTTTACTTTTGTAGTATTTGCAATAGTGGAAGTAGCTCAACTTGTAACAGACATATACTTTGTTAAAATCTACCGTTTCCACCACTTCACACTTAACAAATATTGCCACTTTTCTGATGTCTTCAGTGTTCAGTGTGTTCAGTGAACACACTTGCCTCTAGGATGGTTCTGGTCTGAACAGTTTTGTCTTTTAAATCCAAATTTTTCTGTGTTAAGGTCCTTGCTGTCCATATTGTTGTTAACTGATACGTGTGAAGTGTTGTGGATTTTATCACTTTTGTTAATTATATTTTATTTTTAATGTATTAGAATTGCTAGCGTTACAAAAGATAAATAACTATCATCTAAACTAAATAATAATGAGGTAATAAGAATGTAAATTTCAACAATCAGAGTAGTTAAAATAATTACTAGGTCATCCAAAAAAGAATCGACTCAAGTCCAGAAGTGATGTTAGAGTAAGTGATTTTTGTAACATAAATAAAACAAATGCGTTATATATCACTGCAGTAATAATATTTTCTTGTTCTGCTATAAACAGGTAGACAGCTCTAGAAATTAAAAAATAATAACTATGATAAATAGTGGAAAGTTTTTAATTATTAATTTCTTAGTTGTTAGCTGTATGTTTTAAACAAATATAAAATAAAACTGCTTTGGAAGCATAGTTTAGCATTTTCTACATGTTTGAGAACTGTCAAATTTTGCTAATTTATCGGGTACCTCTTGTTTTTTGTTTTTAGTATAAATCTTGTTAACAAATGTGTTTAGGAAATCACCGAACACAAAATTAAAGAATCAACCAATTCAGATTTAGGGTACCAAGGAACTCAGTATAACTGGAAATATCTTTATATTCGTAAATATATCCTAGTAAAAATTTCTGGCATCTATCTCTTACACCTCATGTAGTTTGATTAACAAAATGTAATGTGAAACCAAATTGGTTATGAGGTGAACCAAGCTTTTACAGTAGAGCAGTAGCTAAATTATCACGATTGATCTTCATAAAAAAAGGTTTATTTGGCAGCAACGTTTAGTTCTATTTTCTTAAAATTATACCCATTACCTAGAACAATGTTATAATGACGCAACGCAGTATAAAATAGTAAATTCAAGGACATTCTTAAATATTGCAACACGATTGTATTAGTATAGTCATTCTCATTCTATTGTATGAGCAGCGATAATAAATTTTTTTTTGTTTTACAGGTGATTTTGGAAAATATCAATTTTGGCAGTTTGTACTACATTTATTTGGAGCCTTAACAGCAGGAATGCACATGATGAGTTTGGTTACAGTAGCTGCAGTACCCGATCACAGGTATTTGTCTTCAAGTTTATTATTGATGTATTTTTAAATATTTACAGATGTGCTATACCTGAGTTAGATTTTATTAACAGTACTAAGCCAGTTTATTCAATCGATGGAATAGAAAATTATATACCAACATTAGAAAACGGTCACATAGATATGTGTCATATCTACAGTGGAGCGAATAAAACAATTCAGCCTTGCAATTCTTGGATATTTGATACAACATACTACAAGTCCTCCAGAGCAATGGAATGGAATTTTGTGTGTAACCAAAGGTGGATGGGTGCTATTTCTCAATCAGCTTATATGTTTGGTGTATTTGTTGGTGCTGTGACACTTGGTAATGCTGCAGATAAATATGGACGGAAAAAGATTTTCTGCTGGTCTGCCTTATTTCAACTTCTACTCGGAGTTGGAGTAGCTTTCATTCCTGAATATTACACATTCCTTTTTATTAGATTTTTATTTGGTATAGTTGGGTCAGCAGGTGCCTATATTACAGGGTTTGTTTTATCTATGGAACTTGTTGGACCTAGCAAGCGCAGTGCATGTGGTATAACATTTCAAGGGGCATTTGCAGCTGGTATTATGTTGGTAGCTGCGTGGGGAGCCATCATTCCAAACAACAGACAAATACTCCAAGTAGTTTATGGTTTACATGGGTTATTATTAGTGGGACATTGGTGGTTAATGGATGAATCTCCAAGATGGCTCTGGGCTCAAGGAAAAGTATCTGAAGCTATTAAAATTATTCAACGAGCACTTAAGATTAATAAATCTCCTATACAATTGGATGCAGCTGATTACATTACAAAACCAAGAATTCACAAACAGGACTCTGAAAGTACTGTTGGAATATTAAGTCTCTTTAAAACTCCCATATTAAGGAAGAAGAGTCTTAATATATGTTTGTCATGGTTTGCCAATTCATTAGTTTATTATGGGTTATCTTTAAACACCGGAAAACTTGCAGGAAATCCTTTCTTACTTCTGTTTCTAGTCACTATAGTAGAAATTCCATGTTATTTTATTATAGTATATTTAATGGATCGAAGTGGTCGCCGAACCCTTACATCAATATTAATGATAATTGGTGGTATATGTTGCATAATTGCTGCAGAGCTTACAAGAGGCAGCATTGCATCTGTATGTGTAGTGATGTTAGGAAAATTTTTTATATCAGGATCTTTTGCAATAATCTATAACTTTTCAGCAGAACTATTTCCAACTGTTATCCGCAACTCTGGTATAGGTATTGGAGCAATGTGTGCTCGTATGTCGGGTACTTTAACACCCTTAATAACACTATTAGATTCATTTGACCCTACACTACCTTCTATTATATTTGCTGTAATAGCCATTATTTCTGGCTTTTTAATGCTGTTTCTACCCGAAACACTAGGTGCTCCAATGCCTGAAACTTTAGAAGATGGGGAAACGTTTGGTGTTGGTGAGACATTCTTCAGCCAAATGTGTGGAAGTAAAACACAAAAAAGGAGAAGTAAACCATATATTGAAAATGGAGAACAGATGCAGCCACTAAAACAAAGTGTAGCATAATAGTTGTATTCCACATTAATGTAATTTTGTTGTTTATGTTTAAACAAATGTGATAAATTGTTTTAGTTAATGAAACGTTTTAAAATACGATATAAATTTAATTTTATGTAGATGAAGTGTTTCACAGAACAGTCTTCAGCATAAGTCAGGTAGGTAAGCACCTATTGCATTTGAATTATGTAAATTTACAACCGATTAAATTACTTCACAGCTCTAAAATGCAAACACAATCTGAGTACTGAATTAGAACAATTAGTCAAAACATAACGACTTATATAGAATGTCAAATTAATAGTAGAACTTCATTAATCTCTTTATTTTTAATTACAGCTGCGAACCTAAAATAATGACACTGAAGATAGATGTTATTGCCACAAAACTAAAAGTTGCGTTATTTGTGGACTGTGGGTGATATTTATTTATCTCGCTAACAACATTGTAAGAAACGTAATGCATGGGTTTTGCAATAATAATCTTAATTAATATGCACGTTGTAAATTCAACAAAATTCACCATATTCATATGCTGTTTCTGCAGGATTTGAAAGTCATTTGCGAATAGTCTTGTGCATCGAGAAACATATTGCACTTGCACTGTGAAATACATGTAACCGAAAAAAAGAAAGTAGATTGTTATAAGACAGAATAGCACATGTACACTTCTCAAAGTACGTTTCATGAATCGTCATTATCGCCTGGCTCGGATACTCTCCTCAAGACAACGCGCATTTTACGTATTGAAATTTAAATTGAATTAAAGAGTATAATAATGAATACAGGCAATCAACTTGTGCTAGCATAAGGTGGCCATCAAAACATCTTGTGTTGTAAGTAAACAATAAAAGCAAATGAAAAAACGTAAATTGAATAAAAATTTCTTAAATTGAACTTAACCTGAAATTTATGTAAGAAAAATAGGAATGAAAAATAAGAAAGAAAGAAAGAAAAACGATTTTCATATACCGTAAAATAAAGTAGCTTTAGGCACTTGGAAATGGACAGTTTCAAAACTATCCATTGAAAGCGTCTATTAGCAGTTAGAACAATCACTACTCAAGTATATCCATCATCACTGGTATGAAAATGAACAATTCGTTCAAGTGGCCAATTTAACGGAGGTTTTGTATCGCTTTTGATAAGAACTAGGTCATTTAATTTTACCTCATTCATCTGATTAGAGAATGTTGTTGCAATGTGTGTAAGTATTCTCTGGAATATCATTTCCAGAAATCAGCATGGAATCGCTGTATAAGTAATTTATGTTTAGACTAGATAACTCCTGTTCTGGAATTATAGAATTTATGGGTGCTAGAGTTAGAAAATGTCTGGCATCAGCAGTTTAAGATTATTAGGATCTGAACTTTGAACACAAAAATGGCACGAATGGAGTATAGATCCTATATAACAAAACAGAGCAGAAAGTTCTTTGATGGTTAATCATTGGGTACCTACTATGCGAAGTGGGTGCGACTTTACCATTTTAACGTCTGCTTCTGCTAACTCGTCGAATGCGGACAAGAAGGGGGACTCAAATGTCAAAGAAATGACAAGATTTTTGAATCTTGTTTTGTGAATGAAAGAAATTGGTTATTTCCAGCAATCAGGTTGGTGTTGTTATCACTATAGTACATAGTTACAGTTCCTCTCCTAGCTAGAAATCGATGGAAAGCAGCAATAAAACTATCTGTTGAAAGCTTTTGCATAAGTTCTAAGTGTATGACTTTCGTTGTCATGCACACGTAAACACGCACATAAGCCTTAAGAACCATTGCTCCTGGGGATCTATATATTGTAACGAAAAATAGACCACAATAATGGATGTCAACAGGAAAAAGGTTTTAGTTGAGAAATTCTGTAAGTAGGCATATCTCCTATGGGATGAGGAGCACAGAATTTAGTTACGGGCTGACAAAATCCAGAAGGCGACTCCGTAGCATAGTTGGTATGCGTGCGACTACTATATCCAAGGTCTCAGGTTTGAATTCCAGCCTGGTCCACTTGAAAAATGTTAGACAAGAATTTTTCACAGAAATATGCCCTCCTTCAAATGAGAAGTAAAAAAATGTAAGTGCTGTATCTGAGTGTTGTCATGCACATTAAAGATCCCTACCTTGCTTGGAACAGCAAGAGTTCGGCAAAAGTCAAAAGTACCAGGTAAAAACTCGATTCCTAGCCAATGTAGTATCTGCAGGTGGAACATTGGAAAAAATTCAGAAGTTTTAATAGTAAATTATGTAGTGGTTTCAATCCTGTATGCAAATACTCCTTATGAGCATTTTCGAGAAGGTGTAGTTAATCGACAAGAGCTCGTGGACAGTAAAGAATATTTTGCTGAAAATAGTAAATTCGAATTTCTTAGACGGTTGCCCACTCTAATAAATTCATCTGATGTTATCTTCACAGTTCTATACTCTAAGGTATAGTTTTAATGTCCTGGGTGTAATCTATAAGAGCCACTACGACAGTTGGTAACACAATAAATGTTTGACTAAAGCTACATCTCCAACCACTTCCACTTTGAAGTGGAATTCAACTTTTTATGCTTGTGCCTACATTTCTTTACGTTACTGTTTCCAATGCTAATTCGACATGAACGTAATTCCACTTTCAAGTCGAATTGATGCAAGCAGCTTACATACAGCAAGCAACAAATCAATTTTAAGTCAAATTTTGAGGTTAGAGTATGTGTTATTTAACCGCGGGCTCTTATTTTCGAAAGAAATGAACAACTTAAATGAAGAATTATTTTTAAAATTAATTTGTAACCAACAATTGCAGCAATACGAGCTAACAAAATATTTTTATCCATAATTAATTTCAAAACATAACCTACAAATTGACATTCGTTGAAAACAACAATCTAGGTCGTTTATTAAAATTCAAATTCCACTTCAAAGTGGAAGTGATTGGAAATGTAGCTTAATAATGCGCAATAAGGTCATAATTATGCCACAAATTATTATCACATACAAAGAAAAAAAGATAAAGGTACTCACGTAAACTGTGGAGCGCTTCACAACAGGACGGCTATTTGGCGGCAGTTGGGCTCTCCACGTTCGTTGAGCGTTAGGATAAGATAAGATAAGAAAATTTAAAACAATTTAAACAATTTGCTTGAGAAAGTACCGCTTAATTTGAGGGCACATATTTGTTTATTTCATTTAATACATCCAACGGAGCAGCGCTCCAATACAGGACACTTAAATACACGTCACATAAAACTTATTTAAAGACAAACAAACATATTTAAAATACTATCCAACTAAATGTAATTGTGTCTCTATTGCATACACAATTAGTCATAATTATAAGATAAAACTACTTAAGATAATATAAAAATAATTCATATTAACTATCACACACGGCAAAACTATAATATACTTAAGTGTGTATGTATAACAGTCGTACAGTCTAATAGGGTATCAACAAATATATCGAATTTGTTAGCAAACTTGTTCACTATACTAGACGCCTAATAAATAGGCGACTTAAACATGAAATTCGTACGAGCCTTTGCGCAATAAAACACTTGCCTTTTCCGAGATGTAAGTCTGGGAACTAAAAAATTTAGCTACTGCAGCATATCCAGAACATCGATCAAATTATGCACCAACTTATTGTAACAATTTTATTTTCGCATTAAAAATCTCTTCGTTAAAGGTACAACGAATGTTAAAACACCTTTATTAACTAAAGTAATAATACGTGTAACAATCAAATTTTTGCATTAACACAGTATCTAGAGTCGTTAGTCTATTTGTTTCGGAGGTCGGTGTATTCCACAGCCACAGGCACGCGCGTGAGAGGATTGACAACCCCCTCGGGACCCTCCCACCATGCAAGAACGCGGCAGGGGCACTCGTCGATAGGTAAAAGCAGCGACAGCATGCATTCGAAGAGAATGGCGAGTGACCTCCGGGTCGCATTAATTGTGTGACACACTTCCTGAGTAACGGTTGGTATTGTATATTCGTTATCATAGTATCTAATTTAAAAATTTGTTTAGCGCAACTACGACTTACAAACTACGACTTACAAACTACGCAACGAAAATTATATTTATAACTAAGATTAGACCATGGAAGATGACGCTACAAAATTTATGCAACTTTGAATCAATGTAAGAAACCCACTTCGCTTCAACACCTGTATTTAAAGCATGGAAAGCAGGAATAATTAGCTGCAGACTCCGCACGGCGATGCAGTTCCCAATCTGGCCAAGGACAGCAGCCGGGGTTTGGTTCGTAATAGCTTTAAGATTTCCTCAGTGCTTCCTTCTAAAAGCACGTTATTTCGTTTTGTTTTATAGAAGCACAAATTTGTTATTCAGTTTATCTGTAGCTAAGCTGGTTTTCTCCAGTATCAAATTTAAATTTCACTTAGTTTCGTAGATATGTGACTACACGTGGCTTCAGCATAAATTAACGGCTGCGGCTACGTCACTTGTTTGTTTGAAATAAGCCGTCAACATTTGCACAATTGCAAGCAGATGTTTAGTATTACATTACTACCACCTTTGATAAAATTAGAGAATATCTTTGTGAATATTTTGACTTCAAATCGATTTTAATACTGTTAACTTAAAAAGAAAGTTTTGTATATTAATTTGTAAATAACCTACACAGATCTGATTGGGTTAGAAAACCTTAGTATAACCAGTCACACTGGGTTGTAATATATTTGAGTAAGAATCAAGTTGATAAACTTTACATTAATTTTCAAGTAATTCAATTATTCATTTTATTTTATTGCATTAAATTTTATTTACAGAAACAGAAAAATTCTTTCTAGTAAATTTATAATCCACGCTTAAAGTCTTTTTATTCTGATCTAGTTTGATCAGACCTGATAAACAAAAAACAATAAGAGTTAAATTTTTATGGTACCCTTATGTAGGAAACATTCTTTTTGCATTTTAGATATATTTGAGGGACACAGATAGTGTTCCCATTTTTATGTGACTTAATTATTATTTTTCCTTACAGGAACAGCGTCTTATTCTGTTAAGACAGGTTTTTGTCAGCGAAGGCGATCTTTTTTTTTCTTTGGGTCTCCACTTCCGCCCGTAGAAATTAGCCATGCCATTTACATGAATCAATCTGGACTTGGTGGCGCCTGTTTGTTTTAGTTTGAGTGTGACCCCCACAGATTTCGACTTACCCCCATTGCTCATAGCTCTACCCAAGGAATAGACCCCTAGTTACGTCGGAAGACTTTGTTTTGCAGACACCTAACTTGGAGCATGGTGATTATAAAGTAGTGTCGGCCAGAAGTTTACGTTTCACTAGCGCCCATGCGTGAGGTTAGCGGAGCCAATTAGAGAGAGAAAAAATCGTTACATTATATATGAAAGTAAACACGATTATAATACGCCTCAACACAAGAGACGTAGTATCAAATCTAATAAGTAATGTATGGTAGTTGTCCTTATGATCCGGATATACACCATCCATCCTAAAAGCAAGGAATCATAAAAACTTTTTTTGAACGCGTTCTAATAACGCACACTGATTTTTGTAGTAGGGGGCCCATATTACAGAACAGTATTCCATCTTTGAACGTACCAAGGCAAAGTAAAGCACTTCTATAGCTGCAATATCAGAAAAAAAATTGCAGTTTCTAATAACAAATCCTAACATTTTAACTGCAGAATTGGATATGTTCACTATATGTTCAGTAAAAGATAACTTACAATCAAAAATTACCCCTAGATCTGTAACCGAAGTGACGTATAACAAATGGGAAGAGTATACAGGGTTTTTCACGACGACCGTGCATTAGACATTTCTCAGAAAGTACAGGAGATAGAAGTATGAAATTTTATATGTAGTGATTGTTCAACATGCCGAGTTGATCTAAAATATTTTCGTTTTGATAGCACTTCCGGTTGTACCGGAAGTTGATATTATCTTTGTTATTTTAAATGGAACACCCTGTATATGTTTGCATTTTTAGATTCTACACACAATTTTAAGTTAAATTCCTTTAATAAGTAATATCTCAATATTTTACCGTTTTCGAGATATTTAGCTTTTTATGTTTTTTTTGTAAAAAACTGATATACTTTCTTGACAATAATGTACATTTAAATTTACAGTTTAAAAACCAATTATTAGCAGATACGCTATTCAAATGTATGATAAACATTCAAATGTATTTATTTCCATTCAACATCATACGAGGTCTCCGACATTTTTACTTAAAGTTTCTTACATAAAAAATCTGAAAAGTCATTTTTCTAAATGGAACACCCCGTATATTTTGATATTTTCAAATTGTTCAATCATTTTAAAGGTAACTTTATATAACAAGTCCTATTCTGAAGTTCAACTGTTTTTAAGTTATTTGATTTTAATGACATTAAGTGGGTCTACTACGATAATAAAAATAAATATCAGCATTATGTTCGTAGGAGGCTTTGACAAATAATCGAACAGTGATACAGAATCATCAAACTGTCAATATTACTTTATTGGATTACGTGTTAGATTGTGTGTGTTATAAAATAATAAACATGTCAAGATTAGATTATAGTAATGAAGATTTATTAAATTTAATAATTACTTACGGTGAATGTAATAGAATAATTAGTCGAACTTGTCGATTATTTGCAGATAGATACCCGCATCTCCAAAAACCCAATAAGAATACAGTTAATCGTCTACTTCAAAACTGTAGAACGAATATGGAGCATTTCCTCCACACATTAAACGTAGAAAGCCACAAGTTAAAAATGAAGACAATGAAATCACTGTTTTAGGATTTTTCTCTGCTTACCCAACTGCTTCATTACACGAAGCCGAAAGAGAAATAGGTATACCTTATGTGACCATTTATCGTATAATTAATAAACACAAATGGCGCCCATATAAATTTTACTGCATTCAACATTTAAAAGACACTGATTTGCCTCGGAGAGTTCAGTTTTTTGAGTGGTTGCTAACTAAAAGTCAAGAGGACAAAAACTTTTTAAAAAACATTATTTGGACAGACGAAGCAAAGTTTACCAAAAATGGAGTCTTTAATAGGCACAACAGCAATTATTGGGTTCCACAAAATCCACACGTAGTCCGTGAAAGAAATTTTCAAGACAAGTGGCAATTTAATATATTTTGTGCCATTAATTGCGATTCAATTCTTTATCTCGAATTTTACGATGAAAATTTAACTGGAGAAAGGTATGTTCATATGTTAAGAAATGGAGTGCAGCCAGTAATACAAAACCATCCACAAAGAGATTACTTATGGTATCAAATGGATGGTGCTTCATGTCACAATTACCGACTGGTTGGCGATTTTTTAACAGGAACTTTTCAAGACCGATGGATTGCAAATAATGGTCCATTTCGATGGCCCCCGAGAACTCCAGATGGTAATCCACTAGATTTTTTCTTTTGGGGTTACTTAAAGAACATCGTTTATTCAGATCCTATCACAACCAAAGCCAATATGAAAGATAGAGTTAGAGCTGCTATAAATTCATTAACACCACAAGCAATAAGAAAAGCAACACACGATAACCTTATTAAAAGAATAAATGCATGTTTGGAAAGAAATGGTGACATTTTCGAGCATATGTTATAGTATAAAAATTAATTATTCTTTTTCAACCTTCATTAAAGTCTCCTTCGAACATAATGCTGATATTTATTTTTATTATCGTAGTAGAACCACTTAATATCATTAAAATCAAATAACTTAAAGACAGTTGAACTTCAGAATAGAACTTGTTACATAAAGTTACCTTAAAAATGATTGAACAATTTGAAAATATCAAAATATACGGGGTGTTCCATTTAGAAAAATTGACTTTTCAGATTTTTTATGCAAGAAACTTTAAGTAAAAATGTCGGACACCTCGTATGGTGTTGAATGGAAACAAATACATTTAAATGTTTATCATACATTTGAATAGTATATCTGCTAATAATTTGTTTCTAAACTGTAAATTTAAATGTACACTATTGTCAAGAAGGTATATCAGTTTTTTACAAAAAAAATATAAAAAGCTAAATATCTCGAAAATGGTAAAATATTGAGATATTACTTATTAAAGGAATTTAAGTTAAAATTGTGTGTAGAATCTAAAAATGCAAAAATATACAGGGTGTTCTATTTAAAATAACAAAGATAATATCAACTTCCGGTACAACCGAAAGTGTTATCAAAACGAAAATATTTTAGATCAACTCGGCATGTCAAACAATCACTACATATAAAATTTCATACTTCTATCTCCTGTACTTTCTAAGAAATGTCTAATGCACGGTCGTCATGAAAAACCCTGTATACTATAGGTAAGTGTATTTTGTACTAATTAGTTTATGAGTGAAACTTACAACTTTGCATTTAGCAATGTTCAGTTTTAACCATTAACTGAACACCATTGTACTACTTTGCTAAGGTCATCTTGCAATTTTATATGATCCTGCCGAGTATGAATAACTGAAATTTTTTTTAAATCATCTGCATACATTAGATGTTGACAATTTAGTGCTACACTTAAATCGTTAATATATAGTAGAAACAAAAATGGTCCCAAAACAGACCCCTGAGGAACCCCTGATCTAACAGTAAATATGTCTGAATAGCTATCAAGATATACAACACACTGCTTTCTCTCTTGCGGATAAGACTGAAATAGTTGAACAAGCCCGTTAGAAAAACCAAAAACACCGAGTTTATCTAACAAAACTTTGTGAATCAGTTGATCAAAAGCTTTTGATATATCCAAATGAATGGCGTCGACTTGACCACCAGCATCCAATGCTTCAGAGACATATTGAGTGAAAGATGCAAGATTGGTCTCGCACGAACGATTTTGTACAAAACCATGTTGCGCTGTGGGGTAAATACTATTGCATATTATGCCTTCAAATATTTTTGAAAAATTGGAAATGATACTAATAGGCCTATAGTTAGTAATGTCTGTTAGTAACATCTTTTGGGATTGGACATACCTTAGAAATTTTCCATGTTTCCGGAAAGGTTTTGGTTTTTAATATTTAGTTAAACAATATCTTTAGTGGAGTCACTAAAATCCTCGCACAATCCTTAATGAAGAACGTTGGTATTTTATTGAAACCAATTGAATTTCGATTTGGCAACTTCTCTATTGCACTAGCAATTTCGTCCTCACTTATGTCAGAGATATCTATTATGGACGCATACAGATCCTGTTGGGGACCAACAACTGAAAAGTTTGAAATTGATTGGTAAACACTACTAAAATAGTTTTTAAAGCAATTCGCTTCTGCTACTGGTGTATGACAGCTTTTGTTATTATATTTCAGAACTTTAGGTAAATTAGTATTGCTCTTTGTATTAATGAAGGACCAAAAACTTCTTGGATTTTTTTTCAGCGAGATTTCCGTTTCTCTTAAATAGTTTTTATAATCAACTGCAATTAAAAATTTGACTAAAGTCCTCATCCGAGTATATTTACTTTTATAGTATTGAGACAGAAATTTTTTTATACTTTCTAAATAAATTTGCTATTGAACAAATCGACTTGATTGTACTATATCAGATTGGAAATTTGCATTTAGAATTGAATTTTGTTAAAGGTGAACCATCTTGGCCTCCACTCGTTGGATACAAGTGAAGCTTTATCCTTTTTTACTTGTTCGCGGCTTAGTCTGAAAATTACCCCAAGGGTGAGTAATGAGAATGGGCGTGGGTATGGTATAAACTCAATAATAAGCAAACCTAGAAAGAAAAAGGGAAATTGAACACCACTGTATCTATATGGACAATACAAAAAATTCAATACTCCTATGAGAAGATACAGAAACTCATGGGATATAAGCACCATAAAAAACTTACAGCTTAATAAACTAACACATCTGGAAACCTCTTAAATGTACCTACATCCTCTTCTATCACGATGATCCTGAAAGAAAAAGTTTCACAACAAATTTTCTATTAAAAAGACACTATTTGTGCTTTTCAATGAAAGAGCATAATAATAATTATGAGTTGATAATCTTGAGATTACCACACCAAAGGTATTTTAGTTGAAAATGGATATCTAGAATAAATCAGTTGTAACATGTCTGTACTTTTATATTGTTTCAGCATTCGTCTAATTTCGTTACTCAAAAAATTTATTTTCTCCAAGATATTCTTATTAAAATTAATTATTCATAGAATAAAAAAATGGAATCCAAGAATGTAATTTAATACAGTTTCTCTCTTTTCGTTTTTTTTTTGTTAAATATAGTTACAAATACAAAATAATAAAAAGGAATTCTGGTTTTTCTTATAAATCTGTCTTGACATAACAAGACCTTACTTTTAATAATACTTTAAAACAAGATTCATAACACCCAACGAACAGATCTGTGTATTGGATTACATATGCTTCAAATAAGTTTAGTTCATATTCCTTAAAAAAATTTAAATCACATGTAGCTAGTTTAAGTAAATAGAATTTCAAATTAATCCAGATATAAGAATCACACAATGACCTTACTAAAGGTTAGACATCTGTAATTAAATCTTTTCAAACAGGAAGTGGACTTTGGAATCACAACACTTTGAAAACATGTATTTTCCACGTGTCTTACAAAATTACGTTACTATTACTTCCTAAAGAACCATATTCCACGTTATTTAAATTTGTTTAGCACAATTTTAACAAATAACTTTGTTATCAAATTAAAGAAATATTACAATTTTGTAATCTCACGCAAATTTAATTCGTGCACAAAATTTAGCATGAATAAGCAATCCTCTATTAAAATTTAATATGAACACTTTTAGAAGTCTACCAAACATAGTAACTGAAAGTTTTAATATCTGAGCTTAGTGAAGAAGTTACCCCTTGCTACCAAACTGCGATGCACAAGTCCAGGTCCTGCATACAAAATTTGATGCCTAGGGTATAACGTTGATGGCCAACATCTGTTCAATACGTGTTTACCAAGAAATGTCGAACAACAGCTTTACATACATCTTTAACGACAGTTGCTTTAATTGCTAAATATAACCCTGGTTATTCCATGCGCTAAGAAATTAAAGATATTTTGTTTTAGTATAAAATTACTTAAATATTGTGGTCTCACCGTTAATAATCACCTACCTCTCCAGCCATTTTTATTAGGAAGCGTGATCTATTGCCTTGTTAGAACTACAAGAAGACCAACTTTTCTTGGGCCCCCAAGACGATCACGACTCCTATGCCCCTACCATAATGTGTTTATTCGGAGGCTCCACTTGACACGCGCTCGTGTCCGCATCTCTTAAGTTGGCAGCTTCGTTCACATGTTAAACTACAATAGCAAATTTGCCTTTTCGTACCTTCCACGTAGAGAACAGCTCATACGTCTTGCGCGTCACCTCGTGACACTATTTACGCAAGCGCTATCTTAATTTAATAACTGAAAGGATATAATCCGCCTACGGATTAGGCAACACAAATGACTTGTTCCTTTTATAAACACGTTTTCAGAGTGTTTATTGCTATTACATATTTCCTAGTAATGCATTTAAAACTAATTAAATGGTAATAATGTCCTGTTCTATTGTGGAATTGTTTCCTTCAGACATAACTATATCGAATACAAAAATCAGATATCACAGATCTACTATGAATAGATGTGATCTCTTTAAAACCAGTGCCACAGAATATATATTCGTTACAAAGGAAGGAGTATAATGTGTTATAAAACATATTGCAGGCTTGATTGATATCGAGTTCTTTTTCCAAGAAAGACCGGTCGATTGTCAAGATAGACCTATACAAGCCTATGTAGTCAGCTCTTTTGAAATGTGGTTTATCCAAGACTGAGCTCCTTCACATTTCTTCAGCCGGTACACAAATATTGAGGTCTTTCCACATCGGTGGATTGGCTGTGACAGTGAATTTTCTTTACCACATAAGAGCCCCAACTTAAATCCTTTGGACATTTCGATTTGGTCTTGAGTAAAAGATATGGTGTATAAGGAAACTATTGATTCGCTCGAGGAGTTGTGGGGGGAAATACAAGCGACTGCGAATGAAATCAAAAGTAATCAAGCAGCATTATTTAGAACAGTCTCTTATAAAACGTATTACAAAATGTAGTCAAGTAAATGGTGCACATTCAAAAATTTACTTTAAAATATTTTCTCGTAAGCATTTTAATGATTTATAGATGCCAATTTTCAAGTCGAAAACCCAAAAATTTTCAGAATAATGCTAAAAAATTGAAATAAAACTATAACTTTCAAAAACCCTGTACTTCTTAAACAATCAACACTTGGATAAGAAAAGTTTGGCTTAATGGTAATTATTTGATACATAGTATATCCAGTTAACTGTTGTTCCATTGTTAATGAAACGTTTTCTATAAATAAAAAAACGTTGTCTAAAGAAATTAATCTCCTTCAACAGTGCTAAGGGTGATTTTGGGAAGTTTCAATCTGGCTGCAACGTTCATTAAGGGATTTAAATTGGAAGTGGTTATACCAGACTCAGGTTTATTAAGCTTGCTGTAGATTAGCTTAGTATCATAAAAAAAATTATCGGATTCTTTGCAAACAGCATCTTGCTGTTTGAATTCTTTTTCATCAGCTATCAACATAATAAGGTCATTACGCACTTCATCGAATTTGTTGAATTTGATTGTAAACGCATGCAAATTATCCACACATTTTCAAGAACCTCTGGTTCTTCCAAACCGCCAGTGGTATCAGTTAATAAATTCATTATGCACTTCATCGAATTTGTCGTATATAGATTGTAAACTCGTGTAAAGTATTCAAAAATTTTCAAGAACCCCTGGTTCATCCGAACTGCCAATCGGTACACTTCAATAATTCGCAAAGAGTAAGTTGGCCTTTTTTTCTCTAATTTTCGACTTGTATTGAGAGGCATTTTGTTACCCTTGATTTAAGCAAAATCAAAGGAAAACAAATTGAGAAATAGTGCACATGTAAAGAAATGAATTAAATTCAATTTAACTAAAAGGATGAAAATGTAATGTAGAATTGACAAACTTTTTGCGAAAGTCTGATAGTACATAGATTATACAAAGAGCAAACAGTTGTAATAGAATTAGAGCAGAAATGTAGTGAAGTAAATATTAGGAAAGGGGTTTGACAAAGATGTGCCACAACCTCGTTAATTTTTAACTTGTACATCGAAGACATGATGAATACTGTCAAATACTGGAAAACATTTGGAATTATTATGCAGGAACAAAAAATTGATATGCTTAGATTTGCAGATGATATAGCGATATTAGCATCTAGCAAGGAAGTGCTAGAAGCAGCTCTTAATGAAATGGAAACAGTTCTAACAGAGAGATACAGTATGAAAATTAACACAAATAAAACTAAAGTACTAAAGGGGGGGATAAATCACTTATAACAATTTCTGCTACCTAGGAAGCCAAATAATGCAAGATGTGAAAAGTGCAAAAGATATAAAACAAAGATTAGCACAAGGTCGTGATGCATTTAACAAGAGAAAGTAGCTACTATGATCAATAGGAGACAGGATAATAGGTGACATACTAAGGCATGAGGGAATAGTGCAGAATATATTAGAAGCAGAGATAGAAAAAAAGAGAGGCAGAGGTAGAACTAGGTTAGACTATTGCATGCAGATAGTCAAAGATGTAGGCTGCGGGAATTTCCGGAAAATGTGTAGGTTGGCTCAGAATAAAAATCAATGAAGGTACGCATACAACAAGTTCCAAACAGGAAACCTAATGACGAAAAAAGTAATTGTCCTTAAACCTAATGATTATTATAAACAACTACATGTGTTGGTTTTGCAATATTCTCACCAAATGTTGATTGTGCGAACGGATTTATTGACAAACTATTAATTTGGCAAATGTCTAAGTGTTGGAGGAATCTTAGTAGCCATCAAGTTGCTTAACCCTCTTCACATACCACTGAATATCTATGTAATATGGTATACATATATTTAGAAAACAATAGAAGAGGAGCAGTACTGTATATAATAAAAAAGAGCAGCTGCTATGTTTGAAGATAACAAACAGAAACAAGAAAAAATTGTTGAAAGCATATGTGTGGAACCCAGTACTGCAAGGCTATGAAATGAGGACAGTAGGAGAAGCAGACACGAAAAAGGTAAAAAGGACTTTTGGAATGTGGTACTTCAAAATGTATAATGATGATTCTATGGACAGACAAAGTTAATAACAAAGAGATAGAAAGAAAAAAAATAGAATACAACACGTTCTAAGGTATTTGAGAAATAGTGCGAAATATATTACAAGCAGAGATATGAAAAAAGAAAGGTAGACCTAGATTAGACTACTGCATGCAGATAGTGAAAGATGTAGACAGTGGGAATTTCAGAAAAAATGTGTAGGTTAATTCAGAATAGGAAATGATGGTGTGCATCTAACCAGTTTCAGGACTGAGGATCTAACGATGATGCACTGTATTCTTGGAACTTGACCAAAAGTATTTTAATGAAATCTGGCCGTAATATAAACACATGCCAATGCAAGACTAACCGTTGTATTATCAGTGGACTGTAGGTGATATCTATTTTTCTCGCTAACAACAGTTTAAGAAAAGCAATGAAAAGTAATCTATAGATTTTGCAATAATAATTTTAATCACAATACACATTGTAAATTCAACAAAACTCAATGTGTTCAAAGACTGCTTCTGTGTGATTTGAATGTCACTGACCAGCTGTCTTGTGCATCAAGAAAAATGAAAGTATATTGTTATAAGGCAGAATGACACATCTACAATTTTCAAAGTATGTTTAATGAATCGTCTTTATCGCCTAGCTAGAGATATCTCTTCAAAACAACGTGCACTTTAGATACTGAAATTTAAATTGCATTAAAGAGAAATACAGAGTTTTCACAAAAGAACTCCGAGGTTTTGAAGTTAAATATTTTTATTAAATCAATATCTTAGTGCAATGTGTTATACATGAATTTAAACGTAATATTCTCAAGATTTTATTACAATTTAGTAAATTTCAACGTGTGTCCCATTAGTGGCACGGCACACATCTAAACAAAATTCTATCTCTTGCTAGGTCCTGGCGAGCATGACTGGGATGACACTTGACACACAAGCATGTATTCGTTGGCTGAGATACATCAGTTCTCGAATTTTCTCTGAATAGACGAGGCTTTTCACATGTCCCCAGAAGAAAAAGTCCGAGGAGTCAAATCTGGGCTTTTTGAAGAACAAGGAGTAGACCCTTCGCTTCCAATCCACCTCTTGCCAAATCGAGTATTGAGTGCTTCTCGCACACGCAAACTAAAGTGAGACAGTGTGCCATCTTGCTGAAAATGGACAAAATCCTTCTCTGCTTCAATATCATCCAATTGATGAAAAACATACTCTTTAAACATGTCAGAATAGACATCACCAGTTATTGTCTTTTCAACAAAAAATAAAGGGACCTATAACTCTGTCATGCATAAGGCCATACCAATATTGAGGCAGAGAAGGGTTTTGTCCATTTTCAGCAAGATGCTGCAGTGCCTTACTTTAGTTTGTATGTGCGAGAAGCACTCAGTACTCGATTTGGCAACTGGTGGCTTGGAAGGGTAGAGCCTACTCCTTGGCCTCCAAGAAGCCCAGATTTGACTTGATATATGTCTTAGCCGCAAACTATGCGAAGCAGCCTTTGGCGAGGGGTGACTCATGCCTCTGATATGATTCTTCAGCCTTGGTTGGAGACCCTTCTTGTAGTGGACCAAGGACAAGGGTTTGCTTGGTATCGCACTGGTAGAATCATTTCCAAATAAAGAAATGTACGGCTAATTTTATGCCTTTATCTACGGGTTAAATCACAAGCATTGTAGCACACAAAACAAAATATATAAAGCACAGTAAAGAATCGCGGATTACATAAATCTCGTGTTACATATATCGTTAAAGCACTCTAGGGTGCATCAATACTAAGAGCGTGTTGCACATCGCACGAGTGCCTATGACTACTGGTCACAACAGGTTAAGGAAGGGATACAAACCCCTCGTTCACTGCATAGCTAAAAGCGGGTTTACATCATAACAAGAAATACGCCTTAACAGCCTTCATATTTTGAAGTTCTGTGCTTTGGTACCTTGAGTGTGTTTTCGTTTCCTAACATGTGAGAGTGAGTATTTATGTGTTTTTTAACATATTGTATAAGTATATTGGTTCTTGATTTAGCATAATATTTAAAATGTATTTGGGAAATCATGTTCTGCTCTATAGTTATACTTCATGATATTTGTACTCCACAGAGCAGTAGTCTAGGCAAATTAAAATTAAACTATTTCTTAAATTCCATTTGATGTCTGAGTTTAAGTCATTCTTAAACTTGTATAAGAAATTTAGTTTGTAAAAGTAAGTTGATATTTTGTTTACATGATGCTCAAATGATAGTTGAGAATCAATGTTAATGACTAAGTTTTTCACTGTTTCACATATTTTTATTACACTATTTTGTATTTTGTGGTTGTTATTATTAGCGAATGTGTTTGCTTTGTTACAGTTTGAACTTTTACCAATACACAATGCTATACTCCTGTTAGGGTTTAATATGAAGCCATTATTTATGGTCCAATTATAACTGAACTAAGGTTTTGATTCATTTTTGCAATGTCATTAAAAGCTACATTTGAAGGGCAAATCATCTGCATACATTTGTAAGGTAGATTCATTAGTTATGCCAGATGTCAAATCGGATGTAAAAATACTAAAAAAAAGAGGTCCCAAGATGCTACCTTGGGGAACACCATACTTGTTTATCAGAAAATAGAATCACGATTATTTATTCTAGTAAGCTGCATTCTTGGACTGGAGTAATTTATAAACAATTCAATAGTTTTAGCTGCGCATCCATAATAAGCTAGTTTTACAATGAGGAGGTCATAATTGACTACATCAAAGGCCTTAATAGGGTCCAATAACCATGTGTCAGTAACCTTGGATTAATCTATATAAGCAGCAATGTCAGAAGTTATTAGAAAGGATTGTAGCTGTGCTATGTTTGGATCTGAATTCAGATTGTAATCTAGGTAATATACTGTGGTTCTCTAGATGTGTGTCTGCTTATATATGAAATTTTCTATTACTTTTGATAGTGTAGGTAATGAATCATTGGAGGAAGTTCACTAAACTGTGTGGCTATAGGCACTTTAGCTAGGGGTATTACTATTGCTTTTTCTAAAGTTCAGGATAAACCCCATATGTCAAGGAAAAATTAATGACATGGGTTATAATGCCCAAGCTCTCTGGTAATAATTGTAGCATGTACATATTAATATTTTCAATTCTATAGAAATAAGATTTTAAGGAGTGGATTGTGCCATGTAATCCTCTGAAGATCCTGCAGCAAATGTGAAATCCAGAATTCCCAAACATCTTGATTTTTTGAGTTTCTACTATTGTGGCTTCCATAACGTGTAGGCAATAACAAAATAGTTATTAATTTGATCAGGAACTAATAATTCATCTGAAATTATGTTTCTGGATTTTGTTAATATTATTTTCAAGAATTTATCAAATTGCTTTATTGTTATATTTGTGCTTTTGGAGCTGATACTTAAAGTGAGCAGTTTTTTCATGTCCTACGGTTTGTGTCACATAATTTTTTATATCCTTATAAAATTGATACTGAATACCAGATTTTGTTTATTGAAATTTTCCTATGCTCAATATCACAGACTCGTTAAGAGTTTAATTGTATCTATAAGATACAACGCTGTTTTTGTTTTACATCAAATAATTCTCAAAGGAGCATGTTCATCAAAACAGTGATTTAGTAAGTATAAATTTTCGTCAATATTAGGTAGCCGTTGAATTTTCATAGAATGTTATTTAGGTCGGTTTTGAAAAGTTCTATATTTAATTCTTATTGCTTCGGAGAATAACACCTTTGTTTTTATTAATAGATTTGGGAGTTTGAATGTCAAAAGTGCCCTTTACCATTCAGTGATCTGTCATATTGTCCAAGACAATTGTTTCACATTTACTTAGGTTCTCGTTATTAAAACTACATATGATATCAATATTTGACTTAGAGAATTCTGTCACTTTAGTAGTATCAGTTACATACTGTGTTAGACCGTGTATTTCTAATAGTTTGTAGACGTTTAGTTCTTGAATTTTGAAGTTTAATAAAATCTGTGTTAACATTCCTCTCTAGTATGATCCCACATGAGTCTAAGTTTTCATTTGAAGATTTAAACTTGATGCATTTTAAGTTCTGAATAAGCATTCCAAATAAGTATGTTACATAGTTTGGATCCTGAGGATCAGGTAGACTGTAGCAGCTCGTTTCTATTAAATTAGGAGCACAAATGTTGTAATTATAAAAACATTTAACCAATATATAAAAATACATAGTTTATGATGACTTAGGTCTTATGTAAAATGTTCGGTCTTATGTAAAATATTCATTTGCTGATGTTTCTTTGATGCAAATAAGCTATTCACTCAATAGAATTAACAAACATTATCTCACACTATAACACCGCTAATGCAATAATTTTTCTTCAGACATTGAATTTCTTAAATATGTTTTTATGCTTTAAATTGTTTCTTATGTTCATAGGACAAGCTTGAAAATAAGATAATTAGTAAGTTTCATATTTTGTTCATTTTTGGTATCTCGCACAGCAATGTAAGTATACAGGGTTGGGATAAAGTATAGAACCAAGTAAATATCTTTAAAACGAAAAGGACGATATTTATGAAACTTTGCAGATAAGTGCAATGAGGCAAAATGCATCTGATGTGATTTTTTTGTTAGCAATGTACTTCTCGTTTAACTGGAAATATCTTCAACTTTTTTTAATTTAAATGGGGCATCTTGTATATTTTTTACAGATTTTAATAGACCTTGTTGTTTCGAATTTGCACATACTGGGGCTAATGAAATTAATCTGTAAGAACAAGACACTGAGGCACTTTACATTTATTGAATTAATGTTAATGCTCGTCATTTACCTCCTGACAATATGCAAGCCCATAAACAAATTCCTGAGTTACTCTTTCCAAGACTTTCCACGGATTGATTAGTTCACATTCATCGATGATTCTTTGTCTCAATTCCTGCAAGGATAGTGATCGTCTAACGTAAACATGCGATTTCAGGTAACCCCAAAGAAAAAAGTCTAACAGACTAAAGTCTGGAGAACGAGTATGCCACTCTATGAATCCTCTACCTCCAATCCATCGATTTGGAAAATGTGCATGTAAAAAATTCATAACCCTCCTATCATAGTGGAGAGGGGCTCCATCGTGTTCAAGCCAAACATTTTGTGGAAACTGCCCATTCAGTTGAAGCGGGTGAATAATTTGGTTATGCAGTAAATCTACATACCTGTCACCATTCAAGTTTCTGTCTATAAAAAATGGGCCTATAATCCTATTTTCTGCAATTCCCTTCCAAACATTTGTGGATGTTGAATATGAACTTCGTAAATCCAATGAGGATTCTCATTTTTGACCAATACCTTGAGTTATGGCGATTAAGACGTTTCTTCATGAATACTAACACGATTGCCAAAACCAATCGTTAATATTTCAATTCGATCTTTTTCTCTTAAATGTACAATTTTTCATCGTATAATTTATTTCCGTAAATTACAATTAACTTGACAGTTTACCTTGATAGTTTTGCAACAGTTGCCTACTAAACAGTACACATTTAATACAAAGTAAAGATCAATTTGCTTATCTAAATTATTTTTACTCTACTGCGTAAAAACTTAAAAGAGGTTGTACTAAAGTGCGTTTGTGTCTCGTTTCTATAGATTATTTCCATTAACCCTGGTATGTACGAATTCGAAATAACAAGATCTATCAAAATCTGCAAAAATATACAGGGGTCTCATTTAAATTAAAAAAATTAAGGGTATTTCCATTTAAAGCTGAAGTACATTCTTAACAAAAAAATTACATCAGATGCATTTGCACTTAACTGCAGTTTCATAAATATCGTCCTTTCATTTTAAAGATACTTACTTGGTTCCATACTATATCCCAACCCAGTATAAATAATGCAGCACACAAATTACGAGCACAAAAATATTTTTTACAATATGCTTAGCATAAATTGCAATTGATAAGGTTCCAAAAATCGAACAAACATATGCCAAATAGGTAAAAAGCTTTGAAAACTGATAATGAGCAATCCTCAGTATCATGAGGTACTGCTAATAAAACCTAAATGCAGAAATATGAGAGATGCATATTTACAATATCACATAAAGCACATATTTTAATTACTCCAAGAAATAATTTGAACTTGAATAGCAATGATTTGCAGATGTCGCTGCACTGAAATGTAGCAATAGGCAGCGGAGAAAGTGATATTATATGTAATCCATCTGATTATTACATAAACTCTCAATCTTAAGTAGACTTGGTACTTTGCTTCGTTGGTGTAATATAAAGTACTTTGATAAGAACTAGATTGTTTAATTTTAAAAATGCAATTGCTCCATGTCATAAACCGCCACTTCGCGTAGACGTTTCACAGAAAATCTCGATGAAGTACCCTGCCTAACATTCTATAAAAAATTATCATCGAACTCCAATGTAAATAACAAATAACCCAGATAATGTAAGTGCTCGATAACAACTCAAAGTGCAGCCATCTAGAAATAAAATGTCAATCAAAGATTAAAAATCTGAAATTCGAGTTTCTAAAGAACAAGAAAAAGGAAAGCAAATCCGGTAGTGTTCACTTGATCTGATAGGGTACATTTGTAAAGAACAAATTTATATACAAACCTAGCTTACTACTGGGATAAATTAGCCACATAACATACTCTTTGAAGAAATAGAAAGATAATTTCTACTCAAAGATTGCATTTATATTTCAAATAATCATAAAACACATCAAAACACTATGAAAATATTCACCCTGAAATGTCTTATTCTATCTCCTACCTGGTAGTTGTCTTCGTACTGCGGTCCACTAACTAGCCCCTTGTAGATGTTGCCGTCTGGTAGGTCCTCCGTCTATCCATTAATTCCATGGTCGAATCCCCATGTGTACCATACAAGCCTCTACCCTAAAAACTCTTCTTTTATAAATTTCAATCAAAATATCCAATCTCCAAATTTCATTCTTTTTATTGTAAATAAATTCTATTACCCAAACCTCGCTTTGATCCACATCCAAACAATTTTCAAATTCAAAACGCGATTGATAAAATCATCATTCTCCCTAACTTGATTGATAAACCATCTGCAAAATGTTGATCTGCGGAGATAGTCGTTTGGTTGTAAGTTTTGAGCAATGTGAAATCTGTAAGGGTGATATTTATGCTTTTTTAAAATTCTTGATGGTTGAGACTTGGATACGTTTACTTGGGCTTCTATTTCCCGTGTTGAAATGTTTGGATTAGCTTCCACACAGGCCAGTGTCAACACCTCATCTGCAATGTCTCCATTTATGTTTCGAGTAGGTTTTTTTAAACATCCATACTGCTGCATATTTGTGTCCAAATTTTGAAAGATTTTAATGTTTGGCTGTCTTTTTTCGGGAAAGTTTGTTAAGTATGTTTCGGCAGCAAGGCGACTGTTCTTTTTACATTTTATGTATGTACGAAACATATGATATTGTTCGCTTGTTGAAAAATTTGTCATTTGAATATTTTATAGAATAAGTATATCACAACTTATAACTGAGAAAGAGAATACACAAATGCCAATTATTAGTACAACAGATACACTAATTCAACATGACAGTTTGTTATAATTTCATTTGTTTAAGAGATGATTATGCCTACTTGATAAAAAATTAAAATTATCATTTTCAGTAAATTTTTTCATTTAAACATATGTTGTGATACATCGTTGAAAAGAGAAAAAAATATGCTATCTAACCATCTAAAAATCCAATATGGCGTCCATTTAAAATATGAAAGTTGATGCTAATATCTCGATAACCGCCATCTTGGATTTAATTTTAATATCACTTTTAAGTGCACACAATTGAACTAAGTAACTTTTATAAGAAATATTTTTTCGTATCTTTTATTATAACAAAAATATTCGACTTCGAAGAAATGGGCAGTTTTCAGTTTTTTTTAAATAATTTCTAAACCGTTTGGAATTTCGAATGTATCTATGCGGAATTTAAATAAGCTATCCAAATGACACAACTTTGCCCATTTAAGCAGATCTCTATCATTAATAATAAGAAAGATACCCATGCTATCCTACTCAATTTGGGACACCCTGTATATCATTAATTCATTCAAATGCTCGTATTACGCCAATACAAAAATATCACTATTTACGCTCAAGTTTTCATGGATTGCAGCACAAATTATTAAATTAATTGAATTTTCTAATGAGAGTTACGAAGTAGCGTGGGATACTTTGTGTCAGAGATATAATAATAAACGTATGCTCATGCACAACCATATTAAACAAATATTGTCATTGGAACAGATCACAAAGGAATCATCTCAAAAGTTGCGAAATTTGCACGATAACTTATACAAACACCTTAACGCTCTTAAAAGTATCACAACTGAAGACAAGCTCTTCGAATCAATTTTTATTTATTTAAATGCTCAAGCACTAGATGCTCAAACTTCTAGAGATTGGGAGACACACAGGGTTAATTCGCACAATGAATTACCTGCTTTAAATGAATTTTGCAAATTCCTTAAATCAAATGCTGATTTATTGGAAACTTTGGAGTCAAAACAAACTGTTCATGTTACAAGGGAAAAACCCAAGTAAACTAAGGCCTATATAGCCAGAACCAAAATGTCAACCACAGTGTTGTGTGTTTTATGTGAAAAGGATCATTACCTACAACAATGTGAGAAATTCCTAAGGTTAGATCCTAAAACTAGAAGCTCGAAAGTCATAGAGCTTAAAGCTTTGTATTAATTGTCTACGAAAGGGACATTTTATGACGAATTGCAAATCCAAATTTAGTTGCAAACATTGCAACAGCAGACATCATTCGCTCCTTCATTTTGAAGAACCTAAAGCTGTGGTTCAACAATCACAAGAGCAGACAGCTGAAGTTACGGTGGCATTTGCTGCTAATTCAGTACACATACTGCTTCCTACAGCCTCGGTTGGCATCTGCGATGAACTAAGTCATATTCATAAGTGCAGGGCATTACTTGACTCTGGAGCTCAATCGTGCTTCATAACTGCACAACTTTGTCGTAAATTGCGATTGTCGACTTGGCCTAACAACATTAAAGTTACTGGTATTGCCAATACCACATCTAACATTACTGAACGAACAGAGATAAATGTATTATCATTGAATTTTCCATTTACAGTAAAGATTTCCTTTTTGGTTCTTGTTCAAATAACTAGTGGCATGCCTAGTTTTTCTATTCAAAGGGATATGTTAAATATTCCAAGCAACATAACATTGGCTGACCCAGACTACAATAATCCTGGTCAAATTGATATTTTACTTGGTGCTCCTATTTTTTGGGAACTATTTGTATCGGTCAGATCAGACTTGGTGCCAATCTTCCCATTTTACAAAAAACCCGTTTTGGTTGGGTTATTTCTGGCAATATTTCTTCGCCAAATTCAACGTCAGTCAATGTAATTTTTTACAGGTACCTGAAATTCAGGATCAACTGGAACGTTGTTGGGAAATAGATCTATTTCCTACTACAAAATCACTTACTAGTGAAGAGGCTGCCTGTGAGGCACATTTTATTGAAAATGTTACTAGAACTCCTGAAGGAAGGTTTATAGTAACTATCCCATTCAAAACCTCACCTGAGGGGTTAGGCGAATCACGCCATATTGCAGAAAGGCAGTTTTTAAATCATGAGCAACGTTTTAAGTCTAATGAAATGCTTTCATTGCAATATAAAAGGTTTATGAGAGAATATGAAGAGTTAGGGCACATGTCTGTAGTAGACACAAACGTTAGTTCAATTTCATATTATCTCCCTCATCATGGGGTCTTGAATGATAAAAGTCTAACCACAAAACTTCATGTGGTAATTTAATGGATCTTCTCCAACCACTTCAGACCATTCTGTGAATTCACTTCAAATGATAGGTCCTACAATACAACAAGATCTAGTTTCTATTTTAATTCGATTTCGTAAGCATGTCTATGCGATCTCAGCGGATGTTGAAAAAATGTATCGCCAGGTCTTAATCAAACCTGAACAACGCGCTTTACAACTGATACTATGGCGGTCTAATCCTGATGATTTGATCAATACATATCAGTTAAATACTGTAACGTACGGTACCACTTCTGCTCCATTTTTGGCAATACGTTGCTTATTTGAGCTAGGAAATGAATGTGCATCATCCTTTCCAGAAGTTTCGAGAATAATAAAACAGGACTTCTATATCGACGATGTGCTTACTGGTGCTGATTCATTAGCTGAAACATATCATATTTCTGAAAACTTACCCAAAGTTTTGTCCACGGGAGGCTTTACATTAAGAAAATGGGTTCTTAAGGTTCTTGATGGAATTGCAACCTCGGACGTTCATCCACGTGCACTTGATTTAGGGTCACACGAGTGTACCAAAACTCTTGGCTTGGCGGGGTCTTGTAAATCAGATCTATTAACATTTTCTATATCAGAACCCGAAGATATTTTGGTTACCAAACGGTCACTTTTATCTGAAATCGCACAAATATTTGACCCTTTGGGGTTGCTTAGCCCTTGTACCATTGTGTCAAAATGATTCTTCAACAACTTTGGCTGGAGAAATTGTCTTGGGACGATGAAGTCCCGGGAAATCTAAAGGACAGATGGAATTTATTTCGAAAATATTTGGTTGCTCTAAACAGTTTAAGAATTCCCAGACATACACTTATTGAAAATTATATAGAAATACAAATGCATGGACTTTGCGATGCAACATCGCAAGCTTATAGTGCTTGCATATATCTTCGTTCTAAAAATCAATATTGTCACACTTCTGTAAATTTTCTCTTTGCTAAGGCAAAGGTAGCTCCGTTAAAACCTATGACGATTCCTCGTCTAGAAGTATGCGGTGCGCACATGCTCGCCAAGGCCATGCACCAATCATCAAATGCACTCAACTTACCTAATTGCCAACGTTTCTATTGGACCGATTCAACAATTGTTTTAGGTTGAATAAAAACCAATCCTACCCTTTTAAAACCCTTTGTTTGTAATAGAACAGTTGAAA
Organism: Platerodrilus igneus; assembly: GCA_036346225.1. Lineage (NCBI taxonomy): Eukaryota > Metazoa > Arthropoda > Insecta > Coleoptera > Lycidae > Platerodrilus > Platerodrilus igneus. Next base: position 3,266,645 of record JARFIW010000507.1, on the reverse strand, counting down.
TCCAAGAACTAACAAAAAATGATACTTGAACGCATGTTCCTACAAAATGTAACCCTGCTGATTTACTCTCTAGGGGCATTTTACCCGACCATTTAGCTAACTCTTTCTTGCGATGGCATGGCCCAACCTAGCTTGCCAAACCTCGGTCTAACTGGCCGGAAATTATCTCTATCGCAAACGAGCTACCAGAATTAAAAAATACGTCATATTGTTTAGCTGTTTCCACAGAAACAATATCCTTTTATAAATATTCATCCTTCATGTTACATGTAATGGCATACTATTTACGAATCATTCAAAATTGTCGTGCCTCAAAACATGAGCGAGTGATAGGACCACTTACAACACATGAAATTAAACAGTCTACAATCCAGCTTGTTAAGTTGTCCCAATATGATTCTTTCAAGGAAGAACTTGCACTACTTAGAAAAAACCAAGCTAGTAAAACTTGTGGTCAAATTTTACGTCTAAATTCATTCTTGGATGATTTAGCCATTATTCGTGTGGGTGGACGGTTACAAAATTCATATTATTCTTTCGAAAAGAAGCATCCTATACTTCTGTCCGGTAAACATAGGCTGTCCTACCTTATATTATCTCAAGAACACATTCGATTATTACATGCAGGACCTCAATTATTGTTATCCACTGTGAGAGAACAGTTTTGGATAACTTCTGGACGAAGTTTGTGTAATAAAATTGTTAGAAGTTGTGTATCTTATTTTCGCAACTCTCCAAAGGTATTAAACCCCCTTATGGGCAACTTGCCTTCACTAGGTCTAACACCATCGTTCCCATTTCAAACCACGGGAACCGATTACGCTGGTCCCCTACCAATAAAGGAAAAGAAAGGCCGTGGATCAACAACTTTAAAGGCATATGTATGTCTATTTATGTTTTCTAACGATGGCAATCCACCTGGAATTAGTTACTAGTTTAACTACCGAATCATTTATTCTAGCACTCAGGCGTTTTACTGCTCGTCGCGGAAAACCTTTAAATATATTCTCAGACAATGGTACCAATTTCGTTGGTGCCAAGCACAAGTTACGCGAGTTGGGAAAATTTCTAAAAACCAATCACTCTACTTTGAGCGAATCAATTAGTGCTTCTGATGAAATCAATTGGAAATTCATTCCAGCAAGTTCCCCACATTTTGGTGGAATTTGGGAGGCTGGAGTAAAGTCTGTAAAACATCATCTTAAAAGAGTGGCTGAAAACTCGTTACTAACCTTTGAAGAGTTTACCACCCTACTTTCACAAGTGGAGGCTGTTCTTAATTCTCAACCTTTGTCACCCTTATCTAACGATCCAAATGATCTTAACCCGCTAACTCCATCGCACTTTTTGATTGGACGACCAGCAACTTGCATACCTGATCCATGCCTTGATGACATTCCAATTAATCGGTTATCGTTATATCAACGTATCCAGCAACTCCAACAACATTTTTGGGCTTGATGGAGCAAGGACTACATTGGTGAACTACAGGTCCGCTAGAAATGGTTCAAAAATCTTTGTTAGACAAGAATCAGATAGTCCTTATCAAGGATGATCATCTACCTCCATTACACTGGCGATTAGGTCGAATTGTTGAATTACATCCTGGAAAGCATGGGATTTCCCGTGTAGCATCTGTCCGTACCGTCAATGGAGTAATCAAACGGCCATTCAAAAAGGTTTGTCCCCTTCCCACGGAAGAAGACATTAAGTGACTGTGCAATGTGTATTTTGTGACATTATTTTAATGTTTTTTTCTTTTTAATCTTAAACGTTTTCCTTTAATATGTTTGATATTGTATACATGTATTCTTTTTTGAAACCCTGGCATTTCAAGGTGGGGGTTATGTTTAGAAATAGGTTAACACATATTCAATTTAGCATTGGTTCACCCACTCATTTTTTGAATAGATACGTCACTGTATTAACCACAGAAAAATAAAGGGAAACACGTTTTGTAGTTGTATTTTAACCTTGATACAGTAAAGATGTAGTCTGCTTGTATTGCTAGTGAATTTTGTACATGTACTTATAGTTGAAATCAACAATTGGTTCCCGGAAATAAGTTAATAGATGTTTACATTATCAGTGGAATTTATTAGTGTTTAAACCATTAAGCCAATTTGTAAATAAAATAACAGTCCGTTAATCATGATACAAATATATACGCATAAAAAAAGTTTGAGAAGCACTGTTTTACATCATTAGATACCTCGGCCATTAGCAATTTGACCTGAAATATATTTCTTCATAAAATCATATAACAAAGTTCAATATATTAAAATATTGTAAAAATACAATATTCATTTACAATCCTTTTTCTAAATTAAAATTAAAGAAGATTGAAAGATTCAGTTTTATTCATTTAGAACACGAAACAACAATAATAGACACATTTGTACTACAATTCAAAGCACCAAAACTACTATACATATAATATCTTTAAATATACCATACAGTAATAATTGTTATAAACACATCAGCGCTTACAAATGTTTTGTATTTATTTGAGCAAAGTTCGGTGTTATGTATTTTATTTTTCTGTAGAAACGACTATATCCTGTTGCCTGGAGCAAAACATGTAGAAAATAGTATGGTGTTAACTTAAATTCAAAAGCTCTGCTATGCGCAAAGTATATATATTAGAAGCTGTAAAAATTTCTGCTTACAAGCCTTCCATTTTATTGGTATCTATGCTTCAATGCAATAAAAAATGGGCGATCCCTGCACTTTAAAATAGCAGCTTTGGGCTTATTATTTATACAATAGCTATACAACGAATTAATACTGTTACACACAAACATGCTTTACATAGAGAATAAATTACAGAATAAGTATTACTAATGTAACAAACAAGTTAGCATTAGCTGTGGTTCTTATGCAATAATATCACAACATTTTTAAAAATAGTAAAGGGTATTAAAATTTGTATCAGCAATAATAATTGTTTTATGTTTTATTCTTTCCAGAACAGCAAAAGTTAACATGAATCATAAAACTAAAGTTCTCAAAATAAAGCTTTATTTGTTAGAACCTTATAAATGCACGTAGGAAGCAACAATAATAATGTATTTTTCATACAATGCTTCCACAACAAACGTATTTTAAGAAATTTCAAAAATACTATAATTTAAAGAAAAGTTAATATATACATATATACACATGCAGTATGTAACAAAATACTGTTCTTTGTAAAAAATTTAATTTATATATAAAAAATGTCTTAATGCAATAAATATTGCATTAGAAATACTCAAAACTCATTTTATTACCTGTGATATCACGGTAAACAAGAGCTAAGAGCTATTGGTCCCCCCCCCTCACATGTTTCAAAACTTGATTTGTGAAAAAAGTTTATTAAAACATGTCTATTTAAAAATAAGCTGAACATTAAGTCTTCAAACATAAGGTCTCAAAAAGATTATTAGCCACACTATAACTAAACAATTATTTTTGGCTTTTGGTATCAAAACACCTTAGCCATATTAGACATAAATAAAGTAAAACTTTCTAAGAATTTTTTTTATACATAAGTTACAATCTTACCTACAAAAATGCATCACGTTGTTGGACCTCCAAAAATCATCATCGACTTTTGGTGCAGTCAGATTACTACTGATATTGACCACATCCAGGTAAAATTCACATTTTCTTGTTATATATATATATATATATATATATATATATATATATATATAATATAAAGACAAGTTATTTGCAGTCCGCAATAAGAAAATTGTATATAAAGTAAGATGTATCTGTAAACAAACTCTTATGAAAATAATAAGAGCCATTGACAAATACAAATCGGGCTGGTAGTTATATAGTATTATATGGTTATATAGTATAACTACCAGCCCGATTTGTATTTATCAATGGCTCTTGTTATTTTCATAAGAGCTTGTTTACAGATACATCTTACTTTATATATCTATATATATATATATATATATATATATATATATATATATATATATTCTTATGCTATTATTACTCCACCCCTCCGCCCTTATTTTTATTTTTATATATATAATTTAATTTATTTTTTATTTATTTAAAAACTTATGATACACGACTTTTGTCGTCGCCCCTATTTTTAGTATTCAATGATTTATCTCTATATGATGTGCTTTAGCAAAGTTTGGTTGGTTATCTATTTGACTGTTTACTATATTTTATGCCTCGACTATATGAAACCTTTATCTCAGGGTGTTCACCTACTCACCGTGGGTTCAATCGTGAGTAGATGTGCACTGCCCAACCAAACTGCACACTAGTTTGTTTTACTACTTTTTAATATGGAATTATTTACTGTATATGCCAAATTTTACTGATCAATGTTGCTTGGTGCCAAATTAATTTATGTATACAATTTCTGACTTATGTTTGACGTTTTTAAGATATTACACGATACTCACCTGAATTATACTGCGCTGACGCCTTCTTTAAATGTTGCTGGCTCAAGTTCTTATTCGCCGTACGCGCCTTTACAAGGATTCACAATCACTGATGATCTTGCGTATCGCCTCCAGGTGTCTTAACAATTTTGATGACCCCAAATCTGAAATAATTTACCCTGATTTTAGAATTTTGAATATACCGTTGTATTTACTTCCCCCTGCGTTAATCCTTCCGTGTTCCCTTGGTTTCTGCGTTAAATCTTCCCCTGTGCTATGCTGCTCTCCTACTTTCTCTCTGCGTGCTCCAATTAATCCTATCGCCTTTCCGTACTCAATCCCAAATCTATCCTGCCGTCCAGTTCCAATTCAATCTATGCCCTGCTATATCTTCAATGTCCACTCTATGTCCTTCTGCCTTTAATCTTTATCCAAATCACTCCAAAATTATTAATATCGTCGTTGCTTCGCCGTCGCTTTGTATAACCACTCGAATCTCCTACTGCCTTTTAACCAAAATCGTTCCAATTCCAATACCAATCTCGTTCAAATCTAACTAAATATCCGTTGTTTTCCCGTCGCACTTCACTTTAAATATTCTTCTATAATCGTCGCCTTTATACCACCGAATCTCTTATACCTTCACTTTAATAATCATACTATTTAAACTCAAAAACATTTATTTTATCCAAATATTATACAACTTTAACGCAGGTTTGCAAAACACGTCTTTTTACTAAAAGAAATCGAAATAGAATCCCCTTATTCACTTCGCTAGGCAATAAGCATAACAAAACTAGCTTACTTAAATACATTTTTAAATCATAAAATTATCCAATAACAACTTTTCTTTTCTCTAGTGTCACAAATACCTTAACTATAATCTTTACATACAATCCTAATTTCTACCATTGGTCCTAAACACTTCACGATTCTCCAATTATATTTTATATTTCTATTCACTTATAATTTTGAATTTACAATTCGTCCAAAAGTTGATTCTACTTAAATGAAAAGCCAAAATAATTCACACAAGACCTGGACGCTTGGTTGATTGTAGATATCCGTAGACGCGTCCGGTTTTCCGACGGCAAATGTACTTTTAATGGCTTATAAAATTTCAACTTAGTATAAAACCTTGAGTACCGTGCATTGTATCAACGTCATTAAGTCATTTTGTTTACCTTTTGGCACATACGTTTCAAACTAAAATGGTAAATACTTTAGCATATGTAAAGTACGGCAAAATATAGTTTTTGAATTATTGGATCTGATATATGAATTTTGTCGTTTGGCACAAATCTACCCTTAGAAGCCTTATACCCCTCCCTTACATTACCCCCCCCCGCATTTTTACATATTAATTATTCAACCCCTATTCGCCTTTCTCTCACGTCTATCTTACTACGCTATATACTAACCTATACTATAAACAAAAAAAAAACAAAAACTAAACTTTCCGTTGCATGAACTACATAATAAACTATCCTACTAAACCCTCTTCCTGTACAATTCTATATGGGTATAAATTCTCCAAGTGAAAACGCCCGCGATATCCCCCTGTCATATTATCTAACTCAAATGTATTAAACCCGTTGTCTTCCGTGACCTCCAACTTATGCATATACCGCCTCGCAAATCTTGGCTCTTCATTAAACAAGCCTATATATTTATTAAACAATTCCTCTAGCTTCACCTTAATTTCATTACTCACTTTCCCTATCTGTTCATCATTAATTAATCTCGCAAACATATTACATAATCTCACTTCAATCCGTCCATAATTATCGTCTTTAATCATTCCTAATCCTGTACTATCTATATCATTTCCATTCCTATATTCTGAACTAACCGTAGGCACCACCCATAACCTATCTTTATCAAATATCCTAATTGACCTATCCTTTCCATCTATATTCAACCCAAACTCCTCTATAAAATCCATTCCTAATATGAAATCTAGTTGCAACCCCTTTGTAATTAAAAACTCTGCATTTCCTGCTTCTTTATTTCCTATGTATATCGGTACACGGATAACACTATAAATAGTCGTTAGCTTTTTGTTCATCGCTGACCATAAATTAACCCCATCAATTGTTCCTATTCGTCCCTTTAAAAATTCTTCATGTTTTATCACCACATTCTCATTTACCAGCGACAACTGTGAACCACTATCAACTAAAGCAACATACAAACAATCCCTTAAACTAATATTTATAAACAACAAATTCTTTTTATTAAAGATATAACTATTTAACAATAAATCCCTTATACTATAACACACGTCGATATTTATCCCTAAGCGGTCGGTCGTCCAAAATTTCGCGTTTTTTTTTGTTCCTGTGGCGCCTCGTGAATCTGCACCACCTCAATCCTATCTGGGTCCATTGTCATCGCGCTCGTCGTCATGTGCTGGACGTTTACGTCCCTGTCCGTCCGGCTGTTTCCATTGTGTATTCCGCCCCCAGTCGTCCGGCCGTCACCCTCGTTGTTGCTGTGCTGATATCTGTTTTGTCCATTGTATTCATTTGCCCTGTGATCCCTATTGTAATAAGGTCGTCTATGTCCTTCGTGTGTCCATTGATTCCGATGTCCTTGGTTGAAGTTGTCCTGTCTGTAATTAGGTCGGTGTTCGTGGTACGGTTGTCGTCGACTGTCTTCCCTATAACCCCTGTTTTGCTCCCAATAGTTTGTCCGCGTTTTCGCCTCCAGTGCTGTCGCTAAATCAAAGTTCCTCATGCCGCCTAAAAATTCCCGCAGTGTCTTCCCATGCTGTATCACGACCATCTTTGTCACTTCCGGTTCCCTGTGTATTGTAAGTAGTAATACCATGTCGTCCTCGCCCAATTTTGGTGTCAAGTGCTGTGCCTGTCCCTGCAATTGTATCCGTGTAATTTTAGTCTCGTCATCTACGCGGTCTACGTTGTCTTGTAGCTCAGTCCCGCGTTCGTCCTCTGTCCGCGACTCTTCGATTTCGTCGGTTGGTTCCGTGTGTAATTCCGCGTGTGGTGTCTTAACATCTGTCCGCGACTGTTCGGTTTTGTCTATTAAGTCCGTTTGTAGTTCCGTGTGTGATTCTGCAGTGGTGTTCGTTACATCCGTTTTTAGTTCCGTGCTTGTCGTCTTAATATCTGTCCGCCATTCGTCAATTAGGTTCATTTTTTCCGTGTGTGCTTCTTTTTGTTCCTTACGTGATTCTTCCATTTTGTTCGTTAGCTCTGTCTTTAATTCTGTCTGTGACTCTTCAAATTTTTTTGTTAAATTCGTTTGTAGTTCCGTGTGTGAAGTCGCCATTTGGTTTGTTAAACTTGTTTGCCAACTCATCAGGAATCGCATTATGTCCTGGTAACTGATTGTTTCTGCTACCTTAACCTCCGGTGCCGTCACCTGGTCCGTGTCCATGCCTATAACCCCCGGCTCTGTCTGCCTCACGTCCATCTCCTGTATGTCTCCCCCTGCGTCTAGCTCCATGTCCTGTGTCCCTAATTCCATTTCAACTCCGTATATCCGTCCCGATCTCGTGATCCTTTTCGTGTCCGCGTCCGTCATCTCTGCTGCTTAGTTTTGACCTCCTTTTCTGCAAAATAATAAAGAAAAAAAACTACGGGCCCCACCTAATCTCTGGATCCCGTATCCTACTATTTTTCACTCTAATTCTTTTCTAGCCTTTTTTTCAAGCCCCACGTTGGGCGCCACCTTCTTATGCTATTATTACTCCACCCCTCCGCCCTTATTTTTATTTTTATATATATAATTTAATTTATTTTTTATTTATTTAAAAACTTATGATACACGACTTTTGTCGTCGCCCTATTTTAGTATTCAATGATTTATCTCTATATGATGTGCTTTAGCAAGTTTGGTTGGTTATCTATTTGACTGTTTACTATATTTTATGCCTCGACTATATGAAACCTTTATCTCAGGGTGTTCACCTACTCACCGTGGGTTCAATCGTGAGTAGATGTGCACTGCCCAACCAAACTGCACACTAGTTTGTTTTACTACTTTTAATATGGAATTATTTACTGTATATGCCAAATTTTACTGATCAATGTTGCTTGGTGCCAAATTAATTTATGTATACAATTTCTGACTTATGTTTGACGTTTTTAAGATATTACACGATACTCACCTGAATTATACTGCGCTGACGCCTTCTTTAAATGTTGCTGGCTCAAGTTCTTATTCGCCGTACGCGCCTTTACAAGGATTCACAATCACTGATGATCTTGCGTATCGCCTCCAGGTGTCTTAACAATTTTGATGACCCCAAATCTGAAATAATTTACCCTGATTTTAGAATTTTGAATATACCGTTGTATTTACTTCCCCCTGCGTTAATCCTTCCGTGTTCCCTTGGTTTCTGCGTTGAATCTTCCCCTGTACTATGCTGCTCTCCTACTTTCTCTCTGCGTGCTCCAATTAATCCTATCGCCTTTCCGTACTCAATCCCAAATCTATCCTGCCGTCCTGTTCCAATTCAATCTATGCCCTGCTATATCTTCAATGTCCACTCTATGTCCTTCTGCCTTTAATCTTTATCCAAATCACTCCAAAATTATTAATATCGTCGTTGCTTCGCCGTCGCTTTGTATAACCACTCGAATCTCCTACTGCCTTTTAACCAAAATCGTTCCAATTCCAATACCAATCTCGTTCAATAACTAAATATCCGTTGCTTTCCCGTCGCACTTCACTTTAAATATTCTTCTATAATCGTCGCCTTTATACCACCGAATCTCTTATACCTTCACTTTAATAATCATACTATTTAAACTCAAAAACATTTATTTTATCCAAATATTATACAACTTTAACGCAGGTTTGCAAAACACGTCTTTTTACTAAAAGAAATCGAAATAGAATCCCCTTATTTACTTCGCTAGGCAATAAGCATAACAAAACTAGCTTACTTAAATACATTTTTAAATCATAAAATTATCCAATAACAACTTTTCTTTTCTCTAGTGTCACAAATACCTTAACTATAGTCTTTACATACAATCCTAATTTCTACCATTAGTCCTAAACACTTCACGATTCTCCAATTATATTTTATATTTCTATTCACTTATAATTTTGAATTTACAATTCGTCCAAAAGTTGATTCTACTTAAATGAAAAGCCAAAATAATTCACACAAGACCTGGACGCTTGGTTGATTGTAGATATCCGTAGACGCGTCCGGTTTTCCGACGGCAAATGTACTTTCAATGGCTTATAAAATTTCAACTTAGTATAAAACCTTGAGTACCGTGCATTGTATCAACGTCATTAAGTCATTTTGTTTACCTTTTGGCACATACGTTTCAAACTACAATGGTAAATACTTTAGCATATGTAAAGTACGGCAAAATATAGTTTTTGAATTATTGGATCTGATATATGAATTTTGTCGTTTGGCATACACCCTTTTTAACACAAATCTACCCTTAGAAGCCTTATACCCCCCCCCTTACATTACATTATATATCACATAATTTTCAATAAATAAAATATGCAGGGTGGTAAACAGTTGAACTATGCCTTTAAACTTAATTATATAAAAGAAACTACACATTATTAAATTTAGTAATATTTCTAACAGTTGAAAAACTTAGCATTACAGCATACTGGTTAATGTATTAGTGTTTCTTGTTAATGATACTGCATCGTTAAGTCTTTCAGAATAATTCTGTTATTTTGTCAAAATGTTGTATATACTTTGAATGTTTTAATATGTGTATGTTAAGCCAAAATTTTAAGTAATCAAAATATATTTAATAATATTTCCCCAAGTTGACTTATTTTAATACGTTTTAAGATAATGATTTACTTTTTGATTTACTAAAATAATAAGAATAGAAGTTTATGAAAGAAATACCTTTTTTTATGAGATATTTTTATATACAAATTTGTATTACTATGAAACTAAAAGAGAATACAGTTTTGTTTAATATGTTTCTTGTCTCTCGATAATTTCTGAAAATGTGTTGTAAGTTTAAATGAATTTGTAGGTAAAAAGGCATATTTACGAGGCACAAATGGTGTCTATGCTACATTGTCTTATGCTTTTTGCTACAGAGCTACTTTTAGAGTCCACTAACCAAACACAACTGTGAAAATAGGTAAGTATTTATATCCTGAAATTGAGAATCAAATTTTCCCACTGTTCGTGTAACATTTAATTTTTAAATCCAAAATTCTGGAACTTTCTAAATAATCATTAGGTTACACAATAGAAAAACATATAAAGTTACAACATAAACAGTATGTTGTGGATACAGTTTGATTTCAAACGATCATTTGGAACGTCAAATGACAGGTATACAGTTATTCAATATAAAAGGTCAAATTCCAATAAATTGAGAACAAGTAATGGAGTGTCACAGGGATCAATGCTGGGCCCATTATTATTTGTAATATAAATAAATGACATTATAACAGTTGTTATGTGTTAAGTGAATTAACCTACAAGATGTCTTTTTAATTACTGGATAAAGTTTCCATTTCTTATATTTAATCAATCTATTATTTTTTGTAAAAAACTAAAGTAATTCCTTTCTTTCCTGAATCATGTCCTGTTATTCTATAAATTATTAGTTACATTGTAGGACTAGAATGGCTTTAAATGTATTAATTCGTTAAAACATTCTCAGTGTTTTTTTATCACTTTCGGAAATGTGAAATTGTACCACCTGCTAATTTAGAAATTCATCCTATACAAGATCTGAGCTAATCCACATCCGATGCCCAATCAGCATGCGAAGTATCCACATTAACATTCCAGATCCACTATGATGTAGTTTCAGGTTAACTGTTTCTTATAAATATTGAAATATTTACTTTACTGTTTTCCAATGTGCTTTGACATAATTGTTATTAAAGCGACTTACGTCATTTACAGAAAATGTTCCCCGAGCGCAATATAATATGCTTCCAATGGCATCATGACAGGAATCCTTATTCAAGAAGTTATCATGTTTGCACATTTCTTGATACTATTTCTAATTTGAATTGCTCAGTGTAATCACTGGTTTACAATTCATCATGGCAAATTTCTCTAAAATTTCATTAATGTAATATGATTGATTCAACTGTATTCCGTTATCGTTGTCATATGTCATATTCATTCCAGTACAACTCCTTGTAGATCCTAAATCTTTCATGTGGAAATGTTTATTCAACTTATTTCATTCCATTCTTATACATCCTTCCAAAAGATCAGTAAATCATCAACGTAGATTGGCATCACTAATTGGTAGTTTTTTAAAAAAATGCACAAGGATCAATTGGAGATTTTTTAGTCCAAACAGTTTCAACAATTTTTCAAGTTTAAGATTCCATACGTGACCAACTTGTTTTAAACTATAAATAGCTTAGTTCAACTTACACACCATATTACTTCCATCATTGATCAATTTTTAGCTTATGTTTAGTTGCTAAAGTAACTAAACAAATGGCTGTAAAATGAACTACTGCCGAGTATGTCTCTGTGTAATTTATTCCATATTGCTGTGAACATCCCTTTACTAACGAACTTTGTAATATAGTAGGGCCATCACTTTTTGTTTTAACTACCCACTTGCATTTAATGTCTTTGCAAGCTTTGGGCGGTTCAACTACATCCCATGTATTATAATCTTTCAGTGATTTCATCTCAACGTCTAGTGCTAGTGTCCAATCTCTTGAATCATTTCTCGTTAGTGCATAATCCAACGTTATTGGATGATAATTTTCAAATATTACCTTTGATGAGTAAACATACTCTTGCAGTTTAGGAGGTTTTGGCGTATGATTTGTTTTCCTGGTTTCTACAATAGGTACCATAATCGTCTCAACAGGAATATATGGTTTATTGTCATCAGTGCCCTCTTCACTTGAATTTGTTGCATTCATTGTTGGAATTTCTATTTTTAGTCGTCACAAATTGTAAGTCCAAATTTCCTTCGATTTCGATTCAGATTCCATAAAAAAAATACATGTCTACTTATTTCTATTTTCTTTGCAACTGGAGTTATACAACAGTAACCTTTTGTGATTTCACTACATCCTAAAAGCAAAAGGACGTGTTCTTTAATGGCAACTGATACCGGCTGTTCTCAATTTCACATAACTGAAATAATAGCAAGAATGGTATCGTATCACCGTTCCCCAATAACGATTTGCAGAACATTTATACCCATTCAGGTAAATATAAAATAACAATAAAAGCTAATGGAACAAATAAATATGTTCTTGCTGCTGGAGAGGATTTATCATACATCGAACTATGTTTCAGATATATGGTTGTGGTTACAAATATAACTACAATGATATTGTTATTAGAGTCAAATAATATATTTATTGCATTAACAAGAGCCTAATCCTTGTCGTTTTTTAAGGAACAAAGCCTTATAAATAAAATCACTGGCATGACTGAGTCACAGGTTTTTCTCACAGTAATTTGATAAGAACAAGAACTGATCACGATCGTGGCCGTATTTTGCTGTCACGATCCACCACTAGTTCGTCATGAATGGAGTTTGTTGGGACTTCGTGTACAGTGGAGTTTGTTGGGACCTCGTGTACAGTGAAGTCTAGTTCATATTGAATTCACTGCTTGTGAATCACAAATCAACATAATACAACAACTGAAACTTACCGAACGTTTTTCAACAACGCAATTCAATAACATTATTTTTAAATCGCGATGGTAATATTCCTTTTAAAGAACTATTTTTCCCACATCTATTTTATACTTTACTGAATGTTTAACTGGAGATCTCTCTCAGCTAGCACATTTAATGGACACACGTGCAATCTGAATGTGATTTTCTAATATGCGATTCCCACATTCACCAACGACTTTCCCAACAAATCAGGTTCAGGTCAGAGGCATTAAATTCTGATTAACGATTGTTCAAGTTTCAATAATTTTTCTTTGTCTGGTTTGTAATATACAGTGTGGGTGTTCAGCTTAAGTGTACAATATTAAACTTAAAAGTAAGTCAGGTCAAGGAAGATGAAAACATAAGTTAAATGTTAGTTCTGACAATGACAGAGAAGATAAAAAGACAAATACAGCACTGATTGTAAAAAATGTAAGAAGCAACTGTCTATTAGTTGCAAGAATGAAAAAGCATAATGAAAAATGTGTTTTAACAAATTTTGAAGAGCTAGAAAAATTTGCAATTTTGGATAACCGTGATAGTCCTGACTTGGACAAATGTAAATTTTATGCAATAACAATGATTATTTTCTTTAGTATTGCAAAAATTCATCCCACTGGTAATAGTTATTTATGTGACAAATAAGGTTCAGATGAGAATGTGCCTTGTAGTTTTTCTTAGTTTAATAGTATCAGAAACTTAAAAGCGTGATGTATAAACGTTTTACCATATAGCATGTAAGTAATAAGCTTTTAAATGAAAGAAGTAATACTTTTTATTAAATGAATAAAATTATCTCTTACATGCTTTAGGGAATATTAGTGAACTGTAATGGGAAGTAAGCTAATTTTCATGGATTTTAAAAAGGAACGGTATTGTTCAGTAATGGCATGACAGAATAAACGCTCAATTAAAAAGCGGATTATATAAAAATATGCCTCTAGGTTATGCAATACTTTTACTTTTAGCAAGACATCGGTTCATATCACACTGAACAACAGGTGAGTTGCCTGCTGTACATAAAACATACTTAGTAAACAGATGAATTGAGAAAGTAAAAAAGAATATTACAAAGACTTGATAGCCTTACTCCAACCTTTTTATTTTATTACAAAAATTATTTGAATAAAGTGTCTCCTGACTGTTATAGTTGGTTTTAATTAGTCGTCTAACAGAGGCAAAAAAATCGTAGTTAAACTAGTTTTCCAATTTACACTTAGTTTCTGTATGAGCATGTCCTATTTGTTTTTATATTTTACAGATTTGCTCCTATTGCATTCTGTATAAAGGAGAACAGAGGAGTCATCAACATCAGCAGCAATAACGTTTAAAAGAATGATATCAAATTCCTATGAAAAAAATGTTGAGGAAAAAATGGTTCTTTCAAACTTTTTGGTTAGTACCACTGTGGAAAAAATTAAGAAAATTGATTTTCAATTAGCTAGCTATTTTTTTGCTACAAACACTTCAATCAACTACTTTGATCATCCAGAGTTCAAGAAATTTCGAAATCAGTTGCGTCCAGTACATAATCCACCTACAAGAAAAAAATTAAGTGCAACTCTTCTCAATAAGGTATTTGATTCCACAGTATCAGAGTTTAAAACTGAGCTGATGGGTAAAAGTGTATATATGTCTTTGGATAGTTGGTCAAATGTACATTTAAGGAACCAGTTGTTTGTACAGTAGGGACTGATGTACGAAGTTGAAGAGTGTATTTAACTGACAGTATTAATATTGAATACAAAAGTCATGGTTTCACATACTTATGCCAAATATCTGTTCAGGTTATTCAAAAATATAGTGCTAACTAACTCCCACTTAACAAGTTTTATCACTGATAATGCAGCAACTAATATAGCAAAAATGCATCAATTTTTAGCTGAATCTATTCATAACAAACAAACAATAAAGATGATATCAACATCATTACATATGGACGTTCATTGCATTTAATAAACTTACTTCCTCATGATATTGAAATTCCCGGGATTACGGAACACACAAAACAAATCGTCAAATATTTTAGAAACGTGCATATTCCTGCAACAAAATACCATGCAGCTAGTGGTAAAATGCTGGTTTGTCTTCTGATATCCGCTGGAACATTCTTGCGGACTGTTTGGTATCTTATTTGTCTAACTGGCACATTTTGAGAAAAATATGTATTGAAAATCATTCAACTTTCGATTAAACAATAATTTCAAAAGTTGAAAATTTAAAAAATAATGCTCAGGATTACCCCACAAAGCTAAAAGTTATTGCCCCAGCTATAGATAAATGTCAGCGAAATACCTGCACGATAGCTAGCTGATGCAACTAACATTTGCAAAGAGTTAGTCACTTATTTTCAAAATGAGAACAAACCTAATGGATGTAGCAAAGAGCAGAAACTTCAGAAGCAGAAACATGTTTTAAAATGGCTATTACAGATACACATTACTTAGCTTATTTGTCAGATCAGAAACTCGCTAACATGGAAGTTCATAGAGCATTGTTATCTATTTCTGATTTACACCCAAATGTATAATGCCCGAAGTACTGTCATTCCATGCCTTCGCACCGCCCTTCAATAAGAAATACTTTTTTGCAAAAAGTAATACAAACAATATAAGGTCTTTAACATGGTGGCAATCTCAAAAACAGTTTATTTTAATAGAGTTATTCCTGTTACAGGGCGTCTACTGAGATTCAAAAACGAAAATTCGTGACTTTTTAGTGACCATTTTATAAAATATTAGCAACCTGTGTTAAAAAAAACTTACTTGTATTTATTCTATTGCTGTTTAAGTTTCATAACATTATAATCACAAAATTAAGTAATAAGGACATTTGTCGTACTTAAGCATATAAAGGTAATTTGAGAACAACACAATTTAAATTCATAATGGTTTTAATTTTTTCTTTAATTTTTCCAACTCAATGTCCAATGCTTTCAGTTCTTCGAAGTTATGCTTCTCTATGTCATTCGGCTCCTTTTGTAAGTCTGCAACTTCTTCACAATCCGCTTCTTACTGCATACTTCCTTTTCCTTAGATTTCTTTTTTTCGGCAATAGCTTCACGTCTTAAAGAAGATGCATTCCCTACAGCATGAAGCATTTTCGCAGTTATATCTAAATTCTTAAATGTTGCTTCATAAATTAATCTTTGTGAAATCAATGATCTTTCTTCTAAGCCGCCCTGAAGCATTCTTTGTTTATAGAGAACCCTCTTTCTACCATAATATTGCTATGATACATTGTCAAAATTATCCTCACAAAAGTAAGAAATTGTTTATTGCTTATAGAGGATTTTACAAAAAGTTCGGTAAAATATACATCCAGCCTTTCATTACGCCACTCTTTTAAAGAATCGCGTTCTGATACACACAAAGTTTCATATTGTCTTTTTATACCATCGGCTCAACCTGGACTTATATGTTTCTTTTCTACAAATGCTTCTAATGCGTCTTGAATCCTTTGTTTCCTAAGTGTTTCACTTTTCATAACATATGGAGAAAGATATGATGCACCTCTAACAATTTTATATTTAACAGGTGACTTTTCACTGATTTTCTTAAAAAGGAGTTTAAGAAAGGTCTGACAATCTTTTTTAAACACTAAAATTTTAAGTTCTAAAACAGTTTTTTTCAAGTTCTTGATTGTCATTTTAGCACCAAAGTCAATATCAATCTGCATTGGTGATAACAAATTATTGGCAACTTCAAGTTTAATATTAATTAAATCCAAAGCCGTTTTTGCACTTTTTATTAATTCGTTTTTTATAAATCTTTCCCCAATACAACGCAGCAACGAACTTAGATCATGATGAAGAAAGAGCAACATCGGCATTTGTTTGATATTTAGTTAAAAACGGTTTGAGATCAGACAATATGGACAAAAGAAATTCTAGTTCTGCTAGCAAGAAACTATCTGACAAAGCTTTACTGATTTTTTAAGACTAGCACAATCTGGTTGACAAGTTGAAACTGCTGTAACATACTTTTTAAGAGGCTCTAATAGCTTTATTGCTCGCTGTAAAACACCACCATTTTCCACCCATCTTATTGAACAAAATTTGTGTGGAAATGTTATTGTACCTGTATGATAAAGATAAAAGTTCCTCTTCTAGTAGGAGTGTCTTTGAAAAAGTAATACAATGCACGTAGAAATTCATGGATAATTCAACCAGTGCCAATGTGTGCTGTTTTATATACAATGTGCAGCCCACACATACCAAGATCAAACATTATAGGGTCAACATCACTACCAGAAACTTGAATGTGTTCTTTTAGTTCCCAAAGCATCTTCAGATTCACATTAGGTATATCCTTGCTGATGTTACAAATTTTTTTAATGGGTATACTAAGAGAATCCAGGGTATTTAAAAAACCATTTAAAAGATTGATGGCAGTGGTTTTTTCAAGAAAACACGAAGACAAATAATTTGTTTTAACCATATTATCTTCATCATCCCAGTATCTGACAAGAATGTCCATTTGGCATTTTTGCACAACTTTATTCAGGCTTTCGACAAAACTTATACACAAAAAAATACAATTTTAATTTTATTTAAAAGTTCGTTTTGGAAAAACGGACCCAAGCCAAAAGTGGCTATATAACATATTTTGTCTTTGTGTAACTGCATGTTTTTCGCTATAAAAGAATTTGGAAACATTATTGGAAAAAGTTCAGTAGCATTCTGATCAACTCTTGACGAAGAATAAGATACTATCTTGTGCATAGTCCATAATATTTCAGTTTTAGTAATCTCGTTACGGATCATGTACGACGCAATATTTTTATTTTCACGATCAGCTTCTTCATAATACACTTTTGCAGGTAAATCAGCTGTTACTGAAGCTAAAATATCATTTTGTTGAGAGTCTGAGACCGGAGGATTTCTAACTAAATTATTCTCAATAGTTGGTTGCTTCATATTGAGTATTGGATTAGCTATTTTAGAATGCTTTAGTCCCTTGGAATGAAGTTTTACATTATATATTCCAGTTTTTGAAATATCAATTTTTTTTTGCAGTAGGCACGAAAAGCAATATGAACATTTCCAGGTACTGGTTGTAACCAGCTTTTAAAAATCGGATTTGTCAGCCAAAGTTCAGAAAGCAAACACTTTCTAGGCATTTTTACAAGAAAGTTTTCACTTTATGTACATGTGCACTGTGTAAACTTAAAAACGTAAAATCTTGTCGTGTTACAAATAATCAAAACGAAACACATCTCATAAGGTTTTATTTACGACTGACTTGCGGTAAATTTCTTTAAATGCGGACGTCCGGTTGCTACCTACCCCCACATTCCAATTCGCTATTACAATGAAGGTCATTGGTGCCACGGCCACAGTGTCTGGGGTTGATTACAATAGCAGATATTTATTGCGGCCGCATACATTAATAAAAAAGCATGTCAGAAATATACACACAAAACTGCTGCTCAAGCATTGATAAGCCACGATTTCTAGATTCAAGGCGCCAAACAAAAACCGCAGGGTTTATATAACCCAACCGAATAAATGTATCATGAAAAGAGACAAGCTGCTTTCGGTGCGATGAAGGAATTATTTGTCCTTTAACATTTTCTGTTGCAACATCTGAAGTATGGCTATAACATTTTATGACGTATTTGTGGAAATACATACGATAATCAAGCAATGAAGAAAACATATTCATGACAGAGATATAGGTTTTAGTGACTTTTCGTTACTTTAGTTACCGCAAAACAAAATTCGTGTCTTTTTCGTGACTTTTCGTGACAGTAGACACCCAGGAGATACCTAAGCAGCTACAACATGCTGACATAATTGCCGTGTGTAATATTTTATGTCTAAACTACGAAGGTTCTTTTGAAGAAACTGCAAGCCGGATATGTACATTTTTAAATAATTTTGAATTTGAAGACGAATAAGATGGCAAAAAAGAGGAAAATGATAAAGATGATGCAAATAAGGAAGATGCTGAGGTAAGTGAAGATGCGACAAATTATATAGGTGCTACAAAGACAAGAATCCCTAAGTGGGAAATGCGGACCACTAAAAGAATGCTTTTCACTCACATTTCGAGATGTCGAAGATAGCAGTAAACCATTCAGTGGGAAAGACAGATACCTCATTAAAAGATGTTGGTTATTTTGAAGAAATTGAGGAAGTTATGGGATGGAACGACTTTCAAAAGTTAATTTTTGCTAAGAAATCATTGAAAGGACTTGCCAAATTATATTATTATTTATTAAGCAACTTCTCAACAGCACAAAGCCATAGCTGAGAAGGTAATATAACATAACTTATGACTAATATAACAATAACATAAATTTAATAGTTTAAGACTATATTACAACCAACATTTTGATGTAATGTTGATAATCTTTTTATCTTAAGATATTGTAAATAATATATCGCAGTTCCAGCAAAAGTGGTGCAAAATATCCAAATCTAAACAAAGCAGACTAGTATTGATCAACTTGCAATTAGGTTATAAAAAAAGTCTCTCATTATAATTTGATGCCATTAATTTTTATCGTATGGTATTATAATAGTCATTTGATATTTTATCCAATAAATATTTTCTAATCTCAGATGTAGTGGAATTAAACAAATCTAAATCAGCACAAAATAAATTAAACATTTTGGCTGAACGAACTAATGTTGAATGCATTATATAGTTAGTTCTAGGACAATCATACATGAAGGTCTGAGCAGTTCTCATTGACATTCCTGATGGCACCTTTAACGAGATTGTACTTAACAGATCAGGACAGTCAATATCTGCATTACAAAGTTTATATGAAAATAAAATGTCAGGTATGAATCTTCTTTTACAGAGGCTGATACTATTATAATTATTAAATAATGG
Source organism: Platerodrilus igneus (assembly GCA_036346225.1). Classification (NCBI taxonomy): domain Eukaryota; kingdom Metazoa; phylum Arthropoda; class Insecta; order Coleoptera; family Lycidae; genus Platerodrilus; species Platerodrilus igneus. Next base: position 3,246,770 of record JARFIW010000507.1, on the reverse strand, counting down.
TTCATATGATAGAAACAGGGGGTACTTTCCTTCCTGCTTGAATAGTACGTGTTTCAGAAATCTTTTCTGAATACTTTCTATTATAACAATATTACTGATGTAGCTAGGAGACCAAACTGGGGAACAATATTCCAACTTTGACCTAACAAAACTATTAAAAAGTGTGATGAGTGTATTAGGATCTCTAAATTCCTTACAATTCCTTATGATGAAGCCTGTTGTGATATATGACTCCTTGATAATTTGTAAAATATGTGCTTGAAAATTAAGTTTAACATCCAATGTAACTCCTAAATCTTTTATTTTGAATATGGGCAATATAGGTTTATCATTCATATAGTACTCAAAATTTGTATTGCTAATCTTACGGGAAAATTTGATATGAAAGCATTTATCATAGTTAAAAAGAAGTTTATTTCTTATTGACCAGCTTAGTAAACTATTTTGTAGTACAAGAAGTATCTGAAAATTGCCCAGGTCCTTCAACATAAATGTAATTATAATCTTCCATGTGACTCCTAAAATATAGATTATCTGGCGAACTAGCAAGACTCATTTGATATGGTTCGGCTATAGTATAATTTTCTTCAACGACACCAAGCCACGTGTGGTCCTCATCTTGGTAGGCTTGTTCAGAAGCTAAAGCAATTTTTGCTTATAATAGAGTTGGTGCTCATCATTCTCAGATAATGTAAACTTACAGATGTTTACTAATGTTTCCGCTTTTTGAGTAAATGGTGAATTTTTACCATTATACGAAATGCAATTTTCTAAAATCTGTTGTACATCATTTAAAAACTCACCGGCTATGGTATTTATGCATGGATACTTTTTTAGATATCGTCTGCAAATCCATTGGCCTTCTAACCACTGTATAATAATCTTTCGTTAATTTTTTGTTTATGGGTTTTAGGAAAGGCCATGACTCCGACATTGCCTTCAATTTATAATTAAGTACATTATCTAAAATATATATTAACACAATATCTAAAATTGTGATAACAATTATTATGTCGATTTAGACATGTTAAAAGAGGCACTCATAACGAAGGGTTCTTGCAATGCCATAAAAATCTGGCAACGAAACATAAGAAGTATTAATAAAGATTTTGATGAAATCGTAACGTTGTTAGAGGCTCTCACTGTTGATGGAATTGATATAGACATAATTGTATTAACGGAAACATGGCAAAACAATCCAGACTATTACAGTATTCCTAATTACAATGGCTATTACACTTTGGCAAGTTTCAATCAAAATGATGGTGTTGCAATTTACACAAGTCACACATAGCAGTTAGCTATACCATTTATAAATACAATGAGGTAACCTTTTCAAGATTGATTTGTGGAAAACATAACACACTATACGGTTTGACATGCATCTATCGACCACCATCAACATCTGTAGATCTTTTTATCGGAGACTTAAGTTACTATTTAGCTAATATACAGTTTGAGCAAGTAGAACTTATAGTAGGGGACATGAACATAGATTTGTGTGATTCAGTGAATCCTGTAACACTAAAATATCTTAATACCTTAGACGAGTATAATTTTCGTGTAGCAATTAGCAAAGCAACCAGGGTAACTTCAACTACAAAGTCATGCATTGACCACGTATTTACTAGAGTTCACACTACACTCCATTCATCGCAATTTTTCAGTAATACATACATACTTCAGAATTCAATAACTGATCACTATACGACATTCACACAGCTACAAGCTAAAACTGCATTACATACTATGAATCAGATTGATTGCAAGTCAAAATGTAATAATAATAATAAAACTATAAATTATAGTAAGTATGTAAGGTTATGTACTGAAGAGAACTGGAATATCGTACGTAATAGTGAAGATATTAACTTTGCAACTAACACCTTTATAAACATAATAAAAACTAACTTAAATAATTCAATAGATAATAAATTTGTAATACATAAAAAGAAGCCATAAGTGACAATAGCTATTGGTGCAATTAAGCAAAGAGATTCGTTAAAAAATTAGTTCTAAAAGATCCTACAAATGCACAATTGCTGCATATTATAAACATTATAGAAATTTTGTAACCAAAATGATAAGAAAAGCAAAATATGATTTCTATCACGAAAAGATATCTCAAGCTAAAGGTAATCCAAAACAAATTTGGAGAATAGTAAACGAGGTAACAAATAAGGGGTATACAAAATCACAGTCGATAGATTACAAATGTAATGATAATGGTGACAAAATAGAAGATCAGCTACTTCTTGCAACTTTATTCAACAATCATTACTCCACAGTGGGGATTAGAATGTCACAAAAATACAACGAGTTGATCCAATCTGGGAAAAACATGCTAAAATTAGGGGATCAGAAACTCATTATACTTGGAGTCAACAACGGACGACGAAATCATCAAACATATTCACACATTAAAAAATAGCGCAGCAGCAGGGCTAGACTCCATACCAAATAGGGCACTAAAAGAGATTAAAACGGTAATTGCTTCACCCCTAAAACATATCATAAATCTAGGATTTCAACATGGTCAATTCCCGGAGATTCTAAAGCGTGCAGTAATGGTGCCAATATATAAAAAAGGAGATAAACATGACATTAATAATTATCGTCCTATATCACTAAAAAGCAGTGTGGCTAAAGTATTTGAAAAAGCTATTAAAAAGAGGCTAGTGTCATTCTTAACTAAATATAAATTATTTGCCAAGTCGCAATTTGGTTTCAAGAAAAAGCTATGTACGGAAAATGCTATTTTCTCATTTGTAAGCAATGTAGTTGATGCTTTAGATTCGGACAATAAGAAAATTGGCATGTTCTTAGATATATCCAAAGCATTTGATATTCTACAGCATCACATCCTATTACAGAAGTTAGAACACTTAGGTATTAAAGGTTTGCCAAAAATTACTATTGCAGGATTATTTATCGAACAGAACCCAGTTTGTTAGAATCAATAACTATGTAAGTGCAGCATCAATAATCACATGTGGCGTCCCACAAGGAACTGTTCTAGGCCCCTTCTTTTTCTGATATATATTAATCACACAGCTTACCATTAGAATGTAAAATAACATCATACACAGATGATACTGCCCTAACATTTGAAGGCCTAACATGGGATGCAGACATAAATAAACTTAACACAAGCATGAAGATAATTAAAAACTATTTTAATTCTAATCTGCTATCGTTAAACATGAATATAACAAAGTTTATCACTTTTTCCTTATATAAACCCCAACAACTTAATCTGAATGAAATCAAAATTCATCATTTCCAGTGTGGGATGCACGCAAACTGCTCTTGTGAGGACATAATCTATAAGGCAACCAAAATACAGTACCTGGGAGTGATAATAGATGAACATCTTAGATAGGATGCACATGTAGAGTTATTGATAAAGCGTATACATAAAACAGTTCCTGTCTTTTTTGAAACTAGAAATGTATTACAAATAAAAGCACTCAAGGTCTTATATTATGCACTTGTTGACTCCCTTATCAATTATGGTATTGTTTGTTGGGGTTCGGCTTATGAGGAAATCTTGAAACCAATTGAGATAATACACAAGTCAATATTAAAAATTAACCTAAACTGTACTGTACTAATAGGTTATATACAGACAGTAATATATTAAACGTAAAACAGAAATACATGAAAAGCATGTATTGCTTTCTACATAAAAACTCACAAATAAGAAACTGCTTATTCACTCATATGTATCATACAAGGGATAGATTAAAACAAGTCTGTATTGTACCAAAAATTAAGAAATCTGTTAAGCAGAAATGTATCACCTATCAGGGCCTTAAGTTATACAATCTTTTGCCACTTCAATTACGGAATATAAACAACTATAATCTATTCCGCAAAAATTACTAGATATATTTTTGAAAATAATAAAACCTAAGAGCAATTGTAGACGGTCACGCCACCAACTGTGAAATAAACCTACAAATATGCTACATTGAAATATTATAGTACTAATCACTTCATATGGCACATGCAAGAACTCTTTGTTCTTAGGTGCTTTATCTTAACATTTATATAGCTACTCCATATTAAAGCATGTATTTAAAATATGAAATAATTTGTTACCATTACTTGTACTTATAATTATTAATATATCTATCTATCTAACTTGATCACTATCTAACAAAAGATTGATTGCTTTTTCCAGTCGTATTAGTCTATCCTCTTTTTCTTCTAATCTTTCGATACATTTATTTAGCATAAGCTGTGCGATTACAGTTAGACTACTATTTTCACCGTTATAGCAAGCAGAATTTTTAACAAATTGATCTATATCAACCAAAAATTCTTCACTAATATGATATTTCTTTTTCTGCAAGTTATCTCGAATTGACTGTAAATCTATGCGTCGTTGGATAATAGTTTGATAGTCTACGACTAAATTCGCATTAAAAGGAACTAAGAATGGTTGTACATCTGACATATCACGAAGTTCATTTAAGATTTTTCAAGAATACTAGATATAACAACTGGATCGGTTCTTCGTCTATTGGCAGGTTTATTATGTCTTTTCAGATAATCGTAATGTAGTTCAGAATTAGACCGACAGCTTTCTTGCTTGCATTGTATCTCTAGGAACTTTCGAAACTAAGGTACGTCGTTTCATTTCTTCACCATGCATTTCGTAGAATAGAACATATGTATGCTTCTGCTTTTACTAATGTTTTAGGGGATACACTGCACACCTTGGAATCGTTATATTCATACCATATAAATGAGTACGGATGTCGACAGTATGAAATGTAATGGCCTCTCAATGTAGTCCCACTGTGTTTCGATATTTCATACAGGTTATGAAGACAATTTCCAAGATTTGTTTCTGCAGCATAGTGTCACATATCTAGACCTTCTAATGGAAAATCTATACGCGTAGATAAATTTCTTCAATATGTACATGTAAGTGAAAACCCTTTTAAGTGAATCATCAATATTTTAGGAAACCTCTGTATGGACAGTGATTTGATGCATTTTCTCTTTTCTTTGCAATTAAAATATACTGGTTTTTCGTCGTCATCCATTTGGCTTGAATATATTAGGCGAAAAAATTTTTAAAGTTTAGAAGAATGTGTGCGTTCAATTTGTGTTGTGCCCTGGGAGCGACTTTTAGGTGGCCAATACGCTTAACGTATAATCAGCGATTAATTTTTTATATAGTTAATTTCATATAAATTCAATAACTTGAGGATTGGAAAAAACTTTTGTTAACATGTTTCTATTAATAAGAATGAGAGGATGATTATTAAAGAAGTGTGCGATTACATTACCGTAAAGCTTAAGCTGTAGGGGGCTGCTAATATGTCTATTATTATGTAATTAGTTATTGTATGTATAAACAGAAATCATGTATGTAGGCTGCAATTCATGTTAATATGAAACTTAACTATATACAATCAGTTGATTTCATGTTAAGCACATTGGCTACCTAAAAGTCACTCCCAGAGCACAACACAAATTGAAGGCACTCACTCTTCTAAGCCAAATATATTAAACATTAATAAATCAAAGTAACCTTTAATTTATGTAACAAATGTCAAACTTAAATTTTTTTATTATTTTGACAACGTCCTGGGTCACGGATCGAAATGTAAATAGAGACAATTTTAACAACTATGAATGGTTTAATTCCCAAACAAAATTAAGAGAGAAGAAATAAAACAAGGGTGTGAAAAGCAACTTCCAAAATGCAGTAAAAAAATCAAAAGGGTTATAATTTAAGAAGGAATATGGCAAAAATTATAAAAAAAGTGATCTAGTGGCCAGTAAGACAGTTTGGAACAGGATTAAAAGTCAGCAGAAAATTGACATGACAGTACAGTATGAAATTGTAAATGCATGAGATAATGGAAGGTAGTACGGTGAGGTCCAGATCGGAGCACAAGAAGAACCAATAAAAACCTCTACTTGTGCAGAATATATGGATTCATGATACAAAATGCTACAGATTCCGTTGATTTCGTACATTCAGTTAGGTCTCTCTTCTTAACCATCAACAATACAACGCTAGCTACCTAGCAACAGTAGACAAAAGAAAGGCTACTCTTCGGGAATGAAATAAAAAAAGGCAGTTTAGTTATATTCATGATGTAATTCAAAGTAGGTTAACCCGAGACACACATAGGATTTAATCAAAATGCACCATGATCAAAGTTGTTAATTTTTAAATGCATGTTGAGGAAGCCAGCTTCAATACGAAATTACAAAGGTTGAAACGTAATGTTATTCGCAGAGCTGACCATGTGGGACGTGAAAATTTTAACTGTCAATCTGTAAAGCTTGTGAAGATATGATATTATTAAATCTGAAATTGTATATATTAAATGGACTGAATTATACTTATAAGTTGATTATAGGCAATGTAGTGATTATAGATATTAAAATTCACTCTTAGACAAAGATAAAAACTTTACACATGAATAACATTATTTCCGATTTTGAGAATTACGTATGTTTTTTATATATTTTTTGTCAAAGACATTTTATTACTGTCGAAAACAAGTACGTTTTATTTTTGTTAACTTCCAATTGTATTGGTTCACAATACTACAGTAAGCCGATCAAATACGCAATATTAAGCTGTTTTTATTTTTTAAATGTATATTTAAATCTTATCCTAAAATTTGATTGTGATAACTGAATAATTGAATATAATGTCCCACATTGTACTGGCACATTAATTATGTCTAAGATCGTTGTTTAATTACTGTTTAAAATTTTTCTCGGACAACTATTACACTTGTAACAATTTTATTCCCTTCAGGCATAATAATTAATTGCATTGAATTGCACATGGCTACCTTGTTAAGCGTGTATTGTTGCTAAGCGGACTCTAATTATAATTAAAGATATCTGTGTACGTCATAAAGCTATTTCCAGGTACATATCTATTTGATTGTATTCGTGTTCCCACTTCGAATACAGTGCGCGGCCGCTTAGACTCTGGTTTCGATGAATAAAGTCGGCCACGGGCATCACCTTTGATTAACATGTACTTTGATGGACTTTAGAGGCCGGCAACCTTGAATCAATTATGTTCTTAGGTGCTTTATCTTAACATTTATATTGCTATTCCATATTAAAGCATGTATTTAAAATATAAAATAATTTGTTAGCATTACTTGTACTTATTATTATTAATATATCTATCTATCTATCTATCTAACCTGATCACTATCTAACGAAAGATTGATTGCTTTTTCCAGTCGTATTAGTCTATCCTCTTTTTCTTCTAATCTTTCGATACATTTATTTAGCATTAGCTGTGCGGCTACAGTTAGACTACTATTTTCACCGTTATAGCAAGCAGACTTTTTAACAATTTGATCTATATCAACCAAAAATTCTTCACGAATATGATATTTCTTTTTGTGCAAGTTATCTCGAATTGACTGTAAATCTATGTGTCGTTGGATAATAGTTTGATAGTCTACGACTAAATTCGCATTAAAAGGAACTAAGAATGGTTGTACATCTGACATATCACGAAGTTCATTTAAGATTTTTCAAGAATACTAGATATAACAACTGGATCGGTTCTTCGTCTATTGGCAGGTTTATTATGTCTTTTCAGATAATCGTAATGTAGTTCAGAATTAGACCGACAGCTTTCTTGCTTGCATTGTATCTCTAGGAACTTTCGAAACTAAGGTACGTCGTTTCATTTCTTCACCATGCATTTCGTAGAATAGAACATATGTATGCTTCTGCTTTTACTAATGTTTTAGGGGATACACTGCACGCCTTGGAATCGTTATATTCATACCATATAAATGAGTACGGATGTCGACAGTATGAAATGTAATGGCCTCTCAATGTAGTCCCACTGTGTTTCGATATTTCATACAGGTTATGAAGACAATTTCCAAGATTTGTTTCTGCAGTATAGTGTCACATATCTAGACCTTCTAATGGAAAATCTATACGCGTAGATAATTTTCTTCAATATGTACATGTAGGTGAAAACCCTTTTAAGTGAATAATTAATATTTTAGGAAACCTCTGTATGGACAGTGATTTGATGCATTTTCTCTTTTCTTTGCAATTAAAATATACTGGTTTTTCGTCGTCATCCATTTGGCTTGAATATATTAGGCGAAAAAATTTTTAAAGTTTAGAAGAATGAGTGCCTTCAATTTGTGTTGTGCCCTGGGAGCGACTTTTAGGTGGCCAATACGCTTAACGTGTAATCAGCGATTAATTTTTTATATAGTTAATTTCATATAAATTCAATAACTTGAGGATTGAAAAAATATTTTCAACATGTTTCTATTTATACGAGTGAGAGGATGGTTATTAAAGAAGTGTGCGATTATGTTACCAGACGCTGTAAGCAGTCGGGGGCTGCTAATGTGTCTATTATTATGTAATTAGTTACTGTATGTATAAACAGAAATAATGTATGTAGGCTGCAATTCATGTTAATATGAAACTTAACTATATAAAATTAATCAGTTGATTTCATGTTAAGCATATTGGCTACCTAAAAGTCACTCCCAGAGCACAACACAAATTGAAGGCACTCACTCTTCTAAGCCAAATATATTAAACATTAATAAACCAAAGTAACCTTTAATTTATGTAACAAATGTCAAACAAATTTTTTATTATTTAAAGTGTAAAGATATCTTCTAATAACGGTTGGTAAAGTATATATTATACGAATTAATGTAATTTGAAGTAATTTATTTAGCGCGACAACTTAGAGAATTACAAGTTAGAGTATGACAACTTAGAATTCGACAACTTAGAATACGACAACTAAAAATGCGACACGTGGGACAGCGACCCTTAGATGCGACAATGTAAGATGTAACCTTTGGAATACGTAAGCAACTTTTAGAACACGACAACTATGAAATGTAATTCGACAAAAACAGTCAATTTAAACTTTGCCTGATAAGAAATTTGCCTGAACGGAGATCGTCTCAGTTTGTTGTAAAGCAACTAATGCAGTTTTTGGTTCGTAGATAGCTATAAGATCTTTTTTTTGCATGTGTTTCAAAGTTTAGAACACGTTAACTTGCTTTGATGTTTAGTACACGTAAATTGTAAAAATTTCAATTAATTGTCGAGCTGGTTTTACAAGCTGTGAAATGAAATTTTGTTGATTTAGCTTTCTGAAGTAACGTGCTTGTTCCATATGAACCGTCGATAAGTTCAACATGTGTTTTCAACGTCATATTTTTCTACTTTGTACAGTTGACAGATGTCGTGAAAGCAAATGCTTTGAGCAGCTGTAATACAATTTAAATAAACATGCCTATTTTGTGATCAGCTTTATTTATACTTTGATTATTAAAAGTAAATTTGAAAGCTTAAATTCTGATTATGTTAGGTACTAGTAATTTGTTATCTACCTGAAAAGATCTGCCCAGGTTAGAATTCAATTCACTGTGTTATGCTTGCCAATCATTATTATTTTAAGTTGTATAACAAGTTCATGTTTTGAGTAAACTAGCTTGATTAATGAAAGAAAAAAAAGGAAGTTAAAACTTTAATTTTGATGTAGTTGATTATGAAATTTTTTTGTTACAAGTTCCAATATTTTAAAAGAGTTTTTTTAGTAAACATTTAGTTCAAAATCTAAGGCTTCTAATTACATAAACCAAAAATTTTTCTGAGTAATAATTTGATGCCAATATTATATTGGAAATACTTTTTTATTATTTCTTTATATATTTTTACAGGACACAAATAGTGTTCTACTTTTAATTATTTAACCATTGTAATTTCTTACAGGAGCTGCGTCTTATTTTGTTAAGACAGGTTATTTGTTAAGAGCGATCATTTGTTCTTTGGGTTTCCACGTCCGCCCTTGGAACTGTGTTTTGCAATTATCGTCATTATCTCAGGACATGGTGGCGCCTATTTGATTTAGCTTAACTTTGGTTTGCAAACAGAATTCGACTCCCCATCCCCCCACTTCTCATTGCTCTACCCAGGAATAGACCCTAGTTACGTCGGAAGATATTTGTTCACTGGCGCCCATTTAGAAAAATTTGTAATACTGAGCAAGTATAAAAATGTGGTGGCCAGCCATATATAAAAAATACGCTTCAATAGCGCCACAACGTTTAGGGCCAGCCAACTTCATAATCCGTATCACTGGCTCACAATTGGTGCTCTTCAAAAAATTTGGTTCACATTGTCAAAAAAACCTGCAGTTTTCCGATAATCTATGACTCAGTAGCTACTATCCCTATTAAAATCAAAATTTTAGCTTTGGAAATGTAAGAGAACAGGGAAGGGGAGGTCATTTTTGGCACATTGTCAGCTATATCATGAAGACTACTGGAACAAAATTAAAAAAAAATTAGAAACCTTTTAGAATCCTCTTTTAAATAATACCTCACACGATATATTTATTAAAACTTTTTTCTTATGACCGAATTAATCCCCAGACAGACATGAAAGTGATTTTATAAAGGTTCCGTTATACCTTATAAGGTGCGGAACCCTAAAAAGATACTTTTTTAAGTGTGTTTCTTTTTTATTGTCACGCAATCCTGGGGCATACTAGAGGTGCATTAGCCACCCAATAATTTTTTATTTACATGTTGCAACTGAGAGAAATGTACATATTTGCAAAACCAGTTTATGGTCAACTGCGAAAGCGGACGAACACGCAGAGCTCACCAATATTACATGCAGAGCATGAAATGATGTTCTATGTCATGCAGTGAAAGGGTTAATCAAACCAACTAATTCTAAAAGTTACCACACCGTGTTTATATCAGGTTAGTACCTATTATGAAATTACATCCAACACAAAATTAGTAACATTTCATACCGTAATTCTAATACAAGGGATGTGTTGTAACTTCTGTTTGATCGCAATATAAAAAGATTCTAAAATAATTAAAAGAAATGAATTGAAAATTTTTACATGTTTATTTTCAAAGCTCTTATTTATTATACAAATTTAATTTCTTAAATTACTTTATAAGAAGTTTCTTGTTGTTTTAAGTTTAAAAAAATAATGCATGAACTATGATACACTAGACCAATAAATAAAAGCGGTGATTTTTTAAAAATAATATTTCAATAAACGTGAATTACACAATGTGGTTCGTAATCAAATGACTTTCACAAAATTGAAAGTACCTTTTAAATATGTTTTAAATTAATATAAGTCAAGGTTATACAATAACCTATTCTCATAGGTGCCATATAATTAATATGATGTTCCAAGTATTTGCTAAATTTTAATACCCTGCACAAATACAAACATCAAAAAAAGGAACATAAATAAATACACAAATACTAAATTAACTCCGTTGAGGACACGCTGTATGAAGAATTTTAGGTTTAGGCCCATCTTCACTCATACCAAGAGCAGTATGAACAACAATACCAGGCTGACCTGGACTTGGGGGGTGCACCTCATGTGATGTACCTGGTGTAAGATTAGCCAATGCTGCTAACAAATCATGATTAATTATAGGTTCGGCCTCAGGTCGTGGTTCCCAATCTAATGGTGGGGAAGCAGGAGGCGATATCAAAAACTGTTTAAAAGGAGCAGGTGGTTGTAAACTACTGTTTTTTACAGGTGTAACTGGTTGAGCAAAGTAGCAGGTTATAATGGATTCATTTATTTTATACTGATGTAGTTGGATTCGAGCACTAGCAGCCGCAATTGGAGTTTGAAAATTAACACGAACACGTTTAAAACTTCGTAACCATTGAAATGTGACATCGGGATCGAATACACGAAATAGTTCTTCTAATTCTTCTTTCTTTTCTAAATAACAAATACAAGTTACTTTCGTAACAGACACAATTTTTATAGTTAAAGTGCATTAAAGCAAGCAAGATTACTGCTCAGTCGTAAAACAAAGATAAGAAAACAATGTGTTGGTGGGAGTCCTCACTAGCAATTGCTGATTACAGAGACACCTGACCCTGCATGATATCAAAGCAGAGCTGAGATGTCGATTGCAAAAGGCTAGAGGTGACACCTGACCATTACATAGGAGTGCGTGGGGTATATGAGGTTAAGGGATAAGGTCCTGGGCTCAGGCACCCTAAACCAGGAGTTGATTTTGCTTTGCAACGAGAGAGCAGAACAAAACAAATAGGGCTGCTTAATAGTAAGGATGAGGGGGCATATGGAAGGTTAGTAAAAAGGGTCAAATGGTTAATTTCTGGATGACTCCCCATATCCTACTAGTTTGCTACTACTACTACTACTGCTGTCTTCAAATACCTCAATGTAAAATAATATAAGATGCTTTAAAAACCAACAACAATGAAAATAAAACAATTCATGACTTAATGTCTACTCACCCGTACTCATAAACACACTGTCATGTATGTTCGTTACAATAAGGGACATTGGTAAATCTTCAAATTCATCATCGGTCATTCGATCGGGACTGTCCAGAGCATTTTCAATGTAATTAGGATGAATATTTGGTAAACCATCTTGATCATTAATAATTATGTCTTCTTCGATTAAATCACAGTTATTTTCAGCCATTTTATGTACTGTAAATGAATTGCAAGGGGTTAACTAACAAAAATTCTTGAAGCAGTAGGTACATACCAGTTGTTGAAGGATAATTGAGTACTTACAAATAATACTTAACACCGATACGGAAATAATAAGATAAACTCAAACACAACACTAAACCATTATTTGCTAAAACCAATAAATAGAATTGCGCTTTGCAGTACTATAAGCTTAAATTTAATAACAAATTTAAATGTCAAAAGTCGAGGTCAAGAATTTCAAAGTATAAAAAATGTTCCAGTACAATAACCCCAAATCACATTTCTCATACAATTTAATTTTCACACTAAATAAAAATATTAAACAAAATGCTTGGATTACCTTCAGGTGTTAAAATTTTGATGGTAAACGTCATTGGATCGCTATAATTATAATTAGATTAAACGAAAGAAAGATTTAGAACGATTGACAAAGATTAATAATGTTTTTATTAATAAAAAAAGGTGAACTGAAGTAAGCGTTGGAAATATTGCACTGCACGCTGTCCACAAAAATTAATTTTTCTTCCCATGCTAATGATTAAAATGATCTACATTGGCAATGTAGTATGCTTGCGCTACATTTGTAAAAAATATCAAATACGTTAGGATTGTTATGGCAACTTTCAATGTAATGAGTTCTAGTTAATTTTGAATGTTCTGTGCTAAGTTCTGTGTTTAATAAAGCCTTATGTTCTTGAAGGTAATTAATATTACAATTTGTTAAACATATACAAATATCTACTTTGATGCCCATTTCAATGGACTTAAAATTATTAAGACCTGAACGCTTTGATTGTGAACCTAACTCAAAAAAAGTTACACTAGCGTGGATAGATTGGCACAAAACCTATTCTAACTATATGAAGAACATCAAGCAAACGAAGAACAAAAATTGAAAATGCTGATCAACTATGTTTCTCCAAGTGTATACTCATACATCAACGAGTGTGTTTCTTATAATGAAGCAATAGAATTGTTACAATTCTTATATGACAAGCCCAAAAACGAGGTTTACGCCCGCCATATTCTCGCCACTCGTACGCAACAACCGGCTGAAGCAACAGACAAATATCTCCAACAGCTAAAATTACTGAGTAAAGATTGCAATTTTGGAGCTGTCGACGCAAATACTCACCGCGAAGAATATGTTAGAGATTCGTTTATTAGAGGTTTAGCAAGTTCAGAGATCAGGCAACGTCTATTAGAAAATAACAAACTAACTCTTGAAGATGCGTCAAAGCATGCAAGATTGCTTGAACTAGCTCGAATACAATCTCTCTCTTATAAAACCAATTTACAATCTGAGTACTTTATAACTGAGAATACAGAACCAGTTAACGAAGAATGTACTGCCCTTAAAACAAAACCGAAGGCGAAGTCAAAATACTACTTCTGTGGCTACGATAAACATCCACGCTTTAAATGCCCAGCTAGGTATACCACTTGTGAATCTTGTCTTAAGCGCGGGCACTATAAAGGTGTATGTCTCTCGTCTCCCAAGGAACATAATGCATCGATACTAGCTCCTTTGCCCAAAAGTTTAACTAAAGCAGCTACTACTGTTCTTGTTAATGAAACCGTCGCTAATGCACTTATTGACACTGGAAGTTCAGCGAGTTTCATTGATGACGCTTTGATAAGCAAAATGGGCATCGCACAAATTCCAAGTACAGGCGAGGTCTTAATGGCTAGCACTTCACTACGCTCACAGATTCTTGGTTATTGCCGAGTTAACCTAACTATTTCTGGTCACCTTCATAAAAACTTCAAAATATTCATTCTACCTAACTTGTGCACAGATGTCATAATCGGCCATGACGTCTTACGGTTATATTCTAGTATATCTATTGATTTTGGATGTTGGCTCACTATTCCAGCTGGATTCCACAATTTTCAAAAAAAATCATACCATTGGCTCGTGTTGAGTCTTTTCCACTTAATTCCGAAGCGATCGAAGTTTACAAGAACACAAAGAGGAAATTACCAAGTCCAGTTCAACTTCTATAAATTCTTCTTTACCGTTTACCGTAGAAACGGATGCGTCGGACTTAGCCACAGCAGCCACTTTATCTCCGTGTGGTAAATCTGTAGCGTTCTTCTCTAGGCCCCTTAACAATTGCGAAAAACATCATTCTTCTGTAGAAAAGGAGGCTTATGTAATAGTGGAAGCTGTGCGTAAATGGAGGCAATTCTTATTAGGCCGAACACTTGACTCTTATTACTGACCAAAAGTCGGTCAGATTCATGTTCGATGTAAAACGCTATGGAAAAATTAAGAACGAAGAGATATTGCGATGGAAACTGGAACTTGCATGTTTTAGTTATGACATCGTGTACCGCACTGGGAAAGAAAATGTTTCAGCTGACACGCTATCTAGAATATTTTCAGCTTCAACAACATCGGACCTCAATAAACTAAAAATGTTGCACGACTCTCTTTGTCACCCTGGAGTTACTCGATTTTATCATTGGTTACGTACCAAAAACATGCCCTATTCTATTGAAGAAGTGAGAAATGTGACATCGTCTTGCAGAATTTGTTCTGAAATAAAACCTGTTACGTGCCATTGCACTTAAACAGTGTTTTTAGGTTAAGTTTTTATGTATGGAAGTTTCGCGGCATAAATTCAAATACGCGGTGCGCGGGAATTTTAAATGGACTAGGCGGTACTTCCGTACGTCAGAGTAGTGCATTTGCGCAGTGTGCTTATCCCTAGAGGGGTACAGCAATACTAGACAAAGAGTGGGGGGGAAGTGTTTCCGTGACGCTCTAAATTGTGGCTGTTTTTGCCCGAATTTTCAAGGTGTGTGGTCGGTCAGGTATCGTAGTGTGCCTTATCTCTAGTATGTAGATTTTCCTTCTGTTTTATCTTGTTTGTCGTCCCCTATAAAACCTGATCCTGCCGCTCCCTACATATTAGATAGATAAATTTGCAGCAACCTTCGGAGAAACGAGCTCCACGACCCTGAGGTACATGCTCCGCTGGCAGATCCGGAGGAATCAACATCTTTAATCCCTCCGACATGGAGCCCTGATAGAGGCCAACTTTGGTTCAACCCCGCCGAGTTCGGATTTCCGGGTTGAGTAATACCGTGTTTAAATTGTTCACGAATATGAACTTTTGTTAATTGTTTATTTAACTTTTTATATTTCCGGTTATGGCGCAATGTAATTTGTATTGGTGACGTCATGGTGTATGGCCGCGCCCCAAATCTGTAAAAGGTTTGCGCTTTCCTCCGCTAGAGGCGTCACTCGCCTTATTCATTGCGCGATGTATCTTATGAACTTTGGTAACTGTATTACCGGCTTTTAGGAACTATCTATCACCATATAAATGTTTCACCATCTAAAGTGTAATACTTTGTTAACTGTTTTACCGACCATATAAACTTTCACCAAGGGTAGTGTAATAAACCAAGATTTTTACAGAAACGAAGGAAATTTAGTAAAAGCTATGTTGCCTTTCGAAAGACTTAATTTGGACTTCAAAGGCCCCTTAGCTTCATCCACCAAAAATCGTTATATTCTAACCGTGATAGACGAATTCTCACGATTCCCTTTTGCGTTTCCTTGCGGGGACTTGAGTTCCAACACAGTAATTAAGAAACTCAGTAAACTTTTTACTATGTTTGGAATGCCGGCTTACATTCATAGTGATCAAGGCACTAGCTTCATGCCCCTAGAATTAAAAAACTACCTTTCTTGGTACTAAGTCGCTACCAGCAGAACGACACCGTATAATCCCTGTGGAAATGGACAGACAGAGGTACAACGAAGTGATATGGAATACCGTATGCTTAGCTTTGAGGTCACGGGATTTAAATATCATCCAATGGGAACTAGTATTAGACGACGCTCTCCATTCCATGCGATCATTATTATGTACTGCAACTAATGCTACCCCACACAACGTTTCTTCACATTTCTTAGGCGAACTCCCAATGGACAATCGCTGCCTGCGTGGTTAAGCTGTCCTGGAAAAGTCTTAATGAGACGGTTCGTACGGAATAGCAAATACGACCCGTTGGTCGATGAAGTAACACTGCTTGAATGCAAACCTGATTACGCGCATGTCAGAGTTACAGATGGCAGGAATCTACGGTATCTACCAGACATCTAGCCCCTGTCGGACAAGATTCTAGTTCGGTAACTCTGGAAGACCAAAATCCTACATTACCTGTACGGAGTGCACACGAGGTAGTCCTTGATACTCAAGGAGACCGGGAAGTTACAACGGAAGATTCTGAATCACCGGCGGACATCCCTGACTCATTCGAGGAAGATGAATCTCCGATTCTGGGGAATATTACTAGAACCTCCCCCAGGAGCTGACGTCTCCCGATATCGCAAGACGACCAGTTCCTAGGTGGCGTGAATGTAGTATAATGTAGTATGCTTGCGCTACATTTGTAAAAAAATATCAAATACGTTAGGATTGTTATGGCAACTTTCAATGTCATGAGTTTTAGTTAATTTTGAATGTTCTATGCAAAGTTCTATGTTTAATAAAGCCTTATTTTCTAGAAGGTAATTAATATTACAGGCAAATCAGGTATATATGTAACTAGTCTATCTGACGATTTATTAAATGTTTTCTATTACTAACTTTACAATAGTCTTGATTTTCTCTACTTTTCTAAAAATTATTCAGCAGTAACTCGGTCAATATGGAAAATTATTTCCCTTTTTTCTACAAGTCTACATTTTGAACACCTCTTTGCTTCGCCTTTTTTTAAATAAGACACTACCTGCTCAAATTCTATTTGTTAGTTCACTTATATCTATTAAAACAAATGTAAAAATGATCAGAAAGACAATCGAGTTTTTATTATTATTTATAGTAGCGCATTGTCAAGTATTCGTTAATACGGATTCTTTTCGTAATAATGCTTCTCTACACATTTTTTACGTACAATCAGTAACTATAATTAAAAAATATTAAAGTATACTGTTAGTTTTGATACCAGGGTGGTTGGAGGTAGAAGAAAATCACTTTAACCGTTATAAATTCATTCGAATTAACTTTAGGATGACGTCAATGTAGTAATAAAACGTGGGCAACTGTATGCAAATGAATACCTAGAATTACACTTAAAGCATACTGTCATTTAAGACGATAAAGGTTGGCAATTTTGAACGGTGTTGCCACAAATTTGTTTGCAAATCCAAACATTTGTTATTCGACATCTATCATTTTGTTGCCCTGCTGGTGCTTGTTTATTTTTGTTTTTATCGTTTATGTTCTTGGATTTATTTTATAAAACATTTGAATTGTGAATACATATAATATATGTTTTTTACAATGCCTAAATTGTTGGATACGCGTGCTCAAGGAATGGTAGCTTTACTGTTACACTATTTCGAGAAAGAATGTAATAATAGTGGGTATTTTCTACCATTCTCTTCTGTAAGAGACGTAAGTAATTGTTGTATTTAAGTGTTCGATTCCACTCGAATAATTTCAAATTTGATGAGTTCAAGTAAACTAAAGTTTCATTAAATGTTGTTTGTGTTAGTGAGTCGCATCAGCATTGAATATTAGTATAGGTACTGTAAATAGCATTGGGACTAGGTCCCTTAAGGGTGAAGAGCCAACAGGCCCAAAAAAACGTCCACTCAAGAAACCTGTCATTGGTATAGATGGTTTCGACAAAGATGCAATTAGAAATGTAATCTACCAATAATTTGATGGATTTGATCAAAAAACCTGGTTTCAGAAAGTCTTCAGCTCAATAAAGAATTTGTCAAAATCTGTCGATTGTTTTTTTTAGTTTGAATTCAAAAAGTGAAAACTAAGAAGGACACCCTGTAAATTTTAAGAGTGACTATTCCCATTCCGATATGTATGGTTAACATGATCATTTATTACTTTGCCATATCTATTTGATGTTTCTTCAAAGTATTCTATACACATTTACAAAAAAATTGATATCAGTAACTTTCAATAATTACAATAAATTTAATAGGAGTGAAAGTCTATAGGTTGAACTATGACAATTTTAGCATGTTATTAACACAGCATCGACTTACATCAACGGGCTTATCTTAAAAAACATCTGTTAGCAATTCATTAACAAATATACAATTTCGTTTTTTAACGCCTTTAAGAAAATTGTCTAGACACCGAATACTAATATTTTTAATATATTAATTATACAAAATGTAAGATTTTCCTTAAGAGTTGATTAACCATAACATCAAATTTTCGTTTTGAGTACAGGTAAGAAGTATATACTTTCTCACTGACGAAAATGTATTCAAATTTACTTACAAATATTGATAAAAGTCATACCACAAACTGATAGCTAATAGATGTTTATTCTTTAGTTCCATTCCAAATAAGAATAAAGTGGATGACCTTGTACGCAAGGTGGATTTACACAGCAAGTTAATTATAATTTTTATATGTACATACAGAATAATTATTAATTCCATATTGGAGTGATTATAATTCGTGACTAGCCTAAATTAATTTCCATAACCCGTTTTTATTGGAAATTTGACAATGGCGCATTATATATATTTTAAAAACAAATTTTTAAAATTAAGATGTGTAAATCAGCATTATGTTTTAACCAATCAAATCGAAGGCTAAACCTGCTCTATACCTTTCATCGCTTTATTCTTAGCTGGAATGGACTATTGTCGATTTATCCAACTAAAAATTCACGCACTTGCCACAAAGGGACTTGGATTTATTACCTTAAAACCATCATTTATAACTCCATCAAATCTTGAGTGAAATAAGCATTATTATTGTTCTTAGAAATTCAAGTATTAAGACTACATACCGTCAAATTTCATCTTCTATATCTTTGCGCTATAAAACAAAAATTGATAACTGAAATTATTTAATAACAATTACCATTGATTAGTTATAGCTTCAAAACCAATCGACAACTGATTAGTGCATAGAAGTAATTACTATATTACATATACCGAATCGGTATACTCACGCCAACCTAGATTTCGGCAGCTTGGCCTTAGGCGGTCATGCGAGAGAATGTACTTAAGTAGATTTAGGCAAATCACTTTAAGAAGAACCCAACGTCATATGCCAGATTGCGCAGAAATGTAATAACAGTGGCGTAGTTGAGTTATTACAGTATAAACGGAAGATATGGCGTTAAATAGTAAAAAAATAAACAACCAATTAAATTATAATTTAAAATTTTTAATATAATATCGCCATATGAGTTGTGTGCATCAATATCCCTAAAAAATACTGCTATAGCAAGGTTATTTTGTAAAATCCGATAAAGCAAATGATTGAACACCATGGCCTATTTAAGTGGTTTCTATCTCATTCTAGTGTTCTGCAAACACATCTGTTGAGTAACTTATTGTTCTATTAATGTTAATTGTTATATACAAGATATTTTATATTATTTAGATGGCGGTTTAAAACTGTCCGTCTGTGTATCAAGTAAAAATAAATAGTAATGAAATCTAAAACTTTTACAAGGTAGTTTCCGATTGGTTGATCATAAAACTCTACGCCACTAAAACCTGAATACTGCCATCCCTAATTACATATAATAAACTGTTCTTAACCAATTTTTGCTTTGTGCGCATGATGACGTTGAGTTCTTCTTAAAGTGATTTGTCTATAACAACCAATCATTTGATTTTAAAACGCATGCGTGCGGATTACAAGTACTATGAATCTTTAAAGGACGAATATAATACCATACAGACTTAAGCAGAATGTAGGCAACACACAAAATAAAAAGTTGATAAATTGGTTATCCAAATCCCTCGAAAAGGTAGGATATTTGAGTATTAAAATTAAATGTATGAGGAATTCTAGTCAGATTGACAATTGTAACTTATTACTACTTCACGTTGTCTAATAAAATAA
Source organism: Platerodrilus igneus (assembly GCA_036346225.1). Taxonomy (NCBI): domain Eukaryota; kingdom Metazoa; phylum Arthropoda; class Insecta; order Coleoptera; family Lycidae; genus Platerodrilus; species Platerodrilus igneus. The sequence goes on along the minus strand of JARFIW010000507.1, from coordinate 3,226,380 downwards.
ATGTTTGCTAGGAGAGTTTTCACATTTCTTATTTTGTAAAACATTCTTCAATTACCACATACCTCTAAAATTTCCACTCTAATTTAATTAAAGAAATCGCAAAAAACTTTTACTTATAATTTGATATTTCAGATGTAGTCGATTATCAAAAATATTAAGGACACTTCGCTGGGTTGTTAGTTACAGTTATTAACATTAATAACCTCAAATATGCCAGATCTTTAGTATTGAAATAGAAACCTTTTCTTGAACGTTAATAGGGCTGTATAGGCATTCTATGAGCGATAATGAATATGGCTGGGGTTGATATTATTGTCGAAGAAAAAAAGGAAGATACTGTAGATAGACAAAGGGTAAGTTATTTACTGTTAAAGCGTTTGCTTGTTAGTTCTTTTTATGACCATCATAGCTCACGAACTCCAATGTTTTCTATAAATTTAATTCCATTGATGTAAATGGACTTCTGAGTTTTAAATAAAATTTCTGAAGTAATTTAGTTAAAGGTTTCTAAAATCAATAGGCACATTGCTCTCCTACCATACTTTTTATTAGGCATTTTGAATTTGTTATACTGAATAATTCATTCATTAATTTTTTATTGTGTTCATGGTGGTTCTGTACTATTGAATGCTTAAATTATACAGTGAAATTCGCGGTTATAACGAATTCGAAGGGGCCGCGAAAAATGGTTTGTAATAACCGAAGTTCGTTATAAGCATACAACTTATCTAAAAGTCAAACGCTACCAAAAATGAATAAACAGGAAAGGCACACGAAATACATATATGTACATACATATGAGCCCTAACAACTATGTATTGTGACAAAAAAATATACATATATAACTCACTTATTTAAAAGTTTATTTGTTTTTCTTAGAAACAGATATTTGTAAGTCTAATTACAACTTTGTTTGAAGTAAAACCTTATTTTTTAGAAGAAATAAAAATGGAACAAAACAAAATTCTATTTGTAAAAAATTTTAGTGACTTAAAACGAAGGGTGGTCTACAAATAAAATTAGCCTGGAAATTTAACTTTACTACCAATACTGTTCAGAAAGTTCCGAATGCAATGGTTATGTATTACGAGGATATCGATTACTTATTCTTAAATCGTTGCAATAAAAATGTCTAGGATTTATACATCAAGGACATCTCGGTATAGTAAAGTGCAGAGCTCGTGCAAAATCGAGTACATGATGGTTAGGATTATTTGTGATTGAAAATTTAGTACGGAATTGCTTACAATATATTGAGCATCGCCAAAATAAAAGAGAACCTTTTTCAACCGAACCATTTCCAGAACATCCATGGAACAACATTGCCGTAGATCTAATTAAATTCACAACTGTAGGTACTTTTTTACAGTAGTTTGTTTTTTGTGATATTTCGAAATTTCTAAACTTCATTCTCTAACGGAAAGTGTAATTATAGCCAAATTCAAAGAATTATTTTCTAGAATTGGTTTCCCAAAAATTGTCCACACCGGGCATGGGCCACGATTTCAAAGTGAATTTAAGCAATTTGTAAAAATGTACAGAATTTATGCTTACTAGAAGTAGTCCTTATTTCCCACAATGAAATGGGCATGTCGAGGCTGTGGTGTAAGCTGTTTAAAACCTAATAAAAAAGAGTTCGGATATAAATTTATCACTCCTAGTATATAGAACGACTCTGTTAGAAAATTGATTTAGTCCTTTGGAACTTATGTTTAACCCAAAAATTCGATCACCACTTCCAATTCTACCTAAGTTTTTAAATCAAACAATAGATACTGGTCCAATTGAAAAAGGGAACTCGCTTTAGGTGCACCAATTCAACTAATGTTAGTCTTATGAGATATAAAGCCTGATTAATGTAGTTAAACCTTAACGTTACAGAGCTCAAGTGCATATTTCAGTTTGTAACCTCTTTTTATCCTTTAATTGAATTAGTTACATAGTTACTAATATTATACGTTTTGTGGACCTTGCGTATGTGCTTAATTTTGATATTTATTTCATTTTGTTTTATTAATACTAATATAATGAGTGTTTTCTTTATTATAAAATGTATTATTTTATGAAAGATGTCCATACTTTGCTGTAGAAGCCAGTTCTTTCCGAGTTTTTACCGCTGTGTTCCTTTTTTTGTATTTTATTTTTCTCTCAGGTGATAGGTAAGGTCATCACGCTATGCAGTGGGATCATGAAGCCACTTGCTTTACTGATATAATCTTTAGCACTTAGCTCTTGTGGTTTCTTGCTTTTCCTCTTCTTCTTTTTTCTTCTTTTTAATCTTGTTTTTTTAAACTTTGATCCAAAAAAGTAATCAATAGTCTAGACTCTCGTATTCTTTAAAAAATTTAATATCTTAAGTTTACAATTGTTTCGGCCACCTAATAAAATCTAAAAAAGATAACGGCCATCATCAGAACATGGTAAAATAGTTGCTTATATGAGGAACAAGAGTTAACTGAAAAACAGAAAATTTTTTTAGAAAAATGTGAGCACTATTTAGTAGTAAACAAATTCATATTAATAATGTTACGGTATAATTCCGTGTGCCATCAGAACATTATCAATATGAATTTGTTTACTACTAAATAGCGCTTACATGTTTCTAAAAAAATTTTCTGTTTTTCTGTTAAACTCTTGTTTTCGTCATAAAAGCAACTATTGTACCCTGTTCAGATGATGGCCGATATCTTTTTAGATTTTATTGGCCGAAACAATTGTAAACTTAAGATTAATTTTTAAAAATCTTTTAAAGAATACCGAGAGTCTAGAGCCTCTATTATTACTGTTTTTTGAATGAAAATTTAAAAACAAGATTAAAAATTAACTGTGGGACATATGTTTAGTTCTATTATTTAAAAGAGTATCCCTAATCCCATTCAGGAAAAAATGGATATGTTAAAACGTATAGCCCTGAGCTGTTTTGAAGCTTTGGACTACAGCCTCCAACAGACTAAACATTTTGAAAGAATCTTTTTAATCTGCCTAGTTGTGTTTATGATTCAATATTGTTGTCATAAAATTGACCCTATTAACTTTGCCCCAGCATGTAATAAATGTAAATGATCACTTTCTATAATTATTTTGTTACAAGTCTTTTGTGGTAAAATTATAGGAAATTTTTGTTCGTATGAAAGTGCAATATGATGCAAGTCCCCAACACGCCAACAATCCTTGCGAATCTAAAAAGGGGTTTATAGATGACAATTTTGTGAATTGTTTACCCATCTACACTTTTAAAATTTCTTTAGCGAAGTGTTTACATTGTAAAATACTTACGCGAGCTCATGTAATCTTAAACTGTCCAACTTTTTATTGATTTTATTTTTACAATTAGAAGTAAAACCTATACAATAACCTATAACCCTTACCATTTTTGTAAAGTTTGAAATTATGAACAGAATTAGTTGTTCAGTATTTTGAACTGAAACACCTACCGTTCATTTACATTTCAAATGCTCCACCAGAAGGTACTACATTGACTGAAACACCTACCACACATTTGACAGCTGACAGATTCTCAAAAAGTTCATATATTTCAGAATTGTTATCCAGAACAATTTTTGCTGTTCTTAAAAACTGAGGACTTTCCCACCATGATGCATGGTTTTGGATATTTTGTGGTATAACTCCCCTGGAAACAAAATCCGTGGGGTTTTCATTAGAATTTACATACTGCCAGCAAAATTTTGTTGCAAGCTCTTGTATTAGTATAACCTTGTTTACATAAGTATTAAGCCTCCAGTAGTCGCTTTTTAACCAAGCTAACACTATTTGCGAGCCATGTAACATAATCAATATCCGTTACGAATTAATTAAGATTTATAAACACATGATTCAATCGCGAGCATGGTGGGCGTTTCCAGTAGGAGTTCAAGTATAGTGGTCAGGCCGGACACACTTTCCTTCTTGCTTTTTAATTTAAGAAATCGAACAATCAAAATGTCGAACTGCACAAGTTATTCTTTTGCAACTAAACTCGCAGTAAGGCGAGCTCAACTAAAAATCTTAGTGATTTTAAGTGCTTCGTTCATATTCCTGTACGGGGTAAGATTTTGGAGAATTAATAAAAACACGTTTTTTTAATTTCAATCCATTTTATATAGACGCTACGGACGAATAATTAGGTAGGGATAAAATTTATTTGAAAGTGATTACGCCCTTCAAGATCGTTTGCAAGAGCTTAGTATCGTTTCATTTTATCCGCTTCCTAATGGTAGTTGTTCTTAAGAATTTAATGGTGTTCTACTGCATTTTGGATGTCCGAAGTCACCGCCGTTGGAATTCACGGAGGGTAACGCATAATTTAAATAGTTCAGCACAAGATCAGTAACTAGCACTAAGAAGTAATCCAAAAGTTATTTCTGAATATAAAATTAAATTTTATTGTCCTTATATTAGCATTTGTCTTAAACGTAGTTTCTTATCTCCATAAGCACATCGGTTAGAAAAGTCAGTTCAACATCACACTGTTATTGCTCATGGTTACCACTACATGTTATCCAACTGATCGAGGTCGACGATCCTTCTACTCAATTGAATTCTAGATAACCAGGTATTTATAAAGATAATTGTAATATTTAAATGAACTTTGATTTGGTGTAATATAAAATTAATGAGTCAAAATTTGATCTGTATAAATTGTATATATTAATTGTCAATTATTAGTAAAGGGTTCTGTGTTCTTATTTGCCTGTACTATACTAATCATGTAGACTTTATGAAATTTAATAGAGTAGTTAGTTTATAAACGGAGGTAGATTTCGAATTTAATGATTTTCAGCCACTGTATAGTAGTTTAATTTGATTTATTTTCATTACTTTTTGAGTTACAGTTTGATTCCTGGAAATGTAAAAGCTAAAAGTTGTTCATATGATTATTATCGCTGATTGCTAATAAATTATTGGTTTAATTATAAAAAGGTAAGATGTACATATAGAGTTATGCAAAATTCTGTTGACTCATAGTTCAAATACTGAAATAGAAGTACTGTTTATATTGAAGTCTTATTATTTGAAAACACTTTATTCTTACTGAAGGTACAATCACATTGTTCATACCGGTTCTACAACCAAAAAACCCACCCGTAAATTTCAGACCCTGAGAAAAGTCTCATAGTTGGTTTTTTAAGGTTGCACTTACCGTCCAACGAGCAAGTTACAGCCACAAAACAAATACAAAAAAACATTTTGTATTTTGTCATTCAACACATTGAAAATTCTGCAAACCAATTTTGTTAATATTAACACACCATTTAATTCTAAGCGTGGTATGCTTAAATTATATTTTAAAGAATTAATTTTTTATTTTGAGTTAATGAGCTTCAATTCACAGTGGTATTTGCATATACTAATCGTATATAAACACAATCTCCTTGAGATCTATTGCACTTGCCTCACACAAATTTAAATTTCTACTTATTGCAATTGTGGGCATGTGTATTAATTCGTGAGAAAATGTTTCCCATTCGCACCCTGCTGCCCATAATCTTCTGCATTATAATCTTGTCCACCTTAATAACTGGCACTAAAAACCCGAACGGATCATACAATCTGGCAATAAAACTTAAAACTGTATGCTTACTGCATACAGCTGGAATTATCTTTATTTCAAACCTCATTATAAATTGTTCTGCTGTTATAGTAAATGATAGACCAAGGCCTTTTAAAACTGATCCCTGGTTTGCAAACGTATATACTTGATTAATATGTTGTTGTTGTGGAATATTTTGTAGAATATCCATATGGTTGCACGTCTATAATTATGCGACTCAAACTTAGCTGAACCCAATAATATGATGAGCTCTATTTGTGCTTGCACTAAATTTTCTTGCTTATTTGATTCAAAAAGACAGCCATCTACATATGTATTATGACACAAAATATATGATGCTATTGGGAATGCCGATTCTCTCTCGATTGCTAATTGAAATAAACAACGTACTGCTAAATGAGGACTTAGTTTAAGGCCAAAAGGTAACCCGTTCAAATTGGATAACCTAAAGTGGCTCCATGAATTCTCCCGCCAAAGAAAATTCAAAAGTTTTCTGTGGGAAGATTCTATCAAACTGTAGATTCATTTGTTTAATATTTGCAGGTACGAAATAAAAGCAAAGTGTCAAATAATTCTGATTGGCAAATTTTGCCATTGCATAAAACACTGTTCAATGAAACTCGTCTTTGTCTTGGCACTGCCATCCATAACTACCCTAAGTTTAGTTTTCAACCTATCATTGCGTATCACACAATGATGCTACAAAAAATACCAATTATTGTGGTGTAACTTGAAAATGTCAACCTTGACAAATTCTGCAAAATCATCATCTAAAAATTCTTTAACAAATTTTGAATATTCTAGGAATAAGCCTTCGTTTAATAAAAAACGTTTTTCTATATTTACAAAGCGTCTAAATGCCATTGGTGAAGAATCGCCCAAATGGAAATCCTCCAAGCTAACCTTTAAAGGTAACTGAACCTGAAACATCCTTTAATTCGTTTAAAACTACTTAAAAAACATTGCTCAGCGACCTCAAATTCCTATAATAACTCTTGATTATTTTCAATAGCAATGCCTTCCGTTTGTCAAAATGTTTCGGCAAGATTATATAAATTATCCTCAGTCCATTATGTGTGCTATTTAGCAACACTGCATGTAAATTGGCCTTACTTTTCAATTTATCTCGAATAGACAATTCTTTTGTTACAAGTAATCGAGATAAGAATTTTGCAAGTTAGGTTGATCAATATTCTAACTTAATATTTTGTGGAAGCAACATGGAAAGAAAATATCAGCTCCAAAAAGCATGTCAATTTTAGCAGACTCATAAAACGTATCTGCCAAAGGCAAATACCTTGGTAGTTTGGAATTACTTAAACTAATGTTCATTTGAGGTAAATCCACTATAATATTAGGAATTACTCCAAAAATCGTGTGAAATTTTGTAATTCCCATACCTAGAACAAACACATACATTTATCCACCTTGAATATTTAGTGGAACTATTAGAAATTCCAAAAATTTGATTGGATTGTTGTGCATGATTTGCATGTTTAACTCTAATTTTTCACTTGACTTAGTTGTAATAAATGTTTACGATCCCGAGTCCAATAATGCTCGAGCAGAAATTAACTGACCTTCTGCATTTTTTACCTACACTGAAGCTGTAGGTAACAAAACAAATTAGAAAAACCTGAATTACCAGGTGTTATTCTTTGAGTGACCACTAAATTTTCAACAGAACACTGTTGACCTTCGTGTATATTTAAACAAATACAACACGCTTTGTTTAGAATAATATATTTCTCTTTCTTGCAGCTTAGCGTCCTTGAAACATTTTCACCTAAAATTTGATGGACTCCACTTTTACAAAATTGACAATTTGTCAAATTAGAATGTACCTTTATATCACCCTTCTCAGTCTTTGATTTAAATAATTTGTTAGAATTGGAACCAACTGTGGTTGCATTTGCCACGGGTTTAAAATTATTTTGTTTTCCAAAAGTTTTATTATTATTATTAAGGTTTTTAGCACATGACTTACTTAATTCGGAATTTAAAGCCTGCTTATCCAAAAATTCTAGAAGCTCTTCTAAATTAGCTCTTTAATTTAATTTGCTATTATTTTGATAAAACGATATTGCATCCCAAGGGGATTCCCCTAAATTTTTTAAATATGCTACAGTTTGTCTAATCCTAACTACAAATTCCTGTAACATCCCAGCATCACTGCAGTTGGAAATAGATAATTGCATCAAATCTTTTACATGACGATCAATAATTAAATAATCAACATTGTATCTTTTTTGCAAAAAGCTTACTGCAGTTTCATATATGAATTATTTTCCAGAGGTAAAGCTGAAATTAAACGCAACTGCTCATCCCGTAACTGCTTTCTCAAATATAATAATTTCTCGATGTTTTCCAAATTTGGATTTTTATCAATTAACGTCAAAACGATCAAAAAAATGGTTTAAAACCTCTAATTTACCGTTAAATATGGGTAACTGCAAAGCTTCTAATTTAATATTACTTTTAGTTAAATTGCATTGTCTTTTAGCTAAATTACTACCTACCTTCGCGATCTTCCTCAGACAACTTGCTCATTTATTATTCTTCCCAACTTATAATATTCTAAGCAACACCTTTTACTCCTTGCTTTTAGAATACGTTTGATTAAAAGTTTATACCCAAATCTTGTAGCCTTAATACTTGCTATATAACAACTAGTTTGAAGTTAGTGTATATAAATCAATTTAATACACACTAAATGTAGTTTTCATACCGTCAAATATCCAAGTGTAGTAATACAATAAGTTTTATATCTGTCCTGTCAACTTGACTTAAAATATCAAACTCATATCTCATTACTGGCACTAACAGGAGACGTTTTAAATATGTTTGACTACAAATTACTTCTTTCCACTGATATGGCCATTGAGGAATTAACCAGTAAATTCTATTTGATGTGGATCGATATAACCATAAAGGAATTAACAGGAATTAATGCACTTTGTCGCTTCCAATATTACTTACGACTGTTTTTTTTCCATTTGTGTGTGTGTATGCACTCGTGCGTGCGTGCGTGCATGTGTGCGTGTGTGTGTGGATGCATGTGTATGTGTGGGTGTGTGCATGCGTGTGTGCATGCGTGCATGCTTGCGTGTGTGTGTGTGTCTGTATGTATGTATGTGTATGTGAATGTGTATGTGTGCATGCTAAAACAAAACTATTTACAGATATGTAATAATGAACTACATATCCAGAATTTCGAATAACCATTTAAAAATATGGGAAACACAATTTAAATTCAACACAGAAGCATGCTCTCCATAGGCATATGTTTACTATATTTCTAGAATTGTTATTTAAAGTAAAAAAACTTGAATAAAAATGAAGTGGACTGTATTTGGTAATGAATTAAATAAATAATGATTACTGCAATAAGTTCTAGTAACCTACTGAAATTGTAAAGTATACATAATACAAATCGGCAGTGAAAAATTTATAAAAACTTAAATTCAATTGACATTAGTTAATTAACCGACATTGCACAGGTATGTCTACTTAAAAGTACTCAAAAAAGTTTGTTGCTTATTGCTACCAATTCTGATTATTGCGGAATTATTATGGTGTTCTTATAACATTTATTAAAGACACTGGAGAGGTTTCTCATATTTCTGTTATATTTTCTTTACAGGTTTGTCCATTTTTACTGCGTGTATTTGTTTCATCAAACCATCACCACAAGTTAATGGATTATGCCAAAGGCAATGTTCCTCAAAATGAACTACAAATATACACCTGGAGGGATGCTACCTTAAATGAACTTGCACATTTGGTTAAAGAAGTTAACCCTGAAACTAGACGTAAAGGAACTAAGTTTTCTTTTGCACTTGTTTATCCAGATCCAAGATCTCCACAATATCGCATGAGAGAAATAGGAGGCACAATTTCAGGGCAGAAAGGAATAGAGGATTTGAAAACATTAGCACAGGCCAGACTCTCCATTGGTGATTATATGGATATAGCAATTACACCACCCGATACCTGGAATCCAGGATTACAGAGAACTTATCCACCACCTCGTAGCATGCCATATAATAACAATCATAGACCAACAAGACTCTACTGAAAAGTTCTTTAAATAATTTTGAGCATTATATAGCTTTTATATTTAAAAAAGATTTGTACTTTATTCATAAGCTGATTAATTAAATACAGTGAACTGTAGTATAGAATTCCACAAAATAGGTTAATAAAAAATTTGTACCTTTTTACTTATTGCATGTTTTAATTGGTAGTGTATAGAATAGCAGGATTTGTATACTGCTGTTGTATACTATATAGTAAACAAATGCAACCTTTTATGTTTTTATGCATCACCGATATCATCAAACTCAAGACTGCAACCAAAGTAAATTAGTTGCACAGTAATAACCTAGAAAGTGCCTCTAAGAATATAACCTGTTAAAACACTTTATGGTAATTAAAAACTTGTTATTTGCTGTAGGTGACAGATCCACCGCTGATTATGGAATCGTCAGTGTTGATTATATTGTTTTGAATGTTATAGTGGCTGCTTATGTAATCATATACATTTAAATAATGTTATTTTTGTTAACCTTGTTTACTGAAGCGTGTTCATGGTGTGGGATACTTACTATTGTTATTGTTGGATTGCACACGACCTTGAGCACCGAGTAGGAAGTTAAATATTTATGCATAAAGGGGAACGTTTAACAGGTCTTGGGAATTAAATCTACTGACGGAGATATATAAAATTTCAGTTGACCTTCATTAAATTGCTGTAAACATAAAAGTTGGCCCTTTAAAGAGGGCAACTGTGGTCAGTTGTATCTGCTACGATGGGATTTGTTTTATTTGTGGCATATTATGCATTGGAACTCTGAGTTTCTTTGAATTGATCCCGGTAATGTAATTACTTGGAATATGAATAATGGATGTATATTATGTGAGTTGAGGTTTCTTATAGAGTTCGAGGAAATCGTGCATATTTTAAATACAATTGTTTGTTCTCCTTTAGAAAGTTGTATGTGGTATAATATTGGATAGGTTGTAATTACCTGAAAATATTATAAAAGGAAAAATAGAACTGAAGAGATTTATAGCTCCAACAAGTCAGCATTTTCTATGAAATTTTGTAAGTGAATTAATTGCTTGCTAACATGATAAAAAACGACAAAAAATTACGATCTCACAGAATTGCACGTGTTAGGTTCTCTTACAATGTTTTCAGTATTTTATTTTAAAATGTCAAGTCATTTATAAATCTTTCTAAAATACATGCCAAGTTGACTTTCTAATTGATTTCCTCAAGTCAAATTGTCCATGAAAATTTGCTGCCGAATTCAGGCATTGCGATTTTTCTCGCGTAATTTCCACAACCTGACTGTCCAAAAATAATTTTATCCGTAAAAAGTTTCCCATTTGTGCCTACTCTACTGCTGATTAATAAATACACTCCTATAATACAAACTAAGCATGTCTAGAGCTTCAACTAATATTAGTATGCATTTTGAAATTTTGTGAATGCGGTAATTGCTTATTAAGTTATGATAAAAACCAGTATTCAAAAAATCTGTTTTGCTAAAGTTGCAATGTTGTTTGATAGTACCTCACTCCTCATCAATAATTTTAGAAATGAGATCTAATGGAATATTCGTAAATAAAGAAACAACGTCTAAGGAAATAACTACATAGCCGCCTGGGAGTTGAGAGTTATTGAATTGTTCGGCAAAACTGAACGAGTCCTTGATATATTAATTTTTTCTCCTTAATGATATTGTCAAAATGTTTGCTATGAATGCTGATAATTTGTATGTGGGGGCGCCTCTAGATGCTACCATCGGACGCAGAGGTGTATCTATTTTAGGTAGGCCATACCATGTGAGCGCTACAGAATTGTTACACAATAAGTTTTTTGTAATTTGTCTATCAATTGTGTTAGAGTTATTGAGATATTTTATACAATCCGTTAATCTTTTTTTGCGTAGTGAATGTTGGGTCGCCTTTCAATTTCGAATACGTGGTAGAATCGTTTATAATACTGTACGCTTTATTTATGTAATCATTTTTATTGATGGCCTCGATTACTTTGCCTTTATCAGCATTTGTGATATATACATCCGGGTAATTTCTTAGAAATTGTTTCGTGTGATCGTAGCTTGCGCTATCAAAACATTCGAACTTACTAGTTGATTGTAAATAGTTCGTTATTAAATTTATAACTTTGGCTCTTATGACATCTTTTTTGTGTTGAGGAGAATATCGAATTAGTAATTCTGTTTTCGCTAATAACTTTCCAATGTATATTTTATTTGGTGAAATCAGTAAACTAAATTTTGGATCTAGTAATAAAAAATCTCTTACCTCAATTGGTATGTGTATATCAGGTAAATTGATAAGCCATTTGATATTGTCTTTAAAGAGTGTGATTAATAGATTATTTACAAAAATAAAAGACTTCTTTCGCTACTACGATCGAACATCGTATAGTCCATCCCATGCAAAAAGTGCGAAGGTACTTATGTAGGGCAAACTTCACAATGGCTTTAATCTAGAATTACTCAACACAAAAGTGATGCAAGAGTAAGAAAAAATGCATGTGCTTTATCTCGTCACGCGAATAATACAACCCACAAGATAGGTTATCAAAATGTAAAAATTTTGGAAACAGAAGGAAATTATAAGAGCAGATTATTTTTGGAAATGGTGCACATTGCTAGCGACCCAAATTGCATGAATGACAAAACTTATGTAAACAATCTCAGCAATATTTATTCGTAACCCCTGAGTTTTCAAAAATCACATCAAATTATCAATAAATTCATGAGCTGCTAAATCTGTATCATCAGAACATTTAGTTTAATTATTATCGACAGTTTATCTGGCTTTCATACGATAGTCTATAAGCAGCTGTTGATGAGTATACTTCTGACCATGAGCGTTCAGTCGGACCGTTTATTGTAGTGTAGTTTTTAGTTTTTAACTTCAATGTGTAAACTTTTTTAAAAGTTCAATGTTTAGTATTTTTGAAACAACAGATTATTATTATTATAAAGCGTATTGTGCTTAGACAATGATTCATGAGCAAATTATTTATTTATATGGTCATCATCATTAGGTCTTTAGTCCTAGAACTGGTTGGACGCGTACATCCATTGTTTTCTATTCTGCGCTAACCTACACATATCCCTGAAATTCGCACAGCCCACATCTTTCACTATCTGTGTGCAAAAGTCTAATATAGGTCTACCTCTATCTCTCTTTTTTCCTTTCTTTGCTTCTAATATATTACGCACTATTCCCTCATGCCTTAGTATGTGTCATATCATCCTATCTCTCCTATTTTTTACTGTTTTCCACATATTTCTTTCTTCTACCATTTCAGGGAACCTCTTTTTTTTAAAACTTTAACTGTCTATGACATCTTCATTATAAGTTTGTAGCTTCACATTTCCAAGGCTTCTACCTTTTTTCAGTCTGCTTCTCCTACTGTCCGCGTTTCACAGCCGTACAGTGCTGTGCTCCACATATGCTTTCAGCAATCTTTTCATTGTTTCTATGTTTGTAGTCTTTGAACATAGTAGCAGCACGGTTTTGTGCTAATCGTTGCTATATCTTTTGCACTCTTCCCATTTTGTGTTATTTGACTTCCTAGGTAGCAGAAATCATGTAAGTTCTTCTTTCTTATTTGTATTTTAATTTTTGACTTATTTACTCCTTCTTTACATACTAATACTTTAGTTTTATTTTTGTTAATTTTCATACTGTATCTCTCTGTTAGAACTGTTTTTATTTCATTAGAAGCTGCTTCTAACTCTTCCTTGCTAGATGCTACTACCGCTGTCATCTGCAAATCTAAGCATATGAATCGTTTGTCTTTGCATATGTAGTGTTTCAATTAATTTGGTGGGGTGTATTCTTATGGATTTTTGAAAGAAGGCACAAATATTTTCAATTTAATCTTACGCAGTTATTTATTTCTACAAACGCTTACCTTTACGAATACAAATGAATGTTCAGAAATACATTTAATCTTCATGACGTCATGGATACTCGCAAATACTTAAGGTTAACTACGAAATCTAGAAAAATACGGTTAAATCAATTAAATCTAAAAATCTACACATATATAAATCGATACACACAGTACGGCATCATCATGAGTTTCCTACAGTTTTGTTTGGAAGGTGGCGTTTCAGAGGAGTGTATAAAACTTGTTATCTTCTTTTACACCATTTAAGTTGACCCAGCATATTGATTTTTATTAATATCGGTTTTATTAATCAGCATTAATACTTTTTAACATGTTGACTTGATCAGTCTATCGTGCCAAGTTCTCGTTAACCAGGAACGTTTTCTCCTTCCCCCTCAACACTCGTGCATCTCCGAGCTTACAAAAATACATCATCACACTTCTGTACCGTCAAACTTAAATTTCAAAGACGCTATGCATTACATGCATTTGCAACCACTACACATAATATTTCCAAGTGTTTTTCTGCATTTGACAGTATTCATTGCATCATTGATATACCAGTTAAAAATTAACAGAATAGGGCACATCCCTGTTTCACCCCTTTCCTAATATTTACTTGTTTACGTTCCTGCTCTAATTCTATGACCACTGTTTGCTCTTTGTATAAACTATGTATTGTTTATATATCCCTATAACTCATTTCAATTTTTTTGTGTATTTCGCATATTTTCTCAAAGTTTACATTGTCAAATGCTTTTTCCAGATCTACAAACCCTATATAAACGCCATCTCCTTTTTCTATTGTTTTTTCCATTAACACCCTTAAAGCTAAAATCGCCTCCAGTGTTCCCCTGTTTTGTCTAAACCCAAATTGATCTTTTAGTATTTTTTCAGTCTGCTGTTCCATCCGTTTGTACAATACTAGTTAATATTTTTGACGTGTGTGCTGTCAAACTTTTTGTTCAAAAGTTTCACATCTATCCGCACTGTTCTTTCTTAGTATAGTGACTATGGTATTACGTTTCAAATCTTTGGGTATCTCACCTGTCTCATACATATAACTTACAAGTCGGAATATGTTCTGTTATTGCTTGTCCAGCAGCTTTTAAAGCTTCTGCATGCATCTTATCTATACCCGGTGCCTTATTATTTTCATTTAATACTAACTCAAACTCATCTCTAAGTATAGTATATCCCGTCATCCTTTTCAATGTCAGGTTCCTGTTCTAACACTTCTAGTTTCTGTCCTGCACATAAATTCCCTATATATTCTTACCATCTAACCACCTTCTGTACATCTTCTATAATGATGTTTCCTTCCACAGCCTTTATATTTTTGCTATACAGTTTTATATTCCTAAAATTCGTTCTATTTGGTTTGTATGTTTTGTCTGTTTTTCCTATTTCCATTTTAGTTTGTACCTCTTTGCACTTTTCATCAATCGATTGTTCTTTAGCTTTCCTGCATTTGTGAATAATTTCCCGTTTTATGGCTTTGTATCTTTGTTTACCTACTTCATCTGATCTGTTTTTGTATTATCGCTTCTTCTATTATATTTAGAATATTTTTTGTTACCCATTCTGTTTCTACTTCTTTAGTATAAGAGATTTTCTCGATGTCTTTCAGGACTTTGTTTGATTTTTTTTGTTAAATTATTTTTAGATATCTTTATCTTTTAGTTTTTAAAGTCGGTGCCTTTTTCTTTAGCTTTCCTGCATTTGTGAATAATTTCCCGTTTTATGGCTTTGTATCTTTGTTTACCTACTTCATCTGATCTGTTTTTGTATTATCGCTTCTTCTATTATATTTAGAATATTTTTTGTTACCCATTCTGTTTCTACTTCTTTAGTATAAGAGATTTTCTCGATGTCTTTCAGGACTTTGTTTGATTTTTTTTGTTAAATTATTTTTAGATATCTTTATCTTTTAGTTTTTAAAGTCGGTGCCTTTTTTCGTTCCTTTTTCAAATTTTTAAATTTAAGCATGGTTTGCATAATTATTATGTTGTGGTTTCTGGTAGCTTCTAGAATCTTTTACTTGATTCCTAAACCATTGTTGAACAAGAATATAATCTATTTGATAGCTCCCTATGTCTCCTGGCATCTTCCACGTGTATAATCTTCTAGCATCATTTTGAAATAACGTGTTTGTGATGGTTAAATTGTTTTTGTTGCAAAATTCTACCAGGCTATTTCCCCTGTCATTTCTCGTTCGTCAACCAAATAAACCTACTACCGCGCCTTCCCTGCCCACACCTACCACTACATTAAAATCTCCCATAATTATTAAATGTTTATGTCTTTTACGAATCTTGGAATGTCATCGATATCTTTGTAGATCACTTTCTTCTCTTCCTCACTGTAGCTAGAAGGGAGCATGCATACTTGTATTATTACTGTATTTACTGGTTTAGATTCTAATTTATCTATAAGTACACTTCCGTTCTTTTGTAAGTAGTTTTCTATGCAGTGTCCTATCTTGTTCTACATGTCTATCCTTACACCTAAATTTTCTTCCTCTGATCCTGTATGAATTACTCTAAAGTCTTTGCTCCAAATATCCCCCATCTCCTGCCACTGAACTTTGTTAATCCCTACTATGTCCAATGCTAACCTAGCCATTTCAATTTTCCGATTCTCTAGCTTACCTACTTGCTTCATGGTTTTGACATTCCACGCTCCCGACTCGTAAAATGTTCCCTGCTCTTTTTTTAAATTTGTCGATCACATCCTATGAAGTAGTCCCCTCCTGGAGATCCAAATGGGGGACTGTTTTAACTCTGGAATCTTTTACTCCAGAGGATGCCGTCACTTTAAAACATTTTCGATACGCTGTGTACTTGGGAGTTAATGTGGTGGTTTCCCGCTGCCTTCCACATTGCAGTAGTGTTTCTTAGAGTGTCATACCGACCCCTACGGTCTCTGCCACTGTAAGTACCGGAAAGATGCCCTTTTCCGGGGACCTGTATTAGTCTGGCTCCTCACTAAAGACTCTATAGTTTGACTTTTGACTCACTGAAACACGCAAACCATTCTACCCATTCTAGTATTTTAGAACTTTTTCAAGGTGCAGGTCCGTTCAGAATCGATGTACTAGGTTATCATAAAGTAAGGGATATATTTTAAATCATTACAACTTTTTAATAAATTAAGTTAGTAACATAAAATAAACGAAATCTAGTTGCTTAATGAATGGATTTTACCGTATCTATGAGAAACAAAAGCGTTGTCATAACAATTGTTGACACTAGTGTCAAAACGAAATTATTCAATTTGAAGTTTTATTTTGAAATTAAAACTCAAGTAAACGTTGAGTTCAAACGACTCAACTGTAATAAGATGGATTTACAAACAAGAATTGGTTTAGTTCAGTGCTATTATGAATCCGGCAGAAATTACACCGCTGGATTACGAAGATTTCGCACGAGAATGGGTTTGAGAGCGGGATTCTGTCAAATGAAAGCGCACGCAATTTGATACAAAAATTTGAAAGAACAGGGTCTGTAACTGACTTACCAAGATCAGGAAGACCAATAATTAGTGATGTCCAAGTTGCAGAGGTTCTTCATGAAAATCAAGACATAGCCAGAAGCAATTCACTCGCAATCAGCAGTGCAAATGCGATATCCAAGCGATTGCAAATGCCGTATACCACGGTTTGGAAAATTTTACGCAAAATTCTAAACATGTATCCATGTAAACTGAAAATGCTGTTTGAATTAAAGGACGCAGATTTGGATACTAGGTACGATTTTTCTTTGCGAGTAATGGCTCAGGTGGAAATTGAACCCGAATGGTTATCCCGTATTTTATGGACAGATGAGACACATTTTACTCTGAATGGTGGAGTCAATACTCAAAACTGTAGAATCTGGTCTGCAGAAAATCCGCAACAAATCGTTCAAAAAGGTCTTCATGACAAGAAAGTCACCGTTTGGTGCGGTTTTACAGCTGATTTTATTATTGGTCCGTATTTCTACGAGGAAATGCAGAATGGACAAGCCGTATCTGTAACTGTAAATGGTGAACGATACTTGCAAATGTTACAAAATTATGTTATTCCACAGCTGCAAAACGAGCACTACGGAATTGAAAACATCATTTTATGCAGGATGGAGCACCCCGCACTTATTTTCGACCAGTCAAAGAATTGTTAACCAACGTTTTTCAAGATCGCGTGTTAAGCAGACATTTCGTAAATTCATGGCCACCAAGATCACCTGATCTAAACCCAGCGGATTACTGGCTGTGGGGTTATTTAAAAGTTTAGTGTTTAGAAGACGACCAACTACGCTACAAGAATTAAAAGACAGTATTACGGAGCAAATTGGTACAATTCAACCAGAAATGTTACGAAATGCTGTGTACAATTTGGAGGTAAGGATGGTGATCTTACAACAACAAAATGGAGGTCATATTGAGCAATTGCCGTAACCTGTTTTGGGCATACTAAATCCCATTTCATAAGCAATTAGATTTCATTTATTTCTTGTTATTAACTTAATTTGTTAAAAAGTTATCAGAATTTAAAATATATCCCTTACTTTATGATAACCTTATATATGGTAAAAAGAGAAAATTCTAAGGAGGAACAGTCATATAGTGATATAAGAATTAAAGTTATATTGCAAGCAAAGTTATTCATATTGACGTACCAGTTGTTGCTCAGCACAAACTGAACTTGGATGATGTTGCTGCTGAAAATGATGATGTACCAGCAAAACAATAAACCATTTCTAAAGCAGGCAACTATCAACAAACTCAAGAAATATTAAAGTAAAGCATATCATTTTAAGTTTAGATATCTAATAGAGTAAATTAAGGTATTTTAAAAAAATTTATTAAATATTTTTGTAGAACAAATTTACTAAATTATAACAAAATTGTTGTTTCTATATCATACAAATAAAGCTTACTTAAATTGACCTAATTTTGCAATGGAACTTTATATACAGGTTTTTTCAAATAAACGGGAGGACGATTTGGAATATTTGGTTGTGATAGTGCTTCTTCGGGTGGAAGTTCTTCTTCTGTTTTATCACATTTATTTCCAGCTTCATAATTATACTCTCTCTTTGTACCTTCGGGGTCAATGTATCCATATTTACCTCTAATAATACAATCGGTTCCTATAGTTTCTTCTTTAAAACTGCCATCTTCATTTTCATAGCCCCATGTAATACTTCCATCTTCATTATCTGTTCTATACTTTCTTAGGATTTGTACTGGTGGCTTGCGATTCTTGTTGCGCCGATTGTCATCAGTAGGAACGTTTTCAGGTGGAGGTTGCCTTTGTTGTGGTTTAATAGTTTGTCTAATTGGCTGAGGAGGAACACGTCGTGTCTGAAATTGTAAAAAGCTATTACTACATAGACAAATCAATCAAAGTTAATTAAATTAAATAGATCCTGGCTTAAGGAAGCATGATCCAGCTCCATAAAAAGTAGTTTTCAAGCCTGTGTAAAAAGTGGATTCATTAAGAGAGCACTCATGAATGCACAATGGAAGAAACTTAGGAAATTGTGCGAGTTAAGCAAGTTTTTATAAGTTTTTGAATGAAGTGAACAAACCCACTAGTAGTGAAAGAATCTAATAAAAGTAGAATAGGGCGAATGATTATAAAAATATGCCAATATGTAGGTGTTATGATAAAGTCTGTGTTAAAGTAAGCACTAACTTCTACTTTGTTAAATATAGAAACCTTTGCCACCTTTTACTTGTTTGTTTCTTTTAACCCGTTTTTCTGTGGAAGTTTTATAGAGAGCAATAAAGACAACTGCTCATGGATAGCAATAGCAACAAGACATTTGTTTCGATGATAACACGATTTAGTTTTTTGCTCCTACATAAACTAAAAAAAGAACCTAATTCAGCCTTAAAGAAGAGAAATACGATTGAAGTATGTGTTAATAAATAAATTAATTAATCTCTACGTGCATTTCATTAATTAGTATTTCTATTCCTAGGTGGTCTCCATTAATACTTTTATAATTGTCGCTTGTAAACTAGAAAGTATTTATGGTTAAAAATTACCAACCATTAAATATTAAATGTGTTAACAAAGGTGTAGTTTAGTAAAAAGGATGTAGTGTTTTAATTGTTCTTGTAAAAGGAAAACAAGACTACAAATAGTAACTTTATTGACCGAGAAATTAGATATGTTTTGCTTAGGTATTTACAAGCATATTTGCACAAGGTACTTTCTCTAGTTACTATTTCCTAAACTGGTTTTGTATGGTTTATTTCAGTTGCAGTAAGTTTACACAACTTCAAGCCAGCTTCTCTAATATGAATTTGTCTATTTCATGAAGTTCACAAGAGGCGAAGCAAATAAAAACAATTGTTCATTAAGAGCATCGATCGAACAACAATTTATCTTAACAGATATGCTAATTAACAACAAAGTACATAAATGCTGTATATGGAATCAATTTTCAAAATTTTATTATGCCCAAGCTATTGCCAGAGAAACAAATAATGATGAGATCTTAAAGCAAGACTAAGCATTATTTTAAGAACCAAACTATGGAATCAATTTATATACTTAATGGAAATTGTATTTTTAAGAATAATTGCATTGTTATTTACAAGACTCTCCACATACTTAAAGAACTTCGTTCAGTCATATCGGCATTACAAAAATTAAATAACTTGCATGTCGATATGTTTATTGGAAAACGATTAATAAAGACATTGAGAGATTAGTAAAATTTTGTGAACACTATACTATGATCAAAAACAATCCTCCTTTAATTCTTTATATCTGTGAATTGAACCTGAATCTAACTGGAAGAGAGCACATTGATTATGCTGGACTTTATAACTATTACAACTTTTCAGTATAAATTAATGGGAAATCAAAATGGGCAGAATTTAAAATTCTTTCGTCAGTTTCTCTACAAAAATTATATCATATTTTCAGAAAATACAAAAATAGAATTAACAATACGTCAAGCAACAACCTTGCAACTAGCAGTTACTAACGACAGTGTTACGTATGGTACACTTTTCTTTTTTTATACAACACTACCTATTATGGATTTTAATAAAATATTTAAAAAAGCTCAATTCAAGATTGCTTTTAACATTATAAATAAGATTAAAGAAATGTTAGGGAACCTAAAGGACAAGGTTGATAAATTGCAAAAGTGGAAATTTTTAAGATTAGTTCCTTAATTTTAAATATAGTATACATGTAAGATCTCAAACTGCCAATTACAATTTTTACATAGGCTTTTTAATTGGTTGGCGTTTAGGAAATTATCCACATTGTGATTGCGTTTTTGACACTAGTCACCCTTAAATTGGAAAATATCAAACTATTTCAGTGGCGATGTATTTTTCTTAAATGCTTATGGATCAACTGAAATAGTTAAACAAAAAGACGACTATAAATACTGATAAAAGGCTCATTGTTTCGTTTTGTTTGCTTTTACTATTGATGTTAAAACTAATAAGAAAGCAAATTTCGTTTTTGTTCTACCCTTGCATATAACGCTTTGCGATATTTAAGCATATATTCGTCAATAGATAAAAATTTATCAATTTTAGCGGGTTTAGGAGCTATAGTAAGAAAAATACCCTTAAAAAATTCATAGAAACTTGGGTAATTTACAGTTAGAAAGGGTATATTTTATTATAATATTTAAACTAGAACAAGCAAATGCATCAAGAAGTACTTAGTACATTTTTATGTAAACAGCATCATGATAGGGTTTTTACATTCATAATAATCAATTAGAAAAGTTCCGATAAAAATCAGGGACATTATTGTCCACAATAATATTGTTTCGAATGTGAGTTCAAAAATTCTCACCTATAAACGTCAAAAAGTTTTATGCGAAAGACCTGCTTTCGACTTTAACTGTAACGCCTGAGAATAATGACTGTTACATTGAACGTACACTAAGAAAGCTTTAGATGTATATTGTGCATGAACGGAATGCGGATTTTAATGAAGGACGGGAGATTAAAATCGAATGAAATTAATACCCCTCTAACTTTATATTACCCTTCGCATGGAATGCTGCGTCATATGTTTGCTGCATTGTATGTCTGTACTCAGGAGAAATCTGAAAATGCCAGGATGAGATTTCCTTTTATACTGCTACTACAAGTTTTGGTATAATGGTTAGTCAAACTTTCCACAATAGTAGTTTAGGGGTAGGTTAAATCATAGGGGTTGTAGAATAAACAAAAACAACTTCCAGTTTAAGAAAAGCACATAATTTCAGATATTATAAGAGTAAATCGGTCACTATACATATTGTTAATTGAGAGCACACTGTATATAAAATACATAGGATTAAATGTATGAGAAATAGAAATATCCAAGAGTAGTTTACAAGTTAAGATAAGATTCGAAAACGCAACAAAATGCATCAAAATTAAATCAACGAGAAACCTATATGAATTGGCATTACAAATATTTAACAATTGCGTTAAAAATATCATCGTACGCGCAATCTAAATTATGCATTATTAGAAAATCGTACGTGACAGGAAGAATTTACATTTGTTCCAAAATCCAATATTATGTAGAAATAAACAACCACCAGATTATTCAGTTTAGATAATAATAAATAACAAACATTTGAATACGTGACTTAATAAAAGGAAATTGTTGGAATTTCTCAAATAATACCGTGATATGTGAGAGTATTACGTGACGAGCCAGGCATGCATTTGAATATTTGAACTAAATAATTGGTGAAAATCCCGAAGTATACAAGATAAAGGTAAAAGTGTCGTCCCAGCACGTGAATGAACCAATGAAAAGCAGGTGAAGGTAAGGCTTTAAAAACGACAAGGATGAAGCGACGAGTTAGTATACATTCAAACTGGGCTACGACTATGTTCGAAAATACTAATTATTTTACGTAACCAGTGAAACAAAAATTAAAGTGAAACCATTTTGAAAAGTGTACGAATTTGTGCAACGAATAAGCCGATCTATTATAGATGTAGGTAATAATGACTTAATTACAAATCCACTTCTAGCATTAATAAAACAGGGCTTTTAACACTGATATTTAAATTGGATTTTAATACTGGTATTTAAATTGGATTTTAAATTATTTTAATACCGATATGGAAAATGTTTTAATACCGAGATTGAAATTGTCTTAAATACCTACATTTAAATGGGATTTTAATATCTACATCGAAGTTGTTCTCATACCAATATTTAAAATTGGATTGTAATACCTACATGTAATTTGGATCTGGATTGTAATTTTGGTTTTGATGTCGATTTTTAAATTTGACTTTCAATTTGGACATATTCAGACTTGGCACGAAACAACTCATGGGGATGCAGATCACAGGCTAGGAAGGAACTACAGAACCATTCCAGATTAGCAATCTTGATACAATTTATTATTGAAAACTGTTTTTAATTTAATATTTATCATTTTGTATCTGTAAGAGTCAACAAAACATAGTGGGTTCATTTAACAATTTATGACAAAAGGAATATGTATCTTGGAACATTCAAAGGTCCCTAAAAATAAGTAAAAAGATAGTTTTGCTGGCTTCAAATATCATAAATCTGGTATATGTAAGTATTCTGAAAAGGGGAAAACTTTGAGAGTTGTAAATATTTAATCATTATATTGTGTATTGTAGAATTGCTTTATTTAATTAAATAAGCTAGCCGGGGCAAAAACCATAACTTAACATTCCACATCATAGGTGCTTGATTATTAGAGGTAAATTTCACAACAAAATTTATGACGGCCCAACGCTGGGATTAATATCACAGCATTTTATGACATACCCAATCGTGGGGCCTAATGTAAAAGGGGATATCACAGCATTTTATGACATCCATCGTAGGGGCTCGTTGATCCTAATAATAATATCACAACAATATTAATGGGTTTGAGGTCAGCTGTAGGTAAGTAAATTAAATTTGAAAATTTAGGTCTTAAAAGAGTTTACTTTCCTACAGCTGACCTCAAACCCATTAATAATATATCGTATTTTTGCAAGGTCATTATCTCTAAACTGTGTGTTATATATATATATATATATATATATATATATATATATATATATATTTTTAAGGACAGACGCTTCGAGTTTTGCAATAGGGGCTGAGTTGGTGCAGGTTCAAGAAGGAGAGAAGTGCCAATTTGTTTTATTTCGAGGGCTCTGAAAGACTGCGAGACTAGGTATTCGACAGCGGAAAAGAGATGCTGGCAATCGTATATGCTGTGAAGAAGTTAAGATTTTATTTATTGGGTAATAAATTTCTGGTTGAATCGGATAACACAGTGGTCACGTTTCTGAAGAAGAAAGAGTTTTGAACAGTCGATTGTATAGATGGGCGTTAGTATTGCATGAATATGATTTTGAGATTAGACATAAACCTGGTAAAGAAAATGTTACGGCTGATTTCTTTAGTAGGAAGGATGAAGGGTTGCTAACGGATAGTAGGAATGGATTTTGATTGCATTGCAAGTGTTTGAAGATCTGGGAAGATGGTCGAATGCCAGATTTCATCGGATGCAAGCACACGAAGAAATAAGGGTGATCAGAGAAAATTATTCAGAGAGAATTTAGAACAAGACAGAGGTTTTTATATGGTCGAGGAGTTTTGGTGAAAAGGTTATGGGATGATGAATTATTAGTGTTAACGACACAGGTAGCCGTTGAGCTGATCCAGGAAATTCATACTTCGTTTGGTCATATAGGGATTCGTAAGACGTTCTTGATATTTAGGAAGCTTTCTATGCACGAAACGATAGAAAATTGGTGAAAAATTGCATAAATCTGTGTGAGACGTGTTTGTTAGGAAAGGATAAGAATGTGGTGTTGCAGAATCAAGTTAGATGTATAAGAGCGGAAGGTCCATTAGATATTGTGGCAATGGATTACTTGAGTAATTTGATACCGGTAGGAACGGATATCAGCATATTTTAGTTGTAGTTGATATTTTTACAAAGTTTGTGCAGCTTTATCCAGCGAGGAGATGTAATTCTAGGCATGTATTGAGTTCTGTAAGAAAGTTTGTAGAACGAATAGGTAAGATGAATAGGGTATTGTTGGACAATGCAACGTATTTTCGTAATCGAAGGGTTGAAAGTAAATTAAGGAAGGATGGAATAAAGATGACATTCTGTAGTATCAGACATCCTCAAGGAAATCCGTGTGAAAGATATATTCGAGAAGTAATAAAGTTTTTGAGGTTAATAACGCAGGAACAACATGATCGGTGGGTAAGGTATTTACCGCAAATAGAAGAATATATTAATTTTGTACCAAGTTCAGTGACAGGAATGTGTCCTGTGACATTGATGAAGAAGGTGATTCCAGCAAGACCGTGGAGAGCTGAACAAAAGTGGAGGATATAACGGAGTTGTTGCATAAAGCCAAACAACAAGTCGAAACGATACAAAGAAGGAGTTGGAGAAACGTAACAAGAAAATCAAGAAGCAAGTGGTTTTTCAGTTGGGGATCTTGTTATTGTTAAAAGATTGAGAATGTCAAATTGGGAAAGAAAAATTTGTGCCAAGTTGTTATTTCCATACGAAGGTCCTTATCGAGTGAGAAGAATTTTTGCAGAAGGAATACTTACGAATTGGAGAATGACAGGGTGAATGTCGGGGACGTTTTCATATAGAAAATTTGTATCCATATTTCCATGTGGAAAGTAAAGTATCGCAAGAATAAAATTAACACTGTAAATAATACTAACGAGCTTAAAACTATACAGAATATACAGAAACTAACACTTAATCCTCATACATAAAAAAAAAAAAAAACTATAGTGATTTTAACTAAAATTTAAAATTTCTCAACCATTAAAAGAATTACTTATATCCAGGAAGCAAATTTTCATTTTTATTTAAAATCAGTGGGGCCTTATATACTGTCAAGAAGGGGGTGGGCTTATAAAATGTTTAAATAGGGCTTCGAAACGACTTTGCTAGAATGGGGGTATATTTGGTTTTGTTTGAGTATTTTCTTTCAGGTATTTTTGGTTTATAAATTAACAACAACTATTCCACGTTTATAAATTTATAAAGCTTTTGAAACTGCATTGCATTCAACAACATATACCGGCCATAGACCAGGCTAAGCTAGTTATTAGTTTGCATTGTATACGTATTTTAATTGTTATGGTTGCACGTATATGAAATTTAATTTGGAGTTAGCGTTTTCAGAACCATTTGAATGTAAAACAAATATCAAAATTGCTTGGTATACTGCACGCTTTTAAAATTTTAAGGAGTTAAGTGATACTCCCGTAAAATTTGTAAATCAATTTCAGTTTGAATATGTTTTAACAATTAAAGATTGGTTATGTAATGACAGGACGTTTACCGAATAAGACATAAATGTCTGTTGCGTACAATTTAAAAGCTGAACCATCAAAGTTTGTTAGCTATTTTCAATATTGTAAAAGTTCAATATACATAAATCACTGGATTACAAACCATCTAGAAAATGAATGTATCTAGAGAATACAACTGTATTATTAATCAATTATTAATAATTATAAATTACATAGTGTGCGTAGAGATAGTTGCTATGGCAACGGAAACAAAAGAAGACGGTTTTATTTTATAAGGGACTTCAAATTTATATTACTGAAAAATAGACGTGTTTTGTACTGTTATGAGTTTTATTACATTTAAAAGTTACGAGAAAGTTTTGAAAGTCAAGTTGTACCTGGAGATAGCAAATAGTAGCAGTTTTACGGCGAATAAAAGTTAATTAAAAGAGGGAGTGCTGGTCTGTACCGTTATTGTTTGAAGACGAAAGCATAGTGGAATTGGAGTTATCTGAGTATTTGTATAACATAAAATTTGTAGAAATATTAGTAGTTTTATAGTCTGGAGATTACCAGTTGCTCGAGTTACTTATTATTTACAGGAGGTGCCTGCAGTTGGTCACTTGGCTTCAGGACGGCTGGAAGGCGGCGCTTGTATCTGGATTCCAGGTATTAGTATTTAATATCTACGCAGTGCTTTAATCAAATTTATAAAAGTGGAACTAGTGTTTGGGAATACTTTTGGCATTTACAATTATTTGAAGAATGCTTGTGTATTCGGTTGCAATTGTCATAATTGTCCTAAGATAAAAAAAGAAAGATCAATCCTGTAATCATGAATAAACAATACAAAATAGGTGGTAATTGATTATAAAAGGGTTCTCTATAACTCAATATATACCAAAATATAACAGATGGCGCTAACAACGTGAGGCAGAGTAGATTTGTTAGTTGTACGTTGCATATATTCTATTTAAAAGTGAAAATTAATATTTGATTGACGTTTCATATATATTTATTTGACAGTTGTTGAAGGTTTTGAATTTATTGTAGTAGGCTAAGACGTAATTTGATATTCACACTTTGGTCGATTTTAGCGGCGGTAAAACATTAGGTGGGGCTCGAATAGGTAAATAACTTCGCAACAAAATATTTGTTCGCCTAAAGGTGGGGCTCGATAGGGCTGATTCAGATTTGCAGAGGTTGTGTAGCTTAGTGGGGCACATCATTGAAGTTTATTTTGAAAATTAAAGGGAAAACTTTGAGAGTTGTAAATATTTAATCATTATATTGTGTATTGTAGAATTGCTTTATTTAATTAAATAAGCTAGCCGGGGCAAAAACCATAACTTAACATTCCACATCATAGGTGCTTGATTATTAGAGGTAAATTTCACAACAAAATTTATGACGGCCCAACGCTGGGATTAATATCACAGCATTTTATGACATACCCAATCGTGGGGCCTAATGTAAAAGGGGATATCACAGCATTTTATGACATCCATCGTAGGGGCTCGTTGATCCTAATAATAATATCACAACAATATTAATGGGTTTGAGGTCAGCTGTAGGTAAGTAAATTAAATTTGAAAATTTAGGTCTTAAAAAGAGTTTACTTTCCTACAGCTGACCTCAAACCCATTAATAATATATCGTATTTTTGCAAGGTCATTATCTCTAAACTGTGTGTGTATATATATATATATATATATATATATATATATATATATATATATTTAAGGACAGACGCTTCGAGTTTTGCAATAGGGGCTGAGTTGGTGCAGGTTCAAGAAGGGAGAGAAGTGCCAATTTGTTTTATTTCGAGGGCTCTGAAAGACTGCGAGACTAGGTATTCGACAGCGGAAAAAGAGATGCTGGCAATCGTATATGCTGTGAAGAAGTTAAGATTTTATTTATTGGGTAATAAATTTCTGGTTGAATCGGATAACACAGTGGTCACGTTTCTGAAGAAGAAAGAGTTTTTGAACAGTCGATTGTATAGATGGGCGTTAGTATTGCATGAATATGATTTTGAGATTAGACATAAACCTGGTAAAGAAAATGTTACGGCTGATTTCTTTAGTAGGAAGGATGAAGGGTTGCTAACGGATAGTAGGAATGGATTTTTGATTGCATTGCAAGTGTTTGAAGATCTGGGAAGATGGTCGAATGCCAGATTTCATCGGATGCAAGCACACGAAGAAATAAGGGTGATCAGAGAAAAATTATTCAGAGAGAATTTAGAACAAGACAGAGGTTTTTATATGGTCGAGGAGTTTTGGTGAAAAGGTTATGGGATGATGAATTATTAGTGTTAACGACACAGGTAGCCGTTGAGCTGATCCAGGAAATTCATACTTCGTTTGGTCATATAGGGATTCGTAAGACGTTCTTGATATTTAGGGAAGCTTTCTATGCACGAAACGATAGAAAATTGGTGAAAAATTGCATAAATCTGTGTGAGACGTGTTTGTTAGGAAAGGATAAGAATGTGGTGTTGCAGAATCAAGTTAGATGTATAAGAGCGGAAGGTCCATTAGATATTGTGGCAATGGATTACTTGAGTAATTTGATACCGAGTAGGAACGGATATCAGCATATTTTAGTTGTAGTTGATATTTTTACAAAGTTTGTGCAGCTTTATCCAGCGAGGAGATGTAATTCTAGGCATGTATTGAGTTCTGTAAGAAAGTTTGTAGAACGAATAGGTAAGATGAATAGGGTATTGTTGGACAATGCAACGTATTTTCGTAATCGAAGGGTTGAAAGTAAATTAAGGAAGGATGGAATAAAGATGACATTCTGTAGTATCAGACATCCTCAAGGAAATCCGTGTGAAAGATATATTCGAGAAGTAATAAAGTTTTTGAGGTTAATAACGCAGGAACAACATGATCGGTGGGTAAGGTATTTACCGCAAATAGAAGAATATATTAATTTTGTACCAAGTTCAGTGACAGGAATGTGTCCTGTGACATTGATGAAGAAGGTGATTCCAGCAAGACCGTGGAGAGCTGAACAAAAGTGGAGGATATAACGGAGTTGTTGCATAAAGCCAAACAACAAGTCGAAACGATACAAAGAAGGAGTTGGAGAAACGTAACAAGAAAATCAAGAAGCAAGTGGTTTTTCAGTTGGGGATCTTGTTATTGTTAAAAGATTGAGAATGTCAAATTGGGAAAGAAAAATTTGTGCCAAGTTGTTATTTCCATACGAAGGTCCTTATCGAGTGAGAAGAATTTTTGCAGAAGGAATACTTACGAATTGGAGAATGACAGGGTGAATGTCGGGGACGTTTTCATATAGAAAATTTGTATCCATATTTCCATGTGGAAAGTAAAGTATCGCAAGAATAAAATTACACTGTAAATAATACTAACGAGCTTAAAACTATACAGAATATACAGAAACTAACACTTAATCCTCATACATAAAAAAAAAAAAAAACTATAGTGATTTTAACTAAAATTTAAAATTTCTCAACCATTAAAAGAATTACTTATATCCAGGAAGCAAATTTTCATTTTATTTAAAATCAGTGGGGCCTTATATACTGTCAAGAAGGGGTGGGCTTATAAAATGTTTAAATAGGGCTTCGAAACGACTTTGCTAGAATGGGGTATATTTGGTTTTGTTTGAGTATTTTCTTTCAGGTATTTTTGGTTTATAAATTAACAACAACTATTCCACGTTTATAAATTTATAAAGCTTTTGAAACTGCATTGCATTCAACAACATATACCGGCCATAGACCAGGCTAAGCTAGTTATTAGTTTGCATTGTATACGTATTTTAATTGTTATGGTTGCACGTATATGAAATTTAATTTGGAGTTAGCGTTTTCAGAACCATTTGAATGTAAAACAAATATCAAAATTGCTTGGTATACTGCACGCTTTTAAAATTTTAAGGAGTTAAGTGATACTCCCGTAAAATTTGTAAATCAATTTCAGTTTGAATATGTTTTAACAATTAAAGATTGGTTATGTAATGACAGGACGTTTACCGAATAAGACATAAATGTCTGTTGCGTACAATTTAAAAGCTGAACCATCAAAGTTTGTTAGCTATTTTCAATATTGTAAAAGTTCAATATACATAAATCACTGGATTACAAACCATCTAGAAAATGAATGTATCTAGAGAATACAACTGTATTATTAATCAATTATTAATAATTATAAATTACATAGTGTGCGTAGAGATAGTTGCTATGGCAACGGAAACAAAAGAAGACGGTTTTATTTTATAAGGGACTTCAAATTTATATTACTGAAAAATAGACGTGTTTTGTACTGTTATGAGTTTTATTACATTTAAAAGTTACGAGAAAGTTTTGAAAGTCAAGTTGTACCTGGAGATAGCAAATAGTAGCAGTTTTACGGCGAATAAAAGTTAATTAAAAGAGGGAGTGCTGGTCTGTACCGTTATTGTTTGAAGACGAAAGCATAGTGGAATTGGAGTTATCTGAGTATTTGTATAACATAAAATTTGTAGAAATATTAGTAGTTTTATAGTCTGGAGATTACCAGTTGCTCGAGTTACTTATTATTTACAGGAGGTGCCTGCAGTTGGTCACTTGGCTTCAGGACGGCTGGAAGGCGGCGCTTGTATCTGGATTCCAGGTATTAGTATTTAATATCTACGCAGTGCTTTAATCAAATTTATAAAAGTGGAACTAGTGTTTGGGAATACTTTTGGCATTTACAATTATTTGAAGAATGCTTGTGTATTCGGTTGCAATTGTCATAATTGTCCTAAGATAAAAAAAGAAAGATCAATCCTGTAATCATGAATAAACAATACAAAATAGGTGGTAATTGATTATAAAAGGGTTCTCTATAACTCAATATATACCAAAATATAACAGATGGCGCTAACAACGTGAGGCAGAGTAGATTTGTTAGTTGTACGTTGCATATATTCTATTTAAAAGTGAAAATTAATATTTGATTGACGTTTCATATATATTTATTTGACAGTTGTTGAAGGTTTTGAATTTATTGTAGTAGGCTAAGACGTAATTTGATATTCACACTTTGGTCGATTTTAGCGGCGGTAAAACATTAGGTGGGGCTCGAATAGGTAAATAACTTCGCAACAAAATATTTGTTCGCCTAAAGGTGGGGCTCGATAGGGCTGATTCAGATTTGCAGAGGTTGTGTAGCTTAGTGGGGCACATCATTGAAGTTTATTTTGAAAATTAAAGGGACATGTCTGATGAGGAGAGAATCACGAGGTCAGGAAAGTTTATGGAGTTGAGACTGGTGTGAGAGGGCAACCGGTGGTTAAGACTGTAGCAGCAGGGGATGCTAGGGATGAAGCTGGAGGATATGTGGAGCCGGAGGTGATTATTGTGAATTCAGGGATACATCGGGAGAAAATGAAATTGATAAGGAAAAGAGAATATGCAGATCCAAGATGTGATGATGGTTTTGTTGGAATTAAAAGGGTCGTTAACTAAGTCGCATGAAGAATTGAGAGGATCATTGTTGGCCGAGGTTAGAAATTCACAAGCGGAAGTTAAGGAAAAATTTGATATGATGGAAATGAAAATTGAAGGAATTAATGTATCAATACAGAGCAGTTTGTGTTCATTTAAGGATGAAGTTCTGAAGGACGTAGAGGATAGAGTCCAGGTTGTAGAAGGAAGGTAACAACAGGTTTAAATGAATTAAGGGAAGAGCTGTACATGGTCGAAGTTAGACAGACAGAAAAATTGCAGAATTTAGGTGAAATAGTTCGGATTCAGACGGAGGACAATATTAACTCTAAAAACGAAATTATAGGCAAATTGCGGGCGAGTCAGGAGGTGGCAGAGAAGCTGAGAAGGGATACGACGGTTCTGGGGAATACGGTAAATGGATTGTCTGGTCTTGAAGGAATGTTAGACAGATGAGAGAACAGTTGGTTGAATTGGAAAGGGAAGAGTTGTTTGTGATGCAGGATACCAGTATAGGCTAGGAAAGAGACCTTGCCGAGGTTTGAAGGCAGAAAGAATGAGCAGCCGATGGTCTATCTTAGCAAGTTGGACGAGATGGTAGAGAGTGAGCCTGAGAGGGTGAAGATGCAGATGGTGAGCGTGACATTGGGGGGTTGTGCAGAGAAATGGCACTGTATCGTGAGGAGGCAATATAGTTCGTAGGAATTTCGAAGGCTATTCATAGAACAATATTGGAAACACGCATCAGGCTAATATTCGAACGGATTTAAACACTGGGAACTATAGGTCATACCAAGGATCGAGAGAAAATTATGTGATTGAAAAGTATAACCAGGCGCAGCACCTGATTCCTAAATTAAGAGAAGATGAAATTATATTATTGTTGTCAAGGCATATGGAGGCGGAAATAACTAGGGCCGTAGCGATACAAAACGTTCGGACTTTAAGAGACTTTTGGAAATGATGCGAAATTATGACGTAGCTAAGACGTTTGAAACGAATAACAGGGAAAATAGTGATAATAGGAATTGGGATAGGAATAGGAATAGCACAGACTACCAGAGGACTGGGGTGCAAGGATACAATTATAGGGAGAATGGACAGGACAACTACAGAAAGCAATATCAGGAAATCAAAGGAGAACGAATAATAATTGGGAACAACGTTTTAATAGAGACGATAATTATAGGGGGAACAATGACTGGAACAGGACGGATAGGAATGACAGAGGTTTTGGACAGCAAAGGACGGGTTTTGGGCAGAGAGAAAGGGAGCAGAGATCAACGGATCAGGGGGAAATACCGACAGGGATTAGAGACCGAGAACGGAAGACAGATAGAAACTTGACGATCCAACACGTAACAACAAGAGACACGCGACAGAGATCGGAGGATAGGATAGAGAAAGTGGAGGTCCACGATGAACCCACGGTACAAAAAAAAACGTCGATTTATTAGTGTTAGGAAAATCAGATTTAGGGACACAGCATAGTATTAGTTTAGTAGATAAGTTGTTAGATAATAAGTTTGAAAGAAGGCGGAGTTACCATTTATTCATATTAGTTTAGGGATTCTGTTTACACGGCATTGATAGATACAGGGTTGCAGTTATCGCTGGTGAGAGAGGAAATAGTTTTGAAACATGCAGAATTATTCAAAGGGAAAATTTGTAGGGTTAAGAGTATTAATTTATGGTCTGCGATTAAGAGGAAGTTAACTACGATAGACAAAGTTGTACGAGTATCGATTGTATTAGGAAGTACCAGACTAGGTGAAGTAGAGTTTTGGATAGCAAGAGGATTATATTTAGATTTTATTGTAGGGATAGATGTAATTGAGGAATTTGGACTGGTTATAGATGGTAAAGCACGAATGGTAAAGGTATTAAATTTAGAGAAGAAATGGGTGGTGCCTAAGGATAATCGGGATACTAGGGATGAGATAAATACAGATAGTATAGGATCAGGAAAGACTAAGAATAGAATTTATGATGGAATTGATGAGTTACGGTTATGTAATATATTTGAGAAGGTATTTGATGAGGAACAGATAGGATTAATAGGGTGGATATGAAGGAAATGTTATATGAGGTGTTTAATAGACATGCAGGAGTTTTAGTAATGAGCCTAGGTTTGCGAAGGAGTATACGCATAAGTTAGAGGTCACAGACGAGGGAAGTTTTCGTACTAGGGTATATCCAATACCATTTGCATTAAGGGGTTGAGTGAAAATGAGATTAAAAGATGTTAAAGAGGAATTATTGAATCAGCGAGAACACCCTATATCAATCCGGTAGTGGTTGTGCCTAAATCTGATAATTTAGAATTAAGAATATGTTTAGATGCTAGGAGATTGAATGCGATTACTAAACCACAATTTGAACAACCAAAATCACTAGATAATTTGTTATACAAGGTAAGCGAGATGAAAATTTTAGCAAACTGGACTTAAAGAATTCTTTTGGCTAATTCCTTTGCATGAGGAAAGTCGGAAGTATACTGGATTTAGCATTGAAGGGAGATTTATCAGTACAGAGTTGTTCCATTTGGTCTTTCAACGTCATCCGCTGCATTAGTTCGAGCCATGCAGAAGTTATTAGATGAGTACGAAGACTTCTGTACGCACTATGTCGATGATATTTTGATTTTTCTAAGAACGAGTTAGAACATTTAGAACATTTAAGAAAAGTGATCCGAAGGTTAGACGAGGGAGGTTTGAGGTTGAATTCGAAGAAGTGTGAGTTTTTTAAGGACCAGGTAAAGTATTTTGGGTTTGTCGTTGGCTGGCAGCGAAGGAATTAGAATTTGTGAAAAACGCTTGGACGAGTTGAAGAATTTGAAACAGCCAAGAAATTTGAAAGGTTTAAGAGGATTTTAGGTGTATTAAATTATTATCGTCGATTCATACCAAAATATTCGAGTTGTGCATTCCATTGTTGGAGTTGTTAAAAAGAACGAAAGGTGGAAATGGAACGAGCAAAGGAGCAGGCATTTCGGGAGTTGAAGGCGGTATTTTATAGGAACTGTCATTAAAATATATATATATATATGTGTGTGTATATATATATATATATATATATATATATATATATATATATATATATAATAATACTCATATTTAGACCAGGGTAGAAAATTAAATAATCACATCAAATAATTTTAATCACCGTGTAGAAGCTTTGGGAAAAGGTACGCGTTATTAAAAACCGTGAAGCATAAAATTCATTCGTTTCATTAAAAATAAGGAGTTAAATTATGTACAAGACGCTTGCTATAAAAAAAGAGGAAGCAGTATTAAAAGCTCTGCGTGTAATTTAATTATTCCTAGTAAAGAAACAAATAGAAAATTACGTGCAAAATTTATATTAATTAATTCAATTTTAAGTAACCGGTATTAAACAAAATGTACAGATAATAATTAATATTTGATTAGGAGTCACTAAAAATTAAAGGGTATTATTTTAATTGGAGTTAATTGAACCATTAGTAACATATAATATCTATAAAAACTTGTAAAAACCCAATAAAATGCAAATCGTAGAAGTGTTATTTAGAAGTATTATGTTTGAACACCTGCGTATTTTTAAAAGGCTCATTCTGCGTAAATTTGGAAGATAACAAATGGTTATAGAGAATCTTGGAGAAACCGTAGCTTAATATTTACTGGAAATGCTAAAGGTGGGTTATTTCACAGTCCACATGGACTAAAATAATCGATAATAAAGAATATCAATTTGCACCAATAAGAACAGGGTAGATAGAGACAGATAATATGCGCGAGACCGAGACACATATAGTAAAAGGCGTGAGTGGAGCAACGTCACTGGGTTGCGATTGGTTGAAAGTAAAAGGCAAACTTGAGAGGTAAAAATAACGATTTCTGTATAAAATTTAATTAGGTATTCTCAGACGTTGCGTGCCGTGTGGAAATTTTCTGAGATTTAACTGATGCGAGTGCAAATTTCGTAAAAATCGCATGCCGGGCTGCGGAATGGGAACCTAGCATGCGAAATTCTGAAGAATTGTCCGTTTTGGGGACAAGACCGACAGACAGGCTAACTTCTATATATACCCAGGTTAATATGAACAAGCTCTCTTAGATTTTCGACTTGATTCAATGCGTTAAACAGTGCTTTTTAGTTTTCCGATTTTGATTAAATAATTTAAACAGTTTGCTCGTATATTTTGGTGATTTAAAACAGTTTGTGCTTTACGTGTTACAATGAATGTAATTTAGTGCACTTAGAAAAGAAGATACAGGGTAATAAAGTTAGTATCACTGTACTAATTAGTCAAAATTTGTAACGACAAATGAATACACAAAAGTAGGCAGTTTTGGCGTATATTGGTGAAAGAAGCATGAATTTCTTTGCTATTTTTCGGGGGTGTTAATAATTAAATGGTTCATAAACGTGTCTGGATCCACAAAACAAGGGTCAGATATACACAGATGAGTTCCGGAAAAGCCCTGAAACAACTTTAGATGAATGGTGGTGGAGAAATTTTAAAAGCGTTGAGAATCAGAAGCCGTAAATATAACCCAGTTGGAATGGCGTGATTAACAAAAGGGACGAGGTACATTGAAGCTACGAGTGCAGTAACCTTCAGGTAAATTATACTATTTTGTTTGAACTTTGATGTTTTCGTGTGTGTTGAATAACTTTATAATTTATTTACTTAAAATGGACAGAAATGAAGTTGTACTAACAACAAATTTTTAATTTTAAGGTGAAATTTTCTTGTTTAAGTCGAAAGGAGTATTTAGTATTTATGTTCTTGATGAAAATTTGGGTATGTCTTTGAGCTCAATTAGACGAACCTGGTTAAATAACGTAAAGGGGTGGTAGATGCTCCCTTTGTACTCAGACTCAGGTCTGCATATATTGTTATATTAATAGGAGGCATCCTACAAGGACTTTAATTTTGGATGCACATTAAAATGATAACAAATTTAAATCT
Organism: Platerodrilus igneus; assembly: GCA_036346225.1. Taxonomy (NCBI): domain Eukaryota; kingdom Metazoa; phylum Arthropoda; class Insecta; order Coleoptera; family Lycidae; genus Platerodrilus; species Platerodrilus igneus. The sequence continues at coordinate 3,190,198 of JARFIW010000507.1, read as the reverse complement.
TGAAATTTTCTGATACTGAAATATATGCTGAATTTTTAATTTTGAAATTTTAATGTATTGTGAATATTGATGTAAATAGAGTTAACGTTGATGTTTGTGGTAGGAATGTGTTTGTTTTTTTTTATGAATGAGGATGAAGGTTTATCTAGGGGAGCAGCCGAGGCGATGAACAGAAGAAAGTCAACGGAACAATTGAGTTAATGAATAGCTTTTTGTAGGATTCACAGCATTCTTGACGCCCAATTGGTGAGGCTCGATTCTAATTAAAAAGGTTTCACAGCATTCTTGACGCCCAATTCGTGAGGCTCGATTCTAATACAAGGATACACAGCATTCTTTGGAGCCCAATTCGTGAGGCTCGATTCGAAAAGCGGAGTACCCGGATTTTGGTGGTTACACAGCATTCTTGGCGACCCAAAAGTGAGGCTCGAGTTCCAAATAAAATTTTTGTGATTTTATTCCAGGAAACTGGCGATCTGAGAGAGAGAGTTTCTGTGTGTGTATAAATTTAGGAGTATTTTAGAGTGTGTGAGAGTGATTAGAACGTATGCAGAGAAAAGAGTGGTTAAGGAGTCAAGGAGTGGAAATTGGAAGTGACGATAGTGCATTGTGTGGGAAAAATTCGAAAATGGAAGAAGCTGGAGGCAGTAGAGATCAGTCGAGAACGGAATCAGGGGATCAAGGAAATGAGTTAATGATGAGAATGTTAGAGGAAATGCGATTAGCTAGGGAAGAATCTAATAGAGCTAGGGAAGAATTGAATAGAGCGAGGGAGGAGTCCAACCAAAAATTAGAGCAGATAAGCGGGAAAATTGAACAAAATACTAAAGAATTTACAGACTTTAAAGATAGTCTTACCGTGAAACTGGGGGAAGTAGAAAATAGGGTTGAAAAAAATGAGCGTGATATTACAGGTCTTCGACAGGAAATGGGACATTTAAGGTCCGAAGTACGCATTTTTTGTGAAGAAGAGATTAATGTAAAAATGACTTAAGTAACGGACTCATGTAGGGATCAGTTAGGCAGGGTAGAGCGCGAAGTTAGTAGTATCAAATACAACATGTCAAGTTTAACGGGGGATGGTCCCAGATTTTCTACAGGTGGAGTATCATTGGACCAACACATGAAGTTTTATGGCGATAACAGGGTAAATCCACAAATTTTTATTAATAGTGTAAGAAATCTAGTGGGAAATTTATTTGACGAACAGACTAAACTGAATACGATAAAGGCTTTATTAAAAAACAACGCGGAAGCATGGTACAATTTAGTAGGACAGGACATAGACACCTACACGGACTTTGAAGACAGATTTTAAAGCACTACTGGAGTGACCACAGACAAGACCAGGTACGAGACGACTTAATCACAGGAAATTTAAGGAAAATTTTCAGGAAGTAGGAGCAATATGCTATACGCAAGTATAGCATAGCAAAGCAACTGAACCCACCACTGACGGACCGACAAATTATCAAGTATTTATCACGACACTTCGAGGTAGAAGTAAGACAACACGTAGCACTACAGAACATAGTGGACAGAGAAATGTTTTAGAATACCTGCAGAGGTACGACGACGTAAGTAGTGGACGACCTCGGGATAATAGGGAAAGACAGATCAACACAGTTAGGTTTGACAATAGACGGGACAACTATGCTAGAAGGGGAATAGTTACGGATACCAGCGACAGAATTGGGAACAGCGACGACCATACGTTAGAAGTAATAGTTTAGGAAGGGACCTGCACCGAGACCGGAACCTACCAGAAGGAATAGTTCACCGGACATGAGGGGACAGCTAATACAGACACGGAACGAGTGGAAACGCCTAGGACATACGCTGAGGTGACGGCTAGACCAGGACCAAGTAGGAAAACAGACCTGGACAGGATTTTTAGAACGCGACAGACCACTAGATTTCAGTGTAAATGTATATGAACATCCACGTGAATTTTTCAAAATTGAGGAGGAAGTAGAGCCAGAAACTGAGGAAAAATTATGTTTGCCAATTATTAATATAGAAATTTTGAGAATAATGTAGAAGTATTACTTGATACAGGGGCAGAGGCGAGTTTAATATCGGAGGAATTCGTCAGCAAAATTAGGGATAAGGTTTGTGATAGAATTGTGCCTATAAAGCGTAGCCATTTAGTAGCTCCAAATAAAAAGAAGTTTGCTGTAGTAAATAGTGTTGTGGTGCTTAGGATAGATATAGGAGGTTTAAGCTGTGAACAGGAGTTCGTAATTGTACCTGGACTGAAGTTTCAGAGCATTTTAGGTGTTGACTGTATGATGCAGTTAGGGGTTTTGATAGATATGGAAAGGAAGGTAGTAAGGAATAAGGATAGGGTAGTGCCATGGAAAGGCAGTTATGAAGTCACAGAGGATGACACGGGGTTTAGTATTAATGTAGTAGAGGTAGAGGATGATGAAGTTAAACAGATCAACACGATAAGATGTCCAGAGGATAGGATAGTAGAGGTTCAAGCTTTAGTACAAAAACATGCAGAATTAGTGGGGGTAGAAGCAACAGCAGCATATCGGGAGCAGGTGAAGGCAGAATTAATTAAAGATGCACGAAAAATGAATCAACGGACCAAACCGCAATTCCATTGTCCACCATCCATGGACACATTTTTGACGAGGTTAAGTGGCAAGTTTGTTTTTAATAAAGTAGATTTAAGGAATTCATTCTGGCGGATTCCATTACACAAGAATTCTAGAAGGTACACAGGATTTTCCGTAGAGAGAAAAATCGAGAATTTTAAAGTAGTATCGTTTGGTTTGTCGGCAGAAAGGAAAAAAATAGTCAATGAGAAACAGACATGTGTAGAGACTGAAGAAGAAGCAATATTAAAGAGTCAGGATAATAGGGATGATAAGTTTATTGTATGTGAGATAATAGGGATGATAAGTATAGATATAGAAGGGGGAGAAATAGGGATGAAGAGTATTAGGATGGTGAGAAGAAAGACTTGGAGGATCAAGAAGAGAGTTAGATTTAAATAACTTGATGAACAGAAGAGTAGAAGTAGGTGTTTATAGAAAATACAGCTAGGTATAGGATAAATATGGGAGATAGTTAGAAATAGGTATATAGGATGAGAAGGAAAATTAAATGTAGGAAGAAAATAAGATAGGTTAAGTGTAGATATTTCTTATAAGATTAGTGGAAAGTTAGGAATAGAATAAGAATAAGATAGGTATATAGGATTAGTTAGGGGGAAGTGAAGTATAGTGAAGATTAGTTAAAAGGTTAGGAATAAGATAGGTATATAGGAGGTATATAGGATTAGATGGATAAGTAGGATGAAGTTAGGGATAATTTCAGTTTATAAAATTAGGTGAGAGTTAGGAATAGGATAGGGATATAGGATAGGTGTAAATATTTTTTTTTGAATTGGAGATAAGGTAGGTAAGATAGATAGATAAGGGTAGAAAGAGATAGGCAATTTTTTGTAAATTTTTTTTTTGGCAATCTAAATGTGTTATATTTGAATTCAAATAAGTGGGATTATTTGTATTCAAATAGGAGGAAAATACTCATATTTAGACCAGGGTAGAAAATTAAATAATCACATCAAATAATTTTAATCACCGTGTAGAAGCTTTGGGAAAAGGTACGCGTTATTAAAAACCGTGAAGCATAAAATTCATTCGTTTCATTAAAAATAAGGAGTTAAATTATGTACAACACGCTTGCTATAAAAAAAGAGGAAGCAGTATTAAAAGCTCTGCGTGTAATTTAATTATTCTAGTAAAGAAACAAATAGAAAATTACGTGCAAAATTTATATTAATTAACTCAATTTTAAGTAACCGGTATTAAACAAAATGTACAGATAATAATTAATATTTGATTAGGAGTCACTAAAAATTAAAGGGTATTATTTTAATTGGAGTTAATTGAACCATTAGTAACATATAATATCTATAAAAACTTGTAAAACCCAATAAAATGCAAATCGTAGAAGTGTTATTTAGAAGTATTATGTTTGAACACCTGCGTATTTTTAAAAGGCTCATTCTGCGTAAATGTGGCAGATAACAAATGGTTATAGAGAATCTTGGAGAAACCGTAGCTTAATAGTTACTGGAAATGCTAAAGGTGGGTTATTTCACAGTCCACATGGACTAAAATAATCGATAATAAAGAATATCAATTTGCACCAATAAGAACAGGGTAGATAGAGACAGATAATATGCGCGAGACCGAGACACATATAGTAAAAGGCGTGAGTGGAGCAACGTCACTGGGTTGCGATTGGTTGAAAGTAAAAGGCAAACTTGAGAGGTAAAAATAACGATTTCTGTATAAAATTTAATTAGGTTTTCTCAGACGTTGCGTGCCGTGTGGAAATTTTCTGAGATTTAACTGATGCGAGTGCAAATTTCGTAAAAATCGCATGCCGGGCTGCGGAATGGGAACTAAGCATGCGAAATTCTGAAGAATTGTCCGTTTTGGGGACAACTTCTATATATACCCAGGTTAATATGAACAAGCTCTCTTAGATTTTCGACTTGATTCAATGCGTTAAACAGTGCTTTTTAGTTTTCCGATTTTGATTAAATAATTTAAACAGTTTGCTCGTATATTTTGGTGATTTAAAACAGTTTGTGCTTTACGTGTTACAATGAATGTAATTTAGTGCACTTAGAAAAGAAGATACAAGGTAATAAAGTTAGTATCACTGTACTAATTAGTCAAAATTTGCAACGACAAATGAATACACAAAAGTAGGCAGTTTTGGCGTATATTGGTGAAAGAAGCATGAATTTCTTTGCTATTTTCGGGGTGTTAATAATTAAATGGTTCATAAACGTGTCTGGATCCACAAAACAAGGGTCAGATATACACAGATGAGTTCCGGAAAAGCCCTGAAACAACTTTAGATGAATGGTGGTGGAGAAATTTTAAAAGCGTTGAGAATCAGAAGCCGTAAATATAACCCAGTTGGAATGGCGTGATTAACAAAGGGACGAGGTACATTGAAGCTACGAGTGCAGTAACCTTCAGGTAAATTATACTATTTTGTTTGAACTTTGATGTTTTCGTGTGTGTTGAATAACTTTATAATTTATTTACTTAAAATGGACAGAAATGAAGTTGTACTAACAACAAATTTTAATTTTAAGGTGAAATTTTCTTGTTTAAGTCGAAAGAGTATTTAGTATTTATGTTCTTGATGAAAATTTGGGTATGTCTTTGAGCTCAATTAGACGAACCTGGTTAATTAACGTAAAGGGTGGTAGATGCTCCTTTGTACTCAGACTCAGGTCTGCATATATTGTTATATTAATTAGGAGGCATCCTACAAGGACTTTAATTTTGGATGCACATTAAAATGATAACAAATTTAAATCTTGAAATTTTCTGATACTGAAATTTATGCTGAATTTTTAATTTTGAAATTTTAATGTATTGTGAATATTGATGTAAATAGAGTTAACGTTGATGTTTGTGGTAGGAATGTGTTTGTTTTTTTTTATGAATGAGGATGAAAGTTTTAACTAGGTGAGCAGCCGAGGCAGAAAAGGGTAAAGAGGCGATTAACAGAAGAAAGTCGACGGACCAGTTAAGTTAATAGCTTTTTGTACGTTTCACAGCATTCTTGACGTCCAATCTGTGGGGCTCGATTCGAAAACCGTAGTTCCCGGATTTTGGTGGATCACAGCAATATATATATATATATATATATATATATATATATATATATATTGCTGTGTTTCCCTGTATTTGAATCGAGCCTCACAGATTGGATGTCAAGAATGCTGTGAATCCTACAAAAAGCTATTCATTACCTTAACTGTGTTGGTCCATTGACTTTCTTCTGTTAATCGCCTCGGCTGCTCCTCTGATGCTTTCATCCTCATGCATAAAAACAACACATTCCTAACAAACATCAACGTCAACTCTATTTACATCAATATTCACAATAATTAAAATTTCAAAATTAATATTCAGCATAAATTTTAATATCGGAAAATTTCAAATTAAATTTATATCATTTTGTGCATCCAGAATTAAAGTCCTTGTAGGATGCTACTAATTACTATAACAATATATGCAGAGTACAAAGGAGCATCTCCACGCTTTACGTTAATTAACCAGGTTCGTCTTTGACTCAAAGACATACCCAAATTTTCATCATAATCCAGAACATCAATACTAAATACCCTTTCTACTTAAACAAGCAAATTTCACCTTAAAATTAAAATATTATTGTTAGTACCATTTCACTACTGTCCATTTTGAGTAAATCAATTATAAAGTTATTCAACACACAACAATATCAAAGTTCAAACAAAATAGTATAATTTACCTGAAGGTTACTTGCACTCGTAGCTCAATGTACATTGTCCCTTTGTTAATCACACCATTCCAACTGGGTTATATTACGGCTTCTGATTCTCAACGCTTAAAATTTTCTCCATCACCATTTATTTAAAGTTGTTTCAGGGCTTTTCCGGAACTAATCTGTGTATATCTGAACCTTGTTTTGTGGATCAGACCGTTTATGCGCCATTTAAGTTAATACCCCGAAAATAACAAAGAACTTCATGCTTCTTTCACCAAGATACGCCAAAACTGCTACTTTTGTGTATTTGTCATAGTAAATTTTACCAATTGGTACAGTGATACTAAACTTTATACCTTGTATCTTCTTTCTAAGTGCATAACGTACATTCATTGTTGCACGTAAAGAACAAGCTGTTTTAAATCACATAATATTCGAGCAAACTGTTTAAATTATTTAATATTAAAACCGGAAAACTAAAAGCACTGTTTAACGCGTTCAATCAAGTCGAAGATCTAAGAGAGCTTGTTCATATTAACCTCCGTATATATAGCGGTTAGTCTGTCTGTCGGTCTGTTCCCCAAAACGGACAATTCTAAAGAATTTCGTCTGCTATGTTCCCATTCCGCAGCTCGGCATGCGATTTTACGAATTTTGTACTGCCCCAGTTAAATCTCAGAAAATTTCCACACGGCACGCAACGTCTGAGAATACCTAATTAAATTTTATACAGAAATGTTATTTCTACCTCTCAATTTTGCCTTTACTTTCAACCAATCGCAACCCCATGACGTTGCTCTACTCGCGCCTTTTTACTATATGTGTCTTCGGTCTTGCGATATTATCTGTCTCTATCTACCCTGTTCTTATTAGTGCAAATTGATATTCCTTATTATCGATTATTTTAGTCCATGTGGACTATCTGGGTTAAATAACCCCGTATCGCACCTTCTCGTGAATATTAAGCCACGGTTTCTCCAAGATTCTTTGTAACCATTAATTATCTGTAGAATCGACATGTTTATCTAAACAAATTAAACTGAAATTGCCTTTTAAGAATACGCAGGTGTGTTCAAACGTAACATTTTAAATACCCTTCTACGATTTGCATTTTATTGGGTTTTTACAAGTTTTATGCTTATTATTAATAATGGTTCAATTAACTCCAACTAAAATTGACTTCTACCCTTTCATTTTTAGCAAATACAAATTAAATATTAATTATTATGTGTACACTTTGTTTACTACTTGTTACCCAGAAATTAAATCAATTAATGTAAATTTTGCACGTAATTTTTATTTGTTTCTTGGAACAATTGACTTAAATACACCTTGAGCATTTTAATACTGCTTCTTTTGATATAAAGCGTCTTGTACATGATTTAAATCTCTTATTTTTAATGAAACGAATGAATTTTTATTCTCCACGGTTTTTTTAATAAAGCGTATTATCTAATAAAATTCCTTATACACGGTGATTAAAATTATTTGATGTGATTATTTAATTTTCTACTCTGGTCTAAATATGAGTATTTTATATATATATATATATATATATATATATACTACAGTAGTACAGTGAATAAGATGAAATAATAACTTAGACTTTTATGCAAAGCCCAAATGATCATTTCAAATCGAGCTAGTAATTGAAAGATGGAAAATATAAGGTCTTGGACAGGACTTGAACCTGTATCTTGGTTTTGCCGGAACCATGCGTTTTCCAATTACACCTGTCCAAGACCTTATATTTTCCATCTTTGAATTACTAGCTCGATTTGAAATGATCATTTGGGCTTTGCATAAAAGTCTAAGTTATTATTTCATCTTATTCACTGTACTACTGTAGTATTTATCAACTTACCTTGTGTAATTAACTATCTAAAATATTTATATATATATATATATATATATATATATATTACTCTGTTATATAGTGTAGTAAATAAAAATAAAATAAATAAATAAATAAAATACAGAGAAGAGGACAAGTATGAAATTATGCGTCAAGAATAACGTCACATAGTAGGCTGTTGGCCTTTGGCAAGGTGGCCGACCAAAGCAATACAAGATTATGCGTCAATAACAACTGACGCGTACGTACGAAGGTCGATGGCTTTTCGATGAAAGATCAAAAAGATGTTTTAAGGGTAACGCATATACCAGTCAATGGCACTTGATCATGAATTGTATTGAGCTTTGTTGAATGAATTGATCAGGTCGGTTAAGCATGCGGGTTCTGTGGATTTAAATCGCATCAGTAATTAAAAAGGCCATAAGTGAAGTTTCACTCTTTAACTGTATGTTGAATAAACCACTAAAATTTTGAGGTAACCTACCGTACTGAGGAAGTACACACCAGGTATGTTATTTGCATCCTTGGACATTCGGTATCAGTAGTTTTAAGAATCAATTGGAACATTAGAACCGTGAGTACTGTATGGTCTTTTTTTTTTGTCTGTGTATGATCTATCATTATGTGCCTATGGATTTCAAATGAAAATTATTTGATCTTTGTAGTGGAATATTAATATTCTGTTACATAAGTATTCTATTGGACCATGAAATAAGGATGGAAATAGTTTTGTTTTTAGCATAATATTATTGGCGAAGAAAGTTTGAGTATTTTAAGAGAGTAAGTCATATGTACACACAAATTAAGAATGGAATTATTGTAAAAGGGTGTAAACTCTGTATTTTAAATGAACAATAAGAATGGTTACGTGAAAAGTTGGGATTGTGCTGTACTTTTCTCTATAGTGTTGTTAAGAACATTTCCAAATAAATCGATTTTAAAATGTCATCTAGATCAATCGGGGAAAAATTAGTATAATGAAATGGAGGTAGTATTACTTTCAGATTAATATTTTCTTTTGGAGTTCTCATAATAATATCTGGTCAGTAAGGTGTAGATAAAATTCCTTGTCGTAGGGTTAATTAATGTGCAATGTTTTGGAAATTTACTGTTAATAGAGTCTAAATTTAGATGGAATTTTGTTTACATTTATAATATAGGTAACGGCGAACATTGTTGATGATGAAGTCGGACCCTGTATTATTTTACAATTGTTTTAGTTTGATAAATCGTTAAAGAATTGATATTAAAGTGTGATTATAAAAGGTAACAGCTGAGACAATGAGAGTTTGGAACTGAAAGCTAGGAGCACTATCCAGAATAGCCGTCTTCCACGTGGTAAATATATAACAGTATGCTTAAAACAAAACTATTTTCGTCACTATTTCATAGTCTAACAGAATACTTATGTAACGGAATATTAATTTCTCGCTACAGAAATCAAGCCATTTTCATTTAAAATCCACAAACTCATAATTATACATCATACACAAGCATGAAAAGAGCATAGAGTAGTTACGGTTCTAACGCTCCAATTGATTCTTAAAACTGCCGATGCAGAATGTCCAGGGACGCCAATAATACACAAGGTGTGTACTTCACCACCACAGCAGGCCAGCTCAAAATTCCAGTGGTTTATCTAACATATACTTGATGAGTAAAACCTCATTCATTACTTCTTTCATAAACCGATGCGATTTATATCCACACAACCCGCGTGTTTGAATTTCATGGTCAATTCATCCAGCGAAGCTCCACAATTCACGATCGAGCGCCATTAGCCGGGCCACGTGTGTTACCCTTAAAACATAGTTTTGCTCCTTGGTCGAATAGCCACTGATCTTCGTTCGTACACGTCCGTTGTTATTGATGAATAATTTTGCCCTTTTTCTGGTCGACAACATTGGCGTATGTACGTGTTTGTTGTTATCGATGCATAATTTCGTACTTGTATTCTTCTCTGTATTAATTTCATTTGAATTTTTTAATGTCCCATCCTTTGTTAAGCATTCCATTCACACATAATATACTCTAAAGCTTTCTTAGTGTAAGTTCAATGTCTTCAATTTGTATGAATTGAATATTCCAGCTCTTACTGAAACTTGATCATTAACATTACATTTTTTGATGTTTTTTGAGTTTGCGATGATTGCGATTTCTTGAACTTCGTGTGAATCGAAGCAGTATTATTGTGGACAACAATGTGTCCGATTCTTATCGGTGGTTTTTCTAACTGATTACGAAGAATGTATAATCCCTATCATTATTGCTGTTGTCCTAATTTAAATATCATAATAAAAGAACCCCTTTCTAATTGTAAACTACTCAAGTTATTAGGAAATCTTTTAGGGTATTTTTATTACTAAAGCTCCTAAACTAGCTAAAGTTGATATATATGTTTGTCAATTGACGAATATATGCTTAAATAACACAAGAGCGTTACAAGCAGTTCTAGAAAAAGTACGGAGTAGATGATATTTTAGTGTTAGAGTTCACTTTGTTTTGGAGATAACCAGCTTGTGTGGTGGTCAGAATATCCTTAAGAGTTTATAGTAACATTAGTTAATTGTCCAATGGAAAGGTTTATTGTAGTTTATGTGGTGGGGAGAATAACTTCAGAGAAATTCCCGAGCAACCTTTTGTTTTTAAATATTTTTGCTACTGAAGGCGACTTCCTATTGATTGAAATAATATTTTGGTTTTAAAAACAGTTTGTGGTTAAGAAGTTTTAAATATATTTAAATTTAATTAAGATATTTATTAATTGTCAAATTATTATCACATGGAATACTGCATTGTTTCGAGGGTGATAGTTTGTGATTGTCTAAGTGCAGTATTTGATACATCATATAGTCATAATTATGTAACAATTGTAATGTTATGATAGATTAGTCTTAATACTAGATGGTGCAATGCAAATTTGAATTGATATAAATACCTGCGGCAAAGGCTGACGTACTGGTATTGAGTCATCGTCGATGTTTTGTCTTAATATAACTCTTGGAGGTGGTGTGGGTAAGTCTTGCCTTAAAATAGGAAGAGGACGTTCTGGTCTAAATTGTATGGGTTTAGGCAGTGGTTCCTCTTCATTATCATTTTCTGCTCGTGAAAGTGGAAACCCTGGTTGAAAATTTGATTTTGGAAAATCTTCCTCGTCTATTCCTAAATGACCACTAGGTTCTTCTGTTTCCTCTCTAATTGGTATGGCAGCAGGAAATGCATTGAGTATTGGTTTTCGTAGTCTAGTTGGTGGTGGTTGACTAGGATCTAAGAAAGGCTGTGGTATTCTTTGTTGAATACGTTGTGGAGGTCGTGATATTAATACAGCTCCTGGTATGTTAAGTCTTGGCGGAGTTTGCCCATTAGTTATAAAGATGTTAAAAATTATCTAGAAATAAAATATTTTAGTTAGATATTGTTTGACATTAAAGCAGATTTAGAATATATAATATAAAACGTTAAAATATAGTATAAAATATATTTAGAAGCAGTCAAAAGTAAATTATGGTTAATAATATAAAACAGTGTTCATAGATGTGTAATAGCTCACTTAAAATTTTATTATCAGCACATTGTTAGCTATGTGAAATACAATAGTTTGGTGGTTGTTTTCAAATACTTAATACAGAATATAACCTGCTAGATACAGGTGGAATGTTTCACGCATCACTATATTTTATGTTCTTGATGTTAAAAATATATGTAAGTTAAGCATTTTAAATATATGGGTAGATTAAATGTATGTTTACGAATGGACGTGTGTTGTGCATGGTTAAAATCTAAGATAGGTAACAGGTGAATTGCTTACTACATGATAATAGAAATAAGTTAGTAGCTTTGACAATATTTGATCAGTGCCGTTTCTGGATAAGAATTTATAATAGCAAGTATTGTCGATGTGATTAATATTACGTGTATGTATGAATTTGTGGGTGTATATCTGTATGATTGTAAGTATGAGTTTGTATAAATGTACTTATATCTGTCTGTGCATATAAGTAAAAATGTGTATATAAAGGTAAGGATATACGTATATTATGCGAATATATATTTTCATCACCCGTAAGTAGTATTATTAGTTAATATTAAATTCTCGGTTCTGAATGGACCTGCACATTGAAGAAGTTCTAGAGTACTAGAATGGGTAGAATGGTTTGCTTGTTTCAGTGAGATAATTAGTGGGGTCTTTGGTGAGGAACCAGACAAAGACAGGCCCTTGAAAGAGGGCAGCAGCTATTTCGATACTTAAAGTGGTAGAGACCATTCTAAGATACACTACCGCGATGTGGAAAGAATGGGGAAACCATTACATTATCTCCCAAATACACAGTATACCAAAAACCTTTTAAAGAATGACGACATCCTCTGGGGTAAAACATTCTGGAGTTAAAATAGTCTCCCATTTGTATCTCTGGGAAATAACTATTTTGGAGGTTGTGATAGGCAAGTTCAATATGAAGAAGAGAAGAACCGCGAACATCTTGCGAGCCTGGGCATGAAATGTTAGAAGCATGAAGCAAGTAGGTAAGCTAGAGAATTTGAAAATTAGATATAGTAGGGATTAGCGAAGTTTGGTGGCCAGGGGTAGGGGATTTTTGGAGTGGGGACTTTAGGATTATTTATTCAGGATTGGAGGAAGGAAATTCAGGTGTGGGAATAGTTATGTGGAAAAAGATAGAACATTGAATAGAAAACTACTTACAAAAGAACAAAAGAGTACCCATGGTTAGATTAGACTCTAAACCAGTAAACATAGTAATAATGTAAGTTTATATATCCACGTCTGGCTACAGTGAGGAAAAGTTAGAAGCAGTCTACAAAGATATCGGAGACATACTAAGATTTGTAAAAGGGCATGCAAATTTAAAAACTATGTGAGATTTTTATGCAGTAGTAGGTGAAGATAGGGAAGAAGCGGAAGTATGTTTATTTACTTTAAGCATGAGAAATGCCAGGGGAAATAGGGTGGTATAATTTTGTGACAAAAACAATTTAGCCATCGCAAACATATTATTTCAACAACTTGCTAGAAGACTATACACTTGGGAGACTCCAGGAAATATATGGAGATATAAAATTACATTTTTACTAGACAACGGTTTAGAATCAACTAAAAGACTGTAGAAGATACCAGGAGGCAGATATAAACACTGACCACAACATAGTAGTTATGAAAGCTGTGCTTAAATTTAAAAATTTGAGAAACTAAAAATAAAGATACCTACAAAAGATTTTAGGAAGATCGAACAAATTGTTAAAAGACATAGGAAGGAAGTAGAAGCAGAATGGGATAACATTAAATCCAGTTTAGGCATTGCGGCCAGAGATATGATTATACAAAAAAAAAAGAAGCAATTGGTGATAAAGGATACCATATATTTAATAAAAGAAAGGTGAAAATACAAAAACAGATCAGACGAAGTAGTGAATCAGAGATACCAAGCTATAAAATGGGAAATTATTCGCAAATGCAAGAAAGCTAAAAAACCATAGATTCAGGGAAAGAGGTACAAACTAAGATGGAAATAGGAAAAACAGATGAAGAATACAAAGTAATTAGAATGAATTTTAGGGATATATAGCCATATAGCAAAAGTACAGTATTGCCCGAAATAAACAGTACTGAAATTGTAATTGTTTTGTATATTTAAAAAATACATATTATTGACACTTTATTATATGTTCTAAATGTGCACCTCCTCGTTCGAGACAGACTTCATAACGATGTTCTAAGTTTCTGGTCATGTTATTGAATAAGGGTTGTCTCAGGGCTGCGAAGAAGACTCTAACGGCATCCTTTAATTCATCGATGGTTTGTGGTGCCCGTTTGAAAACGGCATTTTTAGCCATACCCCAAATGTATGCGTCTGGAGAATGTGAAGGATAAGGGAAGTCAGTAAATCGTGATATGAATTTGCTTGGAAAATGTTCTTGAAGAAATTGACGAATTGCGGCAGCAGTATGGCAAGTTGCCCCGTCCTGCTGAAAAAATTGGTTTCGAAATGCCAAGTTACGTGCACGACAGAATTGACGTAGATCAGGGATAAATCGTGTTAAAATTTGTCTGTACCTCTGTTGATTAAGTGTGACTTGCCTACCATTCTCTTCGATAAAGTACGGACCAATGATTCCGTGTCCGGAAACAGCACACCAGACACTCACTTTTCACTATGTAAAGGAACCTCTTGAACCTCATCGGGTCTGGCAAAGCCCAGAAATCGATTTGTGCGACGATTCACATAGCCTGACAAGTGAAAATATGCTTCGTCTGAAAACCAAACATTTTCAAAATTCAGGATTTTCATACTGTAACGCGAGAATTCTGGCGCAATATTCCACTCTACTGCGATAATCCCGAGGATGTAGTTGTTGATGTACCTGAATCACATACGAAAATGTACCCAGCTCCTTCAGGATTCTTTGAAAGGAAGTTCTTTTTAAATCAAGTTGTAACGCTGTCCTTGCCTGGCTGACTTTCGAATTTTCTAAGATTTGCTCAAAAACACGTTCATGGTTATTGTTGTTGTTAACTGTCCTGGGACGCCCGAGTTTCCTTTTCGTTGGCACAATACACTACCTGTATTTCTAAACTTTTCAATAACCTTCAAAATTACAGCATTACTTGGAGAACGTTTATTAAACCTTTGTGTGAATTGATCAGACACGTATAGCAAACTTGCACCATTATGTCAGCCGATTCCGTATGAACGAAAATAATGCTCTACCAGAAACACTTTCTCCTCTGTACTTAACACCATTTTTAACAATTAGGCCCTACTAATTACTTGTTTGAGGTTTACTTGACAGGTCTATACTAGCTAACTTGAGTGTGACAGCGCACGCATAAAAACACCGCCAACTTAGTTTCAGTACTGTTTATTTCGGGCAATACTGTATAAGGTATGTGTGAGGAGACAACATTATAAAAAATGTAGACAAAGTATACAGGGTGTTTTTTTTAAGTGGGAGGTCACCTGTATATGGAAGACCAATGGTAGAAGGAAGCTGAAAATTTGCACTAAGAGGTTATCGAATGTGCCCTACACGTCTAAAATAGTTTCGATACGTTAGCACTTCCGGTTATACCGGAAGTCGGTATTACTATCGTTATTTTAAATAGAACACCCTGTATATTTATGCATTTTTGAATTCCTTGTCGAATTTTATGTGAACTTTTATAACACAACCATACTTCTATCTAATGCCGTTTTCTAGATATTTTGACTTTTAATAAATATTTGACATTTGCACGCTGTCACATAAATTGGAATAACTAGAAATTGAACGAACTTACAAAATTGTTTTTTTACAATCACATTCATAATACTTGATATTATTTCTACGTGCAAAGAAAATCTGATTGCAATGTACAGGGTGCTAGAAAATTCATTTTATAATTTGACTAATAAAATGTCAAATATTCCGTTTTTTTTAAATAGAACCCACTATATTTTATTATATTAATCGATTCTATGGAAAAAAATACCTCAGGTATGTAATTACAACAATCCATTTATTGTAAACCGTTTTTGAGTTATTTGCATTAAAAGAGAAAATGCACTAGTTCAGTAACATAATAACATTTGCTACTATCAAGTAGGTTTTGTCCCATACATTAACAAAAGAATAATTGGTTATTTTTACGAAACGTCAAATGTAGATAATTCTACGCAGATTGCAATTCCCGTACTGTAGTTATTTATGAGGGTTAATTGAAACTTTACAAATCATGATTATCTCGAACATAGAGAAGTAAATATTAGAAAAAATGTGAGACAGATATGCACTATTAATTTTTAACTTGTACATTGAAGAGGCAAGGAATACTGTCGAATGCAGAAAGACATTTGGAATTATGTTGCAGAAACAAAGATTAATATGCATAGATTTGCAGATGATATAGTGGTATTGGCATCTAGTTAGGAAGAGTTAGAAGCAGCTCTTAATGAAATGCTAACGGTACTAACAGGAAAATGCGATATTAAAATTAACAAAAATAAAATTACAGTGCTAGTATGTAAAGAAATGGAAAATAAATCATAAACCAGAATACAAATAGGAAATGAGAACCTACAAAAGGTTAAGGATTTACGCTTTCTAGGAAGCCAAATAACGCAAGACCGGAAAAATGCAAAAGATATTAAACTAAGATTAGCATAAGGTCGTGCTGCATTTAACAGGAAAAGCAACTACTATGTTTAAAGACAACAAACATGGAACAAGGAAAAATATTACTGAAAGCATGTGTGTGGAGCCACATCACTGTGCTGTTGTGAAACATGGACAATAGAAGAAGCGGACAGGAAAAAGGTGAAAACCTGCGAAATGTGGTGCTACAGATGTATGATGAAGATATCATGGACAGACAAGGTTTAGAACAAAGAATCTTTAGCGAGGGGTATAATAAGAAAAGGAAATTTTTTATATCGATAACATATAAAAAATACTGGGATGGTGCCATCTAAAGTGAGACACACTACATGAATAGGTTGAAATCTTTAATATGCCAACGATATTGAGTTCTATTAGTTTTTAGTTACCGCAAAATGGGATGAAGTTGACTGCGTTGAACTGAATTCTAACCTTAAAGTGGAATGAGGCAGAATGAGCTGTCCTTTTTCCATGACTAAAGGTCAAAGGGGATATCTTCTGGACTATTGCGGGGTCTATTCCTGCGGGACGTATAGACTACAGGAGTGGGCCTACAATCAAACTATACTTTTTTTAAATACATTAAAAATAATTAAGGCGCCAGGACTTCTACTTTAAACAAACTTAATTAAGGAAACGCCAAAACCCTTTCCAAAGCTTCTTCTGTAACAAAACCCAGAAACTCACGACAGGTCATTGAACAACCAAATTCTATACAAAACCCACGCAAAAAGCTAGAAAATGAGAAAATTAAATTTTCCAAATATTTAATATGCTAACCTGTATAATATAAGCGTACCTCTTAGCCATTAAAAGACAATCATCATCATTTTGTTTTCGACCTTACTTAAGGTCGGTTTGACGCAGCTCTAACTTCTTTTCTAATCTGTGCTAATCTAAAAAAGCTCTACATACCCTTCACAACCTAAATTTCTAATAATTTGACTAATAAAGTTTGGTCTAGATCTTCCTAAATCCTTCTATCTATTTCCTATCCAGCTGACTCTACATAGATATTAGCAACCTGATGGTTGTTAAAGAACTCTAACATGTTTACATGATTACCATTTATAAGGAAATGAAATATAACCTGGTTATCCGCTTCAAAATGAAAAGTGTTAAATAATATGTTATGGTAAGACTTAAGCAACGAATCGCTGCCAACATGCCAGACCGCTACCTAATTGTGAGTTATGTCATGGTGACGTTTATTAAATTATATGTTATGGTAAGGCTTAAGCAACGAAACGCTTCCAACATGCCAGACCGCTACCTAATTGTGAGTTGTGTCCTGGTGACGTTTATTAAATTATATGTTATGGTAAGGCTTAAGCAACGAAACGCTACCAACATGCCAGACCGCTAACTAATTGTGAGTTATGTCCTGGTGACATTTAGTTAACTGATTTTTATTTTTTGTTTTGTTTTCGAACTTACTTAAAGTCGGTTTGACGCAGCTCTAAATTCTTTTCTATTCTGAGCTAGTCTAAAAGGTCTACATACCCTTCACAACCTAAATCTCTAATAATTTGACTAATATAGCTTTGTCTAGGCCTTCCTACTCTATTTTTATTTGGTAGTCTATAATCTAAGACTTTACTAAATAGTCCCTCATGTCTTAACTGGTGCCCTATCATTCTATCTCTCCTGACCTTCAATTGTTTCCACATACAGGGATCCTCACCTATCCTTCTATAAACTTCCTCGTTTGTTACTCTATCTGTCCAACTAATCTTTAACATTCTCCTATAACACCAAGTTTCAAAAGCTTCTATCTTTTCTTATCTACTTCTTTAATTGTCCAAGTCTCACTACCGTATAGTAGAACGCTCCATACGTATGACTTTAAGAAACTTTTCTATTATCTAAACTAATACTATTAGCTATTAGTAAGTTTTCTTTTTAAAAACATTTTTCTAGCTTGAGCTATTCTAGCTACTATATCCCTTCCGCTACGTCCATCCTTTGTAATTATACTACCTAAATAGCAAAATTCATCTACCTTCTCTAACTCGGTATTACCTATTTTTAATTTTGGTTTAGAACTAGGCTGTAACTCACTTGTCATTATCTTTGTCTTTACCGAGTTAATTCTCATACTATAGTTACTCCGTAGTATCTCATCTAAAATATTTAAAAACTCTCCTAACTCTTTTCTAGACTCTGCTATAATGGCTATATCATCTGCAAAACGTAACATGTCTATTTTGTCCCTGTACACTAATACCTATCTCTTTTCTCTCTCTGGCTAAGTTTAAAGCTTCCTCAATATAAACATTAAAAATCAAGGGAGACAGTATACAAACCTGTCTAACACCATTTCTAATCTTAGCTTCCTTTTCTATTTCATCAAATCTAATTCCTACGCTTTGGTTTTATATAGACTGTAAATAATTTTTCTATCTTTATGAGAGATTCCTATTTTTGCAAAACCCTGTCAAGTTGGACGACCGGAATTAATGATTGGCAGGGTTTATCAAAAAAATTAAAGAGCATTTGCTTGCTCAATCTCATTTAACTTGTTGTTTTATTTACGATATGTGGAAAAAAATTATACCATAGATAAGAAAGATACTCTACTATTAAAACAAGAAACTGAATTTTGGAAAAATGTTTTACACAGACTTTTCAATGTTACTTTAACACTATCCCAGCGCATGCTGTCATTTCGAGGACATAGAGAAAGTTTTCTGATTCAAAAGACAGTTACAACGGTAATTTCTTAAGTTTAGTTCATTTAATTAGTAACTATGATCCTATATTACAAAAGTGCTTGAACGACCCAAAGGTTCAATTAAATATCTTTCCCAAAAATTCAAAACGATATTATTAATACTTTAAGCGCACACTTAAAAATATTTTATTAAATAAAATTAGATCCGCTCCTTTTTCTCAATCATAATAGACACTACACAGGATATAACTAAGATTGATCAATTAAGTAAAATTGTAAGATATATTGATTTTAAAAAGACAGCTTGGGAGAGGTAACCAAAATAGATATTTGTGAAACTTTTGTGGGTTTTACAAAAGTAGAGTCCCAATCTGCTGAAGGACTATGTAATACTATATTAAGCAATTTAACCAACATGCAATTAGATATAAATAAATGTAGAGGGCAGGGCTACGATGGAGCTAACGTTATGAGCGGTACGTATTCTGGCGTGCAAAGAGAATTTTAAACATAGAGCCTGCAGCCTTATATATGCACTGTAGTGCCCATAACTTAAATCTAGTCATAAATGATGCCGTTAAAGGTATAAAAGAAATAGAATCGTTTTTCTACTTTTAGAAAACATATATACATTTTTGCTAATAGTATAGTAAGATGGAATTGGCTTTCTGTTTTTAAAGAAAATTTCACACAATTGAAACGCTTAAATCCGACACGTTGGGCGGATCGAGTAAAATCTTTAGCTGCCATAAGAATTCGGTATAAAGATATAGTAATGTCTCTTAATAAAATTATTATGATATCAAAAAACAGATGAACGAAATGACGCAAAGCAAATATTAACTAGCATGGATAATTTTAATTTTATTTTTTAAGTGTTTTTTAAGTCAAATTCTAGAAGAGCTTAACAAGCTCTCACAAACTGCTCAGAGTGAAAAGGCGAATATTAATCAGATAACTCTCTTATTACAAAAACTTTAAAATTTTTCAAGGAAACAAGAAATAACTATTCCAACATCAAGGAGGAAGCAGCGAAAGTTGCAGGGCAATGGAATATTAAACCGGAATTTATAAAAAAGGCAACCAAAAATAAAAAGCATTACGATGAATTATCCAATGATTATCGATTTAATGATGAAGAATTTAAATTTAAAATAAATGTATTTTATCGCGTAATGGATATTATAATTTCACAGCTGTCGAATCGTTTTAAATCGCTTTTTCATGTAAACGAAAAGTTTAACTTCTTAGAACCTAATGTATTTTTGAATTTAACTGCAGACGATATCTTATCTAAGGCAAAACAATTGCAAAAATTTTACTACAAAGATTTAAATGATGCTATAGGTATAGAACTTACTACACTCAAAAATAATAGACTTATTTGTGATGAATTAAAAAATGTTAACGGTATCTTACAATTTTAGAATATCTAGTACTTTCCAAATCTACAGGTTCTAGCAGTTTTCCAAACACCATAACAGCCTTAATGTTATACCTAACTTTACCCGTTAGCGTTGCAAGTGCGGAGAGATCTTTCTCAAAATTAAAAATTATTAAAAATTATCTTAGGAACCGCACTTCACAAGATAGATTAGACGATTTATCCCTCTTAGCAGTAGAACATGACACTGCCAAAAATATGAATATAGAGGATACAATAAACGCGTTTGCAGCAAAACATGCAAGAAAAACAAAATTTTGAATTTGATTTGGAATGTCTGCTAGCTCATAGGTTTTTTTACTGTATCAAATTTTTAGGTGTAAATAATTTTGTGCGGCGTATAAATATGTAGATTTAATATTAATTAACTTATAAGTTTGAATTTATGTAATTTGGTTTTATAATTAATAAAGCACTTGATTAATATAGTATATGTATTTAATTCTATACTGCTTCCTTCTCTACATGTACTATAATTTAAAAATATGGCTAAATATAAGCCAGTAAAAGTAATACATTTTAAAGAGAGCCCACTTTAAAATTTTTGCGGGGGGGCCCAAAAATCGTAGTTACGCCACTGTTTGGAATTATGTTGCAGAAACAAAGATTAATATGCATAGATTTGCAGATGATATAGTGGTATTGGCATCTAGTTAGGAAGAGTTAGAAGCAGCTCTTAATGAAATGCTAACGGTACTAACAGGAAAATGCGATATTAAAATTAACAAAAATAAAATTACAGTGCTAGTATGTAAAGAAATGGAAAATAAATCATAAACCAGAATACAAATAGGAAATGAGAACCTACAAAAGGTTAAGGATTTACGCTTTCTAGGAAGCCAAATAACGCAAGACGGGAAAAATGCAAAAGATATTAAACTAAGATTAGCATAAGGTCGTGCTGCATTTAACAGGAAAAGCAACTACTATGTTTAAAGACAACAAACATGGAACAAGGAAAAATATTACTGAAAGCATGTGTGTGGAGCCACATCACTGTGCTGTTGTGAAACATGGACAATAGAAGAAGCGGACAGGAAAAAGGTGAAAACCTGCGAAATGTGGTGCTACAGATGTATGATGAAGATATCATGCACAGACAAGGTTTAGAACAAAGAATCTTTAGCGAGGGGTATAATAAGAAAAGGAAATTTTTTATATCGATAACATATAAAAAATACTGGGATGGTGCCATCTAAAGTGAGACACACTACATGAATAGGTTGAAATCTTTAATATGCCAACGATATTGAGTTCTATTAGTTTTTAGTTACCGCAAAATGGGATGAAGTTGACTGCGTTGAACTGAATTCTAACCTTAAAGTGGAATGAGGCAGAATGAGCTGTCCTTTTTCCATGACTAAAGGTCAAAGGGGATATCTTCTGGACTATTGCGGGGTCTATTCCTGCGGGACGTATAGACTACAGGAGTGGGCCTACAATCAAACTATACTTTTTTTAAATACATTAAAAATAATTAAGGCGCCAGGACTTCTACTTTAAACAAACTTAATTAAGGGGAAACGCCAAAAACCCTTTCCAAAGCTTCTTCTGTAACAAAACCCAGAAACTCACGACAGGTCATTGAACAACCAAATTCTATACAAAACCCACGCAAAAAGCTAGAAAATGAGAAAATTAAATTTTCAAATATTTAATATGCTAACCTGTATAATATAAGCGTACCTCTTAGCCATTAAAAGACAATCATCATCATTTTGTTTTCGACCTTACTTAAGGTCGGTTTGACGCAGCTCTAACTTCTTTTCTAATCTGTGCTAATCTAAAAAAGCTCTACATACCCTTCACAACCTAAATTTCTAATAATTTGACTAATAAAGTTTGGTCTAGATCTTCCTAAATCCTTCTATCTATTTCCTATCCAGCTGACTCTACATAGATATTAGCAACCTGATGGTTGTTAAAGAACTCTAACATGTTTACATGATTACCATTTATAAGGAAATGAAATATAACCTGGTTATCCGCTTCAAAAATGAAAAGTGTTAAATAATATGTTATGGTAAGACTTAAGCAACGAATCGCTGCCAACATGCCAGACCGCTACCTAATTGTGAGTTATGTCATGGTGACGTTTATTAAATTATATGTTATGGTAAGGCTTAAGCAACGAAACGCTACCAACATGCCAGACCGATACCTAATTGTGAGTTATGTCATGGTGACGTTTATTAAATTATATGTTATGGTAAGGCTTAAGCAACGAAACGCTACCAACATGCCAGACCGCTAACTAATTGTGAGTTATGTCCTGGTGACATTTAGTTAACTGATTTTTTTTTTTTGTTTTGTTTTCGAACTTACTTAAAGTCGGTTTGACGCAGCTCTAAATTCTTTTCTATTCTGAGCTAGTCTAAAAAGGTCTACATACCCTTCACAACCTAAATCTCTAATAATTTGACTAATATAGCTTTGTCTAGGCCTTCCTACTCTATTTTTATTTGGTAGTCTATAATCTAAGACTTTACTAAATAGTCCCTCATGTCTTAACTGGTGCCCTATCATTCTATCTCTCCTGACCTTCAATTGTTTCCACATACAGGGATCCTCACCTATCCTTCTATAAACTTCCTCGTTTGTTACTCTATCTGTCCAACTAATCTTTAACATTCTCCTATAACACCAAGTTTCAAAAGCTTCTATCTTTTTCTTATCTACTTCTTTAATTGTCCAAGTCTCACTACCGTATAGTAGAACGCTCCATACGTATGACTTTAAGAAACTTTTCTATTATCTAAACTAATACTATTAGCTATTAGTAAGTTTTTCTTTTTTAAAAACATTTTTCTAGCTTGAGCTATTCTAGCTACTATATCCCTTCCGCTACGTCCATCCTTTGTAATTATACTACCTAAATAGCAAAATTCATCTACCTTCTCTAACTCGGTATTACCTATTTTTAATTTTGGTTTAGAACTAGGCTGTAACTCACTTGTCATTATCTTTGTCTTTACCGAGTTAATTCTCATACTATAGTTACTCCGTAGTATCTCATCTAAAATATTTAAAAACTCTCCTAACTCTTTTCTAGACTCTGCTATAATGGCTATATCATCTGCAAAACGTAACATGTCTATTTTGTCCCTGTACACTAATACCTATCTCTTTTCTCTCTCTGGCTAAGTTTAAAGCTTCCTCAATATAAACATTAAAAATCAAGGGAGACAGTATACAAACCTGTCTAACACCATTTCTAATCTTAGCTTCCTTTTCTATTTCATCAAATCTAATTCCTACGCTTTGGTTTTTATATAGACTGTAAATAATTTTTCTATCTTTATGAGAGATTCCTATTTTTTGCAAAACCCTGAACATAACAATCCAATTAACCCTATCAAATTAAAAGACAAAGTCCTTATTAATCATGTGTTTAAATTTCAATAAATTACATTTATGACAGACTGTGAAGAGGTCCTAAAACGGGTATAAAACTTAAAAGCCCAAATTTGAAATTAATTAATTTCAATCGTTGATGATTACTAAGTAAAAACAAGTTTCAATCATTAAGGTATAAATACAACGCCATTTAATACATCCGCGTAAAAACTATATCAATCTTATTGCATTTGCAAAGGATAAAGAACGCGATTAAAACTTTAATTAATTATATAATTATACTGAAATCTGTATTTTATTAGGACGCAAAGCAATTGCAAGCTTGCTTTATTTATGTAATAAATTTTCTGTGTGTAAAATATTAGCGCCAATGAAGCCTATACAAATATAACATTCCCTAGGGAACTGTCATGAACAAAATACATGGTCGGCATATTAAAGAACAGGGTCACACAGAGTTGACAAAAACTGAAGAAAACGATTTCGTGGAAGGCCTAATCACGTGTGCTAAATGGGGATTTTCTTTAAACGCGATAAGTGCCAAAGCTTATCTTAATCGTATAGGTAATAATCTTCCTGGTTACGATTGGGCAAAGTCTTTTCTATCGTGTCATAAGGAAGTTTTATTGTAACGTTGCTGCAGTTGATGCTGAGATGTTAACAAACTTCCTCGATGAATTGTTTATAACTCTTAAAGATCTAAAGCGTAAAGCAATATTTAATTACGACAAAAGTAATTTAAGCGACGACCTTGATAAAAAATTATTTTTTTTATGGAGGGGTTAAATATCCTGATATTGTTTTAAATTTTTCAAAAAGTGTTGTGACAATACTGCTATGTGTATCTGCAAACGATTGTTGTTTATAAATCTTCTAACTTATGGGATTTTTGGCTTGAAGGTCGCTCAAGAGGTGCTCCGAGTTGTAAGAAAAAATGTTGTTCCAAATGAACACTGCACAATCGATCTAATATCATGGTTGATTTGATGTCATCTGTTTTACGGACTGGTTTAAAAGATTCTTTTTACCGTTCATTTACTTTTCCAATGCTCCACCAGTAGGTACTACATTGGCCAGGAAGCAAGTTTTTTGTTGCCTAGAAATTTAGAATTTTGCCGAACCCTTGCTGTTTCAGGCAAGGTAGGGATCTTTAACGTGCGTGACAACACTCACACACGGGACCTCCATTTAACCTCTCATCCGAACGAGGGCGTAATTTTTGTGAAAAATGCTCACCTGCCATTTTTCAAGCAGTCGACCGTGTCGGGATTTGAACCCGGGACCTTGGGATCCGTAGTCATACGCTTACTACATTGATCCACGGCGACGCCTAGATTCTTTTTACCGCATACTCAATTAATAAAGGGTGAAAAGGTCGTAATAAGTGATAATCTTTCATCCCATTTTTCAAAAGAAGTTCTTCAACTTTGTGAGAAAAATAACATTGACTTCGTTTGTCTGCCACCAAATGCAACCCACTTGTGCCGGCCAATCGATGTAGGTTTTTCAGGCCAATAAAAATTTGTTGGAAGCAAAGATTAAACGAATTGAAAAAGTGCAATGCAAATTCTTCCTCTGTAGAAAAAGGCATTTTTCTAGAATGTTAAAAAACCTGTTTAACAGATTAGTTCCTCTAGCTAAACTGAATGCCTGTGGAATTTTTCCGTTATGTAAGTAGAAACTTTTGAATAAAATTCTTCATGCACAAAAGAAAATCCCCAGAGAGAGTATTGGTGAAGTTATAAGAAGATTATTTAAAGTTTCAACGAAAAAAAAACACGATTCAATAGTAAAAGGAAAAAATTAAATGTTGTATCTGGAATGTCGGTTGCCTTCGAAGATTTTTCAGGAAAGGATATAAAAGACCAGAATCAAGAAGTAAGAAGAAAGTGAAAGTGAGGTTGAGTTATTTTCAGAGAATGATAATTTTTCTGATTTAAAGACTGGTAATGTCTAAGCAAGAGAAACGGTTGAGGAGGAATTAAAAAGCGGTGATATAAAAAAAGACTCTTGGGTTTTAGTGTAATACCAAACAAAAAAACAATAAACATTTTATTAGGAAAGCGTTTGTTACGGCATCCCGTGTAGACACGAAAGCAGCAAAGTCAGTACAGAGAATTGCCTACACTGAATACCGCAACAAAACAGGAACCGAATAGTAGAATCGAAATCCCAAAGAATTAGATTTCGAACTATCTCGAAAACGTCGTAGAGTGGGATGGGTGATACAGAAAGAAAATTGATAACCTCAGTAACAAACTGTATTACCAACATTCAGTCCCGAAAGAATATTTACAAAAGTCAAAAGCACACATTTACGTAGTCGTTCGTTACAACGTAATGTACACAAAGCGTCAATTTACATACAGGGTTGGGATAAAGTATGGAACCAAGTGAATATCTTTAAAACGAAAAGGACAATATTTATGAAACTTTGTAGATAAATGCAATGAGGCAGAATGCATCTGATGTGATTTTTTTGGTTAATAATGTACTTCCGGTTTAGCCGGAAATGCCCTTAATTTTTTTGAATTAAATATGTTTGCAGATCTTGATAGATCTTGTTATTTCGAATTCATACGTACCAGGGTTAATGGAAATAATCTGTAAAAACGAGACACTAAAGCACTTTAGTACAATTACTTTTAAGTTTTTACGCATTAGAATAAAAACCATTTAGATTAGCAAATTGATGTTTACTCTGTATTAAACGTGTACTGTTTAGTAAAGTAGCTGTTGGAAAAATGTCAAGACAAACTGTCAAGTTAATTGTAATTTACGGTAATAAATTGTACGGTTAAAAATGGTACATTTAAGTGAGAAAGATCGAATTGAAATATTAATGATGATTGATTTTGGCGATCGTGTTAGAACTAGGGAAGAAGTTTGGCATATTTTTAATGATTTGCATCCTGAAAGAAGTCCTATAACACGTTCTAAAACATTACAACGTTTTAATGCAACAGGGGATGGTCAAAAATTTGTCAAAAAACTGGAAGACCACAGACCGCAACGGACGAAGCTATTAGACAATACATTGCTATTAAATTAAAGAAACCACCTCAAACTTCTACCACAGATTTGGCACTAAACCGCGGTATAAGTCGACGTTCTGTAGGGAAGATATTAGAAAGTGAAAAATATCATCCGTATAAAATACAATTAGTTCAAGAATTGTCTGATGATGATTTTGACCGACGACTGGAGTTTTGCGAACGAATGATGGACATCTGTAATGTTGACGAGCATTTTGCAAATAATGTAGTGTTTTCGGATGAGGCATCGTTTTGTTTAAATGGAACAGTTAATCGCCATAACTCAAGGTATTGGTCAAATGAGAATCCTCATTGGATTTATGAAGCCCATACCCAACATCCACAAAAGTTGAATGTTTGGATGGGAATTGTGTAAAATAGGCTTATAGGACCATTTTTTATAGACAGAAACTTGAATGGTGACAAGTATTTAGATTTACTAAATAACCAAATTATTCCTGCACTCCATCAGAATGGGCAGTTACCACAAAATGTTTGATTTCAACAAGATGGAGCGCCTCCTCACTATGATAGACGGGTTTTGAATTTTTTAGATGCAAAATTTCCAAATCGATGGATTGGACGTAGAGGATTTGTATAGTGGCCTGCTCGTTTTCCAGACCTCAGTCCGTTAGATTTCTTTCTTTGGGGTTACCTGAAATCGCATGTTTACGTTAGACGACCAACATCCCTGTAGGAATTGAAACAAAGGATCATCAATCAATGTGAACTAATCCATGGAGGAGTCTTGGAAAGAGTAATTCAAGAATTTATTAATAGACTTGCATATTGTCAGAAAGTAAACGGCGAGCATTTTGAACATTTAAAATGATTTTGTTTAAATTAAATTCAATATTATTCTCATTCTCGTTAATCTTATAAATA